>JAGFZM010000232.1:28380-76825 GCA_017657215.1 Limnothrissa miodon
TATATATATATATATATATATATATATATATATATATATATATATATGTGTGTATGTGTGTGTGTGTGTGTGTGTGACCTATGCAGATACAACATACTGTACACACATACAGTACTGTACAACATTGTCTTGTCCTGTGTAATTGACTGGTGCTCAAGTTTAGCTGAGGGATGCGGGGAGGGGTGGGGTTTAGCCTGTGACGTCACATGCACGGGCTATAAATAACCCTGGCCATAAACAGCCCTCCGCTTAGCTTCCTAATGCTCTATTAATGTCCCTTAGTGTGTGCACTCGTGTTTGCCCATAATTATGGTGGCACGCACAGGACCTTGTCTACTATATGTGACTGATTGATGTATGTGGGTGTATGTGTGTGTGTGTGTGTGTGTGTGTGTGTCATTGGTGTTGTAATTGGTGTAAGTTGTCATTCCTCTTTTCACCTCTTCTTTCTCTCTTTCTCCTCTTTTGTCTCTCTCTCTGTGTGTGTGTGTGTGTGTGTACCCCTATCTGTATGGGCCCTTCAGAAGCCAGCGATCATCTTCACTGTGGTAAGGTTAGCTGCCCCACTGAACTGCATAAAGACGAGGGATTTTCTGATTTTGATCAGTCTGCAGATCATCAGTGAGGGCCAGCTACTCCAGATGGATTTAAAGTGGATTCTCTATTGAGTCTCTATAAAAGTGCTATCTTTAAACTAGGAAGTAGTTACACCCTTTTTCTTCAACTAAAATAATGCTGTCAGTCTTTTGTGAGCTTCACTTTAATACTATAGCCTCACACTTTTCTGCTATATTTCTCTATTATATACTGTATACACACACATATACACATACAAACACACTTACACTAAGAAAAAGCAAAATGACACACCAGACATACAGAGAGCATGCACACAAGCACACACACACAAACACACACACACACACACACACACAAATATTCACACTCACAAATCCAGAGGCACTCGCACAGGGGAAAGACAACTATGAAAGAGCCTAACACAAATGTCATGTCAACAGGGACTTCACACCACTCACCTGTGGGGAGGTGTGAATAGATGTGGGTTGGAGGGGAGACTAAGACAGGGGGGCGAGGGGGGGTAGAAAGTCAAAAATCTAGACAACCTTTTCAGCAATGGTCCACCTGGACTGGGTAGAAGTTGTTAGGTTGGGCAAGCAGTAAGCCTCTTGACAGCTGGAACCCATGCGTTGCTCTTTCTTCTGGAATCTTCTGGGGGATGGCTTTTTGAAACCCCTAGCCAGGACGATGCTATCAACATGACGACACCAAGACGAATATCTGTTTGCTGTCGAAAGAGGCTTCTTGTACATACTAAGAGGGGGCTGTGAATGTGTTTTCAGGAACTTGATGTCACAGTGTGTGCTTTGAAAGGATTTTTGTGTGTGTCCAGGGAATGAGATGACAACACTGTAAATATAAATGTCTTTTGCCATCGGTAAATATAGACTTGTGTCCTGAGGGTATAAGGGCAAATGCACTCAAAGACATCCATCTTCGGATTTAGGTTGCCTATGGATGTTGTTTACTAAGATTAATAAGCAAGGTTGCGGGACGTAACATGTTTTGTTAGAATGTGGAAACCAATGTTGTTTGTGAAATGGCAAAATACACAACTCTTTTGATGTAACGAAAGCTGGTTCTTGAATGAAATTACATTTAAATAGAATTCATTTCTTGAATTTTCTCCTGTGAGAAGTGAGTAATACAGCACACAATGCTGAGGAGAAGATTTGTATTTATGAGAGTGTTGATGAACCTGGTTTCATGGATGTGTGTGTGAATTGTGAGTATGGGCCATCACATACACAGCTCTTTATAGCATGGTAATGAAAACTGGGAAATGCCATTGTGAGACTCTTTTGATCAGAACAATGTCACTGACTAAATGGTGTGAAAATGTTCAATAAATTGGCTATTATAGTGTAGGCCTAACATATGCACACATTATTTTAGAGTACTGCAGAGAAACAACTGTAACACTAAAAAAAGCCTACCCTCTATTCTTACTAAATTGTGTCAAAAATCTGACCATAAACAGAATAAAAATGGCTTCCATAAGAAGGTAGATATATAATACTGATCAGGGGTTTTATGTTAAAACGCATGCGGCGCAAGCGGTTGGTTGGATCTTGTGAACACACTTTTCTGTTATTTGCTGGTCGACATTAGTAGTCAATGCCAGTACTAAGGGAAGTTATTAGATTCAACTTGACCCATTTGAGCACCTCTACTGTATACTCCATGCTCCAGATCTAAAAATGTTTTTTTTTATGAATCCATGATGACAGATGGCACAATGATAAACAATTTGGTATTACAGCAGTGTGCTTGTGGATGATGGAGTCTCTAAGACGGTTTGTGTGTGTGTTTTTTTTATCCAGCCAGAACCTTTTGACAAAATTTTATAATCACATGTAATTCAGAACATAACCATCAAAGACACAAAGGCTCCAACTTTAAAAGAAGGCGTCATTAGGAGCAGAAAGCGTTGGTTAATGACCCACCTGCAGAAGCAAATCCTCGACCAGCGAGGACAAATTGGAGCCCGGAGCAAATCAGGACCTCGGCCACATTTTATTACTTTCTGTCACCTTGTGAAGTTGATTGACAGGGCTTCCCCCACACATAATCTTATCGGGAAAGCCATGACTAATGGCAAGGAATTGAGACTGTGTGGGCTTGTCCTGATTGGTCTGTCCATCATACTTAATGTCTCAAATTACAAAAGGTGACTTTTGCCTTAGAGGCGAGCAGGCTTGAAGTCTCAAAAAACATGAGCTAAAATGTGTCATATAAAAAAGGGATTGTTTTTCTAAAGAGCATATTTGAAGTGTCAGTGACTTTGAGTGTCATATATGAGACAGTAACTGTTACTGTATATGCGGTACCTGTCACAGTCTTATCTTTAGTTGCTTGTACTACAGTAGACTTTAGGTTTGTGGTTTTCCCCTTTGTTGCCTCTTTTGTCATGCCCCTGGTCTACCATGTGCTTGTGTTTACTTTGGACCTTGTTTACTTACTTACTTACTTACTAACTTACTAGTTTGCCATGTGCATCAATCTACTGTGTTCCCGTCTTACTACGTAACTTCCTGTTTCCCCTCTGTCTTGTCATCCCTGCCCACCTGTGTCAATATCCTACCTTATCTCGCTGTTCAGTTTGAGTAACTGAAGCTTGGTTCTTGAATAAACCCCTGTGAGGAGCAAGACAGTACTTATATACAGTATACAATATCCACACAATGTTGAGGAGATGATTAGTATTTCAGAGGGTGTTTATGAAACTGTAAGTCTATGTTCATGGGTTGTGAGGATGGGCCATCTCCTCATCATCTTATTGTCTCTTGGTTGAAACTCCTTACACATCACACACACAATTGCACACACACACACACACACACACACACATACCTCTCCTCCCCGGCCCCTGCCCCATGCACCAGATGACGCCATTATGTGTCTGATCTCCCTCCTCCAGGTGGCTTCTGCAACTTATGGATGTGTTGACCTTTTCACTCTCGCCTGCCTTGACAATCTGTCTGCCTCTCTCTTTCTCTTCTTTTCTCTCCATCCTCTCCTCACCCCTCCTTTTCTCTGTGAGTCTTCATGCATGAAAGCGACGGGAGGAGTGCATGCAGGTGTGTTTATGCTGACGCTCATCTCGACTCTGTTAGATACATGTCCTTGATTATAGCCCCCCTCCCCTCTTTTTTTGCTTTCTCTCTCCCTATATCTCCCTCTTACTCATTCTCTCTAACATACACACACACACACACACATGGACATCCACACACTCCCCCTCTCTCTGATAGGGCCTCTGATCACCAAGCTTATTTTAGTGAAGAAACCTAATTTTCCAGTCGACTGGTGCCACGCACTGAAAATGAGCTCTGAAGCAGAGCAGCGCTCAGAGAGTAGTACCCAGATGGAGATAGACACCAAATTATAGAAAAAAGGAAGATAGAAAGATATGGAGATAGATGTAGCATGATAGAGAAGAAGCTGATAGACTCTATGTGGGGGGAGAGGGAGAGGTGTGGCGACAGATGTATTGACATACAGACTGAGAGAAAGAAAGGATCCTTGTTGAAAAACAGAGGGAATCCAGTTAGATGAGGTCATATTGGCAGTCAGGTGGGGCATTGGACAAGGTTGAACTGGGGCTTGAAGTTGGGTCAAGGACACTGGGCAAAAGTGCCATTACATGGGGATTTGGATGCAGCCTGTTGCTACAGTATAGACTCCCGAGCACAGGATTAACTCGGATACACTCAAAGATTGCGGGTGTGGGTGTGTGCGCACGCTTGCGCATTTATGTGCGTGCGTCCATGCATCAGTGAAGCAAAGAAAACCCATTTTGTTTTGCTCTTTCATTTATATACTTGATCTCTTGGTCTTTCTCTCTGTTTCTCTCTCTCGCTCGCTCTCTCTCTCTCTCTCTACATGCTACTGAAAAAGAGTAAAGCAGAAGGGATAGAGGTTTTGTGTCGTAGTTGTAAGATGGGTTCAAATGTTCTTGATGTTCTTGTAAAAAATAACTAGAGTTGCGTCATACTACCCCCAACAACAAGGCCACATTCATGCTAGTTTCAAACTGTAAAAAGAAAAAAAAGTAATATGATATTGACTGAATTTGTTTTTCTCCCTGAAATACTATTTTCTCTGATTACGGCTTGCATACTATATGTCCTAGGGTGCGATGCACAGCTGTCCACAGCAGTCAACTAGGCCATATACGGCATCCTGATTACAGTCCAAGTTCCCAGCCATATGTGTTTCATTTATTTTTCATTGCCATCAAAGGAAGTTTGCTTATATCTTTCCTGTGTGTTGTGAAGAAATCTGGTAAAGTTTTGCATGTGCAGTATTTATGAAGCAAATGTTTGCTTTGCGCCAATTAATGCTGCGTGTTTCTCGTTTCATCCAAGAGCAGACTGCAAAGGTTCACTTAAAGTTCATGGGGTTAGGTTGTAGGTTATTATACTTCAAACACGCACAGGCAAACACTGATTAGATGAAAATGGAGAGCTTATTGGGGAGCTCATTGACTTCCTCTGCTTGCCTCGACACTATCACCTCAGTCAGTTAGTCTTGTCTTAATGACTACCACTTACACCAATCAGACAGTTCCACTGACAACACAGATGCTGGTACTGCTATTAAAACCCTGGCTGCTTCGGTGCCTAACCCAATCTGTTTAATATTCTATTCCTGATAAACACTTTCCTCAAATAACATTGCATTTCAGTCAGACATTACATTCTCTTTGCTGTCACTGACAAATGATGTGTCACGTCTAAGCATGGGTATGACAGAACATGGGACATGTCGCTTAACAGCCTATGCCCTGGGGTAGAGTGTGTTATGTTGATAACAGCTACCAGCTAGATATTATATAATGGCTTTACAGTATAAATGACTTTAGCCCAGAGAATTATAACAAAAATGACTTAGTAGCTAACATTGTTGTCAGTCATGGCATTATTGTCACTTGTATGTATTACACCGCTAAATTAAACGTCTCTTTCAGAAGTTAAATGTGGCTGACAGCAGCTAAAATTCACCATTGATGCTGCTGCTGAAGTAGAGTTATTTCCAATGCAACAAACTTTCCAGAAAATAACACCTTGTCACCTGTGGTCATGTCAGCAGTGGCAGTGTTGTGTGGGTTTTATGACAAGTACTCATTAAGGACTGTAAGGTGATAGGCCTTACTGCTAGAGCCTCTAACCACAAGCTCAGCCTGGAGGTAGCAACTAGGCATTTCTTACTCATTCAGCCACAGAACACCTAGACCTTGGGAGCGTGTGTGTGTGTGTGTGTGTTGTCATGGACAGACAAGTGTTGTCTGGGAGAATGACAGAAAGCAGCTTTGCAATACCAGGCTGAGAAATGTCTGCACACAGTCATTGATAAACTGTGTAGATTCCCATCAGTGAACAGATCCCCACACCATTAACTCTGTTGACCTCAATCTGAGGTCACTTCCTGTTTGGCCATTTGTGTCTGTCTGTGTGTGTGTGTGTGTGTGTGTGTGTGTCCATGGATTTTTGGCAATACAGTGTTGTTTTCATAATTTTTCTCTTCATTTATCACTCAGATAGCAGTTTTACTTTCATCACTGTGTTCTCTCTCTCTCTCTCCTCCTCTTTCCATCTCTCATTAGCTATACCCTTTGGCTCTACTCTTCATTATTACAGTGCATGTGGTGGATACCGCATGAAAAACAAAATATACAAATTAGCATTGCCTCTGTTAATTGCTGACCTTCAAAAGGCACAGATAATTCACTGTGAAAATGTGAGTCAGTGTATTTACATGCACATAAGCTTTAGTTAGTCCTGATCTCTCTCTCTCTGTGTGTGTGTGTGTGTGTGTGTGTGTGTGTGTGTGTGTGTGTGCATGAGAGAAAAGGAGAGAGAGAGAAAGAATATAATGTGGGATTGTAGCCTTGCACTGGTAAGAGTACAAATGCCAGCAGATACCTTTGAAGGGTCAATTGCATTTTCCACAATGTGATATGGTGTCTCTTGATGCAGGCTTAGCAGACAGTTCGGTGAAATGATGCAATCTCTTCCTCCCTTATCCATTCACCTTTCCTCCTCCTCTCTAGCCCTCCACTTTCCCCTCCTACCCTTGACTCTACCCATCAGCACCCCCGCACCTCACACACACACACACACAACCGATTGCCTTCCTCAGCCGTGCTATATGGGCATTGGGAGAATATAAATGGGAGAGTGATGAGTGCAGCCCATGGCAGCTCGGCTCTTATGTGTTTGTGTTGGAAGAGCTCAGACTTCCCTCCTCCTCTGGTGCATCACAGAGAGCAGAGTTCAGACAGAGTGCAGGGAGGGTCTTACCCCAGTCTCCCACCACCACCACACACACACCCTCATACTCACACACACACACACACACACACACACATGGTTTTCTTCTCTCTTTCACTCACATTTTGACATATACTCTCACATATTTGTACAACAGTATACAGCAAGTTTAACATACTGTAGATAGAGATGCTGACATTGAATTTGAAATATTAAAGTACATTAAACATTTTAAAAGTAAGAATTATCATTACAATTGACAAGAAATGTACAGAGAAATGTTGTTTAAAACATCAGACAACATTTTTAACTATGATGTGTTTTTGAAAAATAAAATAGGTAATAAAATGTAATGCATTCTTTCTAACAAATAGCAGATGTGCATATGCTGTAATAATCAATGTATGAAACTAGTGTCTAAACCAGACAATAGTCTTGTTCTAGTCTCAAGGTTTTATGTGGTGTGAACAGAATGCATCAAGGCATCCTGTGCAGTTCTAGCCTTAGAGTGATGCAGCAATCAGTCAAGCTCCAGACAGCCATGGGCCTCTTCTGCCTCCCCTTGCAGTAATCTCTAAAATTTGTAATCAGAGTCTCTCTGACAATACACTTTAGACAGTTTCTGTTTCAACAGTAATATAAAAAACACTCTAATTAGTTACCAATCTACTTCTTCTCAATTCTCAATTATAAGTAATGCAATAACATAATAGGCCTACTACAGTAAAGGTCTTGTCAACCATATTAATTAACAACAAAATAACCTAATATGTTTTGGCCATTCTTGAAGTACTATTCCTGATGATGTTTAAAAATAATTATGATTTTTTTATAAATAGTCTGATCCATGGACGTTTTGAGCCAGTCAGTGTCTGGCGTGTGGGTTAAGGCATAATGCATTGGCTACAGGAGATTTCAGCTATATTTTTCAAAGTGGAGCTGGGAGTGAGTTGATGGGTAAGGGGAATATATTCATACACAGGGTGTGTGAGTGTTACTTGCTGTTGAGCTGCCCTGCTTAGCATTCATAGGAACAGACTGGACTGTATTTTTCCTTAAGGGTTTATGCATGAGAGCTTGTGTGTGTGTGTGTGTATGTGTGTGTGTGTGTGTACGTGCGTGTGTGTCTGTGCATGTGTGTATATGTATGCACGCATGTGTGTGTGTGTGTAAATGTGAGTGTGGTGTATGTGCATCTGTGTGTGTGCTGTTCTAAGCCACAGAAATGAAATATCAATACATTCTGAATCGCACATTTATTCTCAATTCAGAGTCTGTGCTGTGGACTCAACACAACAGCCCCTTATAATGTCAGTGCTATGTTATTATTCTGCGGACAAATTAAAGTGTCAACACCAAACCATGGTGCTGCAATTATACCTCATTACTCCAGAGAAGATAACAGGTGCCCAATTCTGGCAATTATCCGCAATCCCACACACAGGGGTAGACAAGCCCTGAAGAGCGAGGGGGAGGGAAGAAAGCACACATCCCACAGCTCACTCTCCTGTCTTTCCCAGTGTCGTCATACCTGTCATCAGGTGTTATTTGAAGATACTCCCGTTGTGACGTGCAGCGGCGCAGACGTGCCACACACACACACACACACACACACACACAGACCTGTCACTCCTATCATGCTACGAGATGCTGACACATGTCACGCGAAGTCAGCGGCTGGCATTGATACTCATGCCTCACAACGGGAGGGGGGTGCGGGGGGTCTATTTTTGTAGCGGCCTAGCTGACACCCCTCTTCGAAATGAGATGAACAAAACAACCAAACAATACGAACAAAACACTGGAGTGAAATATCTGCTCCGAATCTTAGCAGTTTAGCAGCTTCAAAAAATGTCTGACCAATGTAGGCAAAAACTTTTCCTTTTCGTCTTGCTTGGTTTGACATTCACAAGGGCCTTCACCTGTGGGATTATGCATAATGAGGCGGGGCATTTGAAAAGAGGCTCCAGGCCTCAAGGGGCTGAGCAAGTCACTTGTTGTGCGTCGGCCTCCTTTGATAAACTAGGACCAATTAATCGCTTGTAAGGGATAGCACAGTGCTTTCATTTCAGGCTGCCTTTTGTTCAGCCATCCCCATTGTCCATGTGAAGGGGGCCTGGGGAGTATTCGCTTTCTCCAGACATACACACCACACACACACACACACACGTTAAGTAACTACACACACAGAAAACACACTTTTGCACTATTCTTGCTCAGTATTGGCACACTCATGCTCTCTAACACACCCTGACACAATCACAAAATCACACACAACCGCATGGAGAATTCTCCTGCCATTGTGCTTGCATTTTGGGAGAGGTCACCTCGACATCCAAAGCCCTAGTGGGCCATCTGAAACAGAAGGATCTTGCCTGACCACTCACAATAGGACAGAATAAAAGTCTTCAATAATGCATGAAAAGAGGGTGGACACTAATTAGCCCATCCGCTGCACCTTTTCCCCGCTACCTGGCACAGCCACTGGGGATGACCTGCGCCTTGGACCTGTCTGCTCTCAGTCTAAGCCTGGGGCCTGGACTGTTATCCAGGGTTTTCTCTTCACCATTTCCATTTTGAAAAGATGTTGCATTACTTTTCAATACATTTTTGATGATAATAAGGTACTAACAGGTAAACATTTTTGGGTGAATTTTGACTTTTTATGTTCACTCTACTTGTATTTGCCACTACTATGTAGTTTTGCGTTTGCCACAGTTTGCATCACACTCACTTTTCACTTGCCTCTTAGTCTGTCTGCAGGGCCTTTGGCTAATGTACTCCATGTTCCTGTGAGTGGAGTGCTCCATAAATACCATTTATTACGCCAGTGGGTCTTTGTAAATAAAGGAAAGAATTTCACACGAGGGGGCTAAAATTGAAATATATAGGTGCTCAGGGTATTCCGCCACTTTGATACATGGATACATGCACAGGGAGATGCCGGCACCACTTACCGCGGCGGTGGTGCCGCTGGTGTAATGGATTTGGGTTTGTTGCAGTGATGCTGAGGATTTGGTTTCAGTGGCTGAACAGCATGGATGATTTTTTAATGAACAGACAATGTTCCAGAGGGTCATCAATCTGCTAAGGGGGGACCTGCAGCAGTCGCTAGATTAGATATGCCAGCCGATGTTGATGAATAATGTACATTTACTCTTTCTTTGTCTCGCACACACATTGCACACCTTTCTTGTCTTTTCTATTTTTCTTTTCTTTTTTTCTGTCTCTTTATTTATAGATTTTTTTCCTTTCTCTGCATCACACCTAAGTGCAACTTTAAAATGAACTCTGTGTGTGCTGTTAACACTATCAGGAAGGCCAAGTTGCCTTTTAGGAGGACAGCATTGTCTTGCCATGTAAAGATGTGATAGCAGCAAACCTGTTTGCAGAATGTGTGTGTGTGTGTGTGTGTGTGTGTGTGTACTGAGACGGGCTTGTTTGATTTGGACACTGACTGTGCACACTGTCCATGTCATTACAAATCTGTGAATTTAGGTTCTCCCTCCCCACACTTTTCCACCACAGTGCTCCAGACATACCAAATGTGACACTATTCATCGGCAGCAGTATCCTGGATCAGTCAGGCGATCACACGCACATGTACATCACCTTTTTTAAAAGGCACTCACTCTATGTGGTAACATAAGTGGCTAATTTTGTCCTTTTTCTGCCTTTGGTTATACCCAGTCTTTGATCCTGATAAAAGCTGAATACTGGACACCTCTCTAGTCACTTCTCCTCAAAGCTTTCCATATTCATCGCTTTGTTCACTGTTAAATATTTATATTTCATGTTGTGGCTATATTTGCCTTGTACCTGTGTGTTTGTTTTACTAAGGTCAGATCTGAATAATTCAATATGGCCACACCGTCTGCATATCTACATACACAAAGCTAAATTTGCCTCGCATTTGAGGCACAGCCCAAATCTGGTCAGAAGTCTTTTACAAATATCCACACACATCCACACACACACACACACAGTCACAGTCTCGCACAGAAAATCTGGCATCTAATTATCACACTGATATACAAATCTAAAGCCTCCCGGGAGTTTGCGGTGAGAGGTGTGAGCATTTCTAACAGCTGTGTCCATCTCCACCACCCAAGTCTCCCTGCACAGCTCTCTCTCTCATTTTACCACCTCACCAATAAACCTGCTGAAAGAACAAAAACATTTTTTAGTTCAAACACAAATACCCATTTATAGAGGAAGTGTTCTATTTTAAACAATTACAAAAAAAGTCAAATAATCCAATAATATAATATAATGGAATCAATATTCAGTTTGATAAACTGGCTTAACACTTAATAGATTTGAACCAGTGTTCAATTTATGACAAGCAGTATATTAGCACTCTGACGTGTTTTATCACCCATAATGAAGAAGCCATGTGGTCTCACGCGACTAGATATACCCAGAAAAAATATTAATAAGAATAAAAAGAAAACAGAACATTAGGGAGGATTTATTCTCTGATCTTTTAAATGATTCAGGTTCATTGAAATGTAAGACATTCTTCGCTTTTGCTTTGAACAGAACAAAGAAGAGAAATAGCTGAAATAAGTGAAATGAAAGACTAAGCACTGAGGGGAAATTAAAATAATTCACATCAGTACAATGTCGCTCTTGATGTTAATGACTTGTGTTCGGTCTTTGTCCTGGCTGAAATGCATGTGACTCATGGAAATGCCTGTGGTTGAAGATTGTTACAATAGCGTTTTTAATTAATTGGAGTGAATTGTTTTAATTACACACACAATGAATTATGCCTTTTAAATCCTCATTATAAAGCAAACTTCAGTTTCCTTTCAAGATTTACACTTTTTTGTGATGTCAGCAATTGTAAGGAGATTTCTGAGACCTCAGCTTTTGCTGGGCTTACAGTACAGAACCACACACTGTCACATCATTGGATCCAAATCTGGAAGAAACTACTGTAGATTTCTACTTGTTAAGTTAACCGACCATTACCTAGGGGTGGGCGATATAGTCTAAAATTTATATTGCGATATATTTTGAACCATAGACGGTAGATGATATATATCACGGTATACTTTGGTATGTAACTTACTGCATAACAGTTTCTTTGCAATGGTTACCATTGCATAAAGTCAATATGTACACCAGTTGATTAGTTATTTTTCGGATGTGTTTATATTGGACTCTCAAATTCACACAGAAGTAAACTGGTAAGCTGCATTTGTGTCAGGCAGTAGCTGTTCAATTTGTAGGCTCTTACACAGTTTCGTTGTAAGAATGAAAAGGTGCTATCAATAAGGTGAAGCTACAGGTCAACATTTTTTCACATGGTTGTGGAGACGCAATGAGCCTATCACGGTATGCCGATATGACCCAAAATCTCTATCATTGGCCAAATGCATATTGCATACGGTATATATCGTCTATATTGCCCACCCTTACCATTACCATTGTCAGCAGTGAAGTAGTGCAACAACAACAACAGTGAATTCGCTTTGTAAACTCAACCATACCTTTCCTTGTGGGGCATAAAGTAAATGCTCTGGTCTAAAATAATTCATACTATTATTTTCCACCATACACCTGTAACGTATTGTCTGAAGGCATTTTATTATGCTAATTAACAGGCAGAAAACTCCACATTGAGCCTGGAAACAGGGCTTGTCAGTTTTAGAATTGAATAGCAGAGGCAATTTTATCTCTGGATGAACAGGAAGTGGATTTTGACCATACAGTAGCTGCTGTGGCAACTTTGAGCAGCTGGAAGATATAGGTTGCAAGTGACCAACTGCCTCTGGCACTGTGTGTGTGTGTGTGTGTGTTTGTTGTTTTTGTGCTGGTGGCACGATGTTCATATCCTCCTCCTGTTAATTGAATTGCTCATGGCCCCTTCAGTTCTAAATCATTCTCACACCAACTTGCTATGCATACACCCTTACCCGTGACTTAGAGTGAGCACACACCTAGGCATACACATGCACATTCACACATACGCACACGCTGTGCACACGTGCACACACACACACAGTTTTGTACTGCTTAAGTTGTCAAACGGACTAATTTAGCCAGAGCTAAGCACACAGTGTCTCCTAGAAACAACATTCCTAATCCAAACCTTTCCATTCTACACACATTTTTTTGTTGAGGGCTATAACATAACCTGCCATATGCTTTTCAGTGTTATTTTTACCCTTGGTAGAGAAAGGTCAGTCCTTGGAAAAGAAGCGTCATCAAACGTATGACAGGAGCATCAGACTGCAGTGATTTAGAGTGCATAAACCTCTGCATAAACTCATTGTCTAACGGGGGAGTCACAGCCTCTGGTGGTCCACAGCGTGGAAAAAAGACTCAGAAATCCCTGTCTATCGTAAGGCTCAGTAGAGCAGCTCACCTTCCTACAGCGAGGATGATCCCTGGCTTCTGAGAGACCCAGACAGAACACACACATGCTTATGCACGCACACACACACACCATGCACACGTGACGGAGGAGGTGAGATGAACTAAAATATTTGAGAGAACAGGAGAGGGGGAGAAACAGAGTGTGTGTCAATATCTTAAACAGGAAAGACTTCAATTGCGTTTGTCACCAAGAGAGACCATGGAGGGGGGGAAAAGCACATGGAGGCTTATCTTTCTTAGTGGATGACTTTATCTCAACCTTTTTTTACACAAAGAGATGGAGAGGTGAGGCTTAGACACCTGAAGATTATGAAGAGAAAATACAGATTGAAAAATGAAAAGCGGTAGATAAAAGCAGAGAGAGAGAGAGAGAGAGAGAGGGCACAGTTCATCACATCACCAGCTGTGAGGAAACTCCATAAAAGTCGACTCTTAAGACAAGCCCATGTGGGGGTGGGAGGTAAACCCTGATTGGGAGTCACAGTCAAGCTGTTGTTGTTGCTACCATGTGTAATAGTGTGACAGTGCCAGCTGATAGATTGGGAAAAAAAACACAGAGGGAATCTAAGCGTCATCTGAAATGACGTTGACAAGCACAATCACTGTGAGAAAATGTGAGCCACTCATGCTGTTTCTCTCTCCCTCTCTTTCTCCTTCCCTCTCTCTCTCCTCTCTCACTCACTCACTCTTTAACATGGTGGCTCACTCAGCATCTCGCTTCCTTACCTCCCAACTCACTCGTTCTCACACACTCAATCACTCAGTCACTGTCTGAATCATTTACTCACATCATCTCACCTGCTCAAGCTCTCAATGTCTCACATTTGCACTCGCTCACTCACTCACTCACTCGCTGCCACCTAAGCACATGTACTTGCATGTAATAGCTAGCATTTTACTTTATTTACAATGGTAAAAGTCTGTTTAAGATGGCACAAAACAGAGAAATATTTAATATTGGAAGATTACAAACAAGACAGAGGTGGAGTGGTTTATTTCCTACAGTAACTCAGACTGGTTAAACAGGGAAAGGGTGGTGCTTGCAGCATGCATAAGTCAACAGCAGAGCCTCCTGATTGGTTTGTAGGAAAGGGCCAATGTCCTTTTGTCATGGAAAACAAAGCAATGCCTGTGATGTTCCCTGGCCTAACAGAGCTGAACGTAATGTGCTTTGGTCTCCGCCATTATGATAAGAGCATCCAATTTCCTGTCAAGGCCGTCATAACCAATCACCATGCAGCGCTTGTGGAAATGGCACCACGCCGCAAGTGCTAATGGGTTTTATTGGTTATTTTTATTCCATTGAAGTGAACTATTAGATACAGTATGACATCTCACACTAAGTGATTTGTGGACCATGAGATTAATGTATTTCCTGAGGGAAGAGACCTCTTTTCTTCTTTGGTTTGTGGAAAATCACTAGATCACTTTTGTTGAATTGACTTACAGACCTTATTGAAATCATCTGTGTATTCATAATATATTTCCGTGGTGACATATGCAAGGTGCCTGATTATCAGTCGACCCATTCCCCTCAGGCATGGTTATATTTATTTTTCTTCTTAATTGTAAGATCATGATGTAAACACATCTATTCTTGGAGTTTCGTAATTTCTTTTTATATTTGTTTAAAACTGTTAGTGTTACAGATGTGACTCCTGGGTTTCTTCAAGATCCTTCCCCCCAAAACACATTTATTTGAACAAATCATGCAAGTCTATATAGGGGCAATAAGCACAGTATAACTCGATAGTTGTGCTATGAAGGGATATAAGAGGTGCCCAGGGCAGGCAGGATAGGCAGACTGGTGGTCTGTGGGAAGCAGGAGGGCATGCTGGGAGTCAGAGCAACCATCCCCAGCTCCTTCTGTGTTTCTGACAGGTCCATGCTTACACACAGAAATGTGTACACAGCACATAAACAAATGCATGCGCCATACATAAGCGTGTGCGCTCGCACACACACACACACACACACACACACAGAACAGATGATCATGGTACACACAAACATATGGTTACGGATGCTCACGTATACAAGAACACACACAATTACACTTACGGTTCACACACACCAACAAGCACACACACACAAACACACTCTCTCTCCTCCCTCTCTTTCTCTCTATTTCTCACACACATACACACACAGCCACTCACACATATAGTTGAATGTCCTCATTTAAAAAAATAGACATGCAAACATCTTTCTTAAACATCTTTGGCTGACTGCTCCTAGAGAGTATACAGATTGAGTGACACTGTTCCAAAAATGCCCACCCGTGGTCAGAAATATCCATTATATCAGAATACCTCTGCTTCACAGTGTGTTATGCCTTTGTGAATATAGGGACATAGACACAACCTATGGCCGCTTTTTTACTTTATACTGTCCAATAATACACCCCCAACACACACACACACACACACACACACACACAAGGTCAGTAGATATGTGGAGTGGAGGTTGTGGCATTGAGAGCTGCTCTGTGTAACGGCCGCTAATCCTCTGTCCGTCCGCTGCCCGTCCACTACTCATGATGAGCGCCAGCCAGCGCAGCACCTCTCGGCCCCTCCTCCATCTGACTGCACGCGCTCGGCTGTGCACCTCAACGCTCTGAAGCCGACACACTCTCTCACTCACACAAACACAAACACGCACGCGCGTGTTTTTCTCTCTTTCTCTCAATTCCATCCCATTCACTGTCAGAGGCATAGAGAGTGAGTGTATATGAAAGAGAGTGGCAAAGAGAGAGAGAGAGAGGGAGAGATAGAGAGAGGAGGTGAAGTGGGGGAAAAAAAGAGGAGCTAGGAAGTACCACAACAACTGCACTTGTGATCCAGGACAGGCAGAAGTGGAGAGAAGGACCAGTGGGAAAAGAGTGATAGAGAGAGAGAAGAGAGAGGGAGGGAGAGTAAAAGAGGGATACAAACCCAGTCAGAGTGAGAGGAACAAAGAGTGTGCGTGAGAGAGAAACAGAGGGAGGGGAGAGAGAAAGAGAGAGAGAGGGAGGGGTAGCGGGGAGGGGGGAGAGCATGAAGGACGCGCTCCAGCTGTCTCCCTGACAGACTGAGCCGGGGAGCTGAGCGCGGGGGCTGCAGCCCGCTCGCACATAGGAAAAAATAAAAGAAGAAACTTCCCCTTCTCTCCCGCGCTGCACCGTGCAGTGTGGAGTAGTCGGACTCTCTTGCCTTGCCGACTGATCTCACGTGCAACTCCCCCCTCTTCGGAAGGTCCCCCTCCCACGCTCCCTTCCTTGCCTTGCCTCTCCGCTGGCCGAACCTCATGTCGTTTTGCCTGGTTGACTACTTCGACATGGAATCACCCACCAAGGAGATTGAGGATTTCGAGAACAACTCGCTAAAGTATCTGCAGCCGGATCAGATTGAGAAGATCTGGCTAAGATTACGCGGACTGTAAGTACACTCTCTTTATCCTCCTCTTCCTCTTAATTGCTCTGTTTCTGTTGATTTGTTCATGTGACAGTTTTTGACATGTTTATGATGAGTGGTTGAACTTTTAGATATACATTTTTAGATATACAAGCAATCTAATGCACATTTAGATAACTTGCTGAGACATTTGCTCTTTACTATTTTTCTCCTTTAAATATGCTGGTCATGTAGGACTTGGAGCTGTCCATATTTAAAGAAAAATGTTGTGTGGCATGAAATCACATTAGACTGGTTGGTATCAGACATTTAGTGTAATGAAATTACCTCATAGTTTGCGGAATAGTAAAACTGAAAAGACTCATGAGTAAACTTGAAGCACCACCGTCATCCAATGTACTTTACCTGCCTGGAGGTATAAATCAAGCACTGTCCATATGAATTTTAAATGCTTCAAATATTAGCATTTATTGTGCAGAAGTTTTTGCAAGCCGCAGGGAGCAAACACAGCTCGTATTTCTTATCCACGCAAATGCTTAGCTTTGTGAGCTCCGAGGGTTAGTTCTGCATGGTCTTACCCAATAAACAAGAGGTAAAGTTCACACACCAATAAGCTTAATGTAGCAGAAAAGAGCAAACAGCAGAGAGACAGAGAGAGAGAGAGAGAGAGAGAGAGAGAGAGAGAGAGACAGAGGGGAGCAAGAGAAGAGAAAGACAGAGTGAGACAGAAGGAGTGAGACGGACAGAGGTAGAGCTGTAAATAAAAATGAGAACATGCACAAACAATAACACACAATGAAAAACAGAACACAAACTCACCCTTGCACTCAGAGCCACTCTCTGACCTCTCATTTGTCTAACAGCCGTAAGATGTGCTCCAAGTATCTAAACACTGACAAAGGCTGGAGCACCAAGGTCAAAGGTCCAGTATGATGCTCCTGTACACTGTGGTTGGGGTCACTTGCTGGGAGAAAAATCACCTCCTTTACACATTATCCTCATGCTGAGTTCTTACCTGCCAACAGACAATGCTGTAGAGCTGAGAGAAGAATGCTGTAATGCTGTTACAGTTATTGCTGTTATTGCTCACAAAGTTGTGACATTGAGAATAAACAGCATCCCCACGTTCTAGAATGCTCATTGACTTGATTATGAAATGAACCCAGGAATCCATGGAGTTATGTAGACATGGTGGCCAGATGTTTTACTGAGAGTGTGCAGGGTGGAACCTGTCTGTGTTTTCTTCATTTATAATGTGTGTGTGTGCTTATTGTGTATGTTTGTGCATGTTTCTGTCCATGCCTGTCTGTGTGTATGAAGGTGTGCATGCTTGTGTTAATGTGTATCCGTGTGTGTTGTTGTGTCTGTGTGTGTGTGTATGTATGTGTGTGTGTGTTTGTCTGCATTTTTGTGCCCATGTCCTTTTTTCTGTCCGTGTGTGCATGTGTGAATGTTTGTGTCCATGTTCGTCTGTGTGATTGTGTCTGTGTGCGTTTGTGTGTTTGTATGTGTGTGTGTGTGTGTGTGTGTCATTTCCCTGCCCCTGTTTACTCCATTTATTTGACTTAACATATTGATCGTGGGGAAAATCAATCAGCATGCTAATGTGTAAATGTGTGTCTCAGTGTGACAGATTTGAGGGCCCGAAAGAGAGAGACGCGGCTTTGGCTGCGGCACGCTGCTGTGTCGGGGATGTGTGGTGGTTGCGTGTTGTGTCGGTGCATGTGCCCCCCCGTGTCGTGACAAGAGTCGGCTATGATCTGACTGCCAGCCCCAGAGCCATCCCTGCGTCCAATATCACATGGCTGGCGTCGCGACACAGCTGCTAATCCCTGCTTAGACATCTCCCAACGGAAGTCAGGCAGGGCTGGGAGGGGGGTGTGGTTGAAGGAGAGCAGAGGAAGGGATGGTTGGGCTCCAGTCTTCAAAATCACAGATTTGAATCAGGGAGGAGCAGGATCAGACCGGCCTATGTGATTCTCTGGCGGCGGCATCATTGGAAGAAAGGCAGAGCGTCTGTGTTGTGGTTCCCCTGGCGCAGGTGAATCAGAGTCAGAGTCAGACATTATGTTGCGGGGTATCGCGTGATGGCGCCGTTGCCGTTGTCGACGGTGTGGCACAAGGAGCGCTCTCGAGGAGACGTGGGGGTGGGAGCCACAGGAGAACGCAGCCACTGCCACCGCCGCCTGAAATGAGAGGCATCATCATCTCGCTCAGGCTCCTGCAAATTGCTTTTCTGTCCTTGCATTTGTAGAGCGAGGTGATGGAGCCAGGAGGGGCGTTTGGGCATGCAAGGTGTGTGTGTGTGTGTGTGAGAGAGAGAGAGAGAGAGAGGATATATATGTGTGTGTGTGTGTGTGTGTGGTCTGTGTGTGTGTGAGAGAGAAAGAGACTGGAAGTGTGTGTGTGTGTGTCTGTCTTTGTTTGGATTAGGAGATACAGATGCATGCCCTGGCCTGTGTTTACAGCCCCGTTCATTTCTGCCCCTTAATTCTTTTTTTGGAGGCATTTCTTTTTCATGAAGGTTATTAACAGATTTATAGGGCCTCTCGCCAAAGCAGCCAAATGAGTTTGTTGTTGACACCCGGGGTCTGTGGGAGAACCGAGATTGGGTCATTAAAAGTTTAAGGCCAGCCAGACCTTGATTGAGGCATTAGTGCCGCGGGCATGACGCTGCGTATATTTAGCCTAGGCCTAAGACTGTGTGTCTGCGTCTGTATGTGATTGTGTTCATGTGTGTCTGTTTGTGTGTGTGTGTATATCTGATTGTGTATATCTGATTGTGTGTGTGTGTGTGTGTGTGTGTATGTGTGTGCGTGTGGGTGTCTGTCTAGTGTTCATGTGCGCTCCCTGTGATTTATGTGACTCTGTAATGGACACACATCATCTGACACGTCGCTCAGGCGGTGAGGTCACTCATCGTCATGGCCATTATTGGGAGAGGGCTTTGATGGATGGCGGGCGTTTCCAAGGGAGATCACATCACGCCACCTCGGTGTCTTAGCAAAGGGGTCCCGAGGCCAGAGCTGCAGACAGGATGTGAGGTAGAGAAAGGTCAGAGGTCACCGGAATACTTCTGAACTCGCAACCTGTGAGTGGAAACTGAAATAGAGTGCGAGAAGAGAGATGGGGGGAGGAGAGCAGGGAGAATGGGGGAGGAGAGAGAGCAGGTGAGACAAAAAGGATGAAAGGAAGTGAGAGGAGGCAGTGAGATAAAAGGATGGAACAAATGAGGGAGGAAAATGAGAGTGATTGATAATGAAAGGGATGGAAAAAAGAAAACTAATAAGAGCGATAGTGACAGAGGATGGTGACACGCTTGCACACACACACGTACGCATATCAAAAAAATGGACAAGGCAGCGCAATCCCTTGGTGCCACAACCAAAAAAGCATGCAACGCAGAAACAGGCAGCCGCAGATAATTATTGAAAGTGAGGGAGAAGGAAAGAAGAAAGAGAGAGAGAAGAGAAAGGGAGGAGAGAGTGAGGGCGCGAGGTTGTCGGAGCAGATAAGTTGCGTTAGCTGTGGCTGTGGCGATGGTGGGCGGCAGCGTCTCTACTCAATCAGACGCCCTTACTCTGATGAATGAAGGGATCTAATCAGCCAGTGCTCTGGTATGAATTAAATTGACCACCTCGTTCTCTTCCTCTTTTTGCCTCTCTCTCTCTCTCTCTTTGTTTCTCTCCATCCTCACGGGCCCCGGTTGCTGCCACAGCCATGATTCACCCCCACCCCTCCAGGGCCGCCTTGGGGCTGTGAAGTCACCCTCAGCATTACAGGAAATGAGGGGTAGAGAAGCCAGAGACAGGAAACCGAGAGACCAACAGACAGACAGAAGAAGTTTTGTCTCATTCAGTTGTCAGTTTATGCATCCCCTTGTTGGAGTTCACAGAAGTTACATGATCACCACCCATGTCTCTCTCTCTCTCTCTCTCTCTCTCACACACACACACACACAGTGTTTTGATCTCATACACTTCCCAAACCCTGTGGTTAGCTTGGAACATTATGAGTTGACTTGAATTGTCACAAATGTCACATACATTCCCATGCAACATACAACACCTCAACATCTATTTTTATGCAAAAGCTGCTATGAAACTCCTATTATTTTATATGAGGGTTTGAAGAGGATGCATTTCATACATACAGTGCTGTATCTGTGTAGATTGTGCATAACATATTCAATATAATCAGAAAACATCAGTGCTAAGGCAAATCCATGGGTAAGACCATAGCAGTAACAGAATGAGATGAAACCCAACTAGGACCAGAATTTCTGCATCTCTATTGACATAGTCATGTCCTGCCATTGCCACTGAAATGGCATGAGGGCAGGGAATTCTCATGAGTTTCTGTATGGACAAAAAAAATGTCAATACGAGACAAGGGCAGATCTGCTTTGTGTCTATCTGTTGAATTTAAATCTAAACAGTACATGTGGGGGAAAATGAAGGCCTGTTTAGATATGTTTTGCTGTCTTTTACTTGTTGATGCAATAAGCACGTAGCGTATTGCCTACAGGCATAGCATGTATTATTTATGTACCTTGTCAAAGATACAGAGCTTTGAGATCATACGCATGCAAGCAAGCTGGAAGCTTCCTATTCTATATGGACATCTCTCTGCCCCACCATAGATGGTTACAATACATTTAGTGGCTACAAAATAAGCATAAACATTGATACAGTAGCTAGACCATAGATAGATAGTTAGATAGACTGATCGTCGCAGTCCCAGCTGAATGGATGTGAAGCTCACAGAGTTCCAGAGCCAGCCTTTTGAAGCAGGCGGCCATTTTGCCAATCCATGGCTCTCCTAGGAATTCCGATAATTCACTCTTGAGCCATCATGCCACAAAAGTATCCATCACTGCAGCCAAGATCTTTTATCGTGTTTTTTTTTTTTTTTTTTTTTCCTCTATAGCTCCCTTTGGTATTTAGACTAAGCCCCTGTTGTGTGTTTGTGAGCCCAGTGGACTCCATGATTTAGCAAAGGGAATGGAAAAGTCCAGAGTTTTAGTCAACTGATAATAGAAAGAGCAGACCTCTTTGGTTTTGAGACTCTTGTGATGTCTGCTAGGATAGCTTAGTGGGCCATTCACATTCTAGATTTTAAAGGGATTATCCGGAGTGAATCAACCCATAGCTCTGTTGACTGAGGCTGTCGAAGGGTGTCTATAGGTATCAGAATGACAGCAGTAGGTACAACGTAGACCGAATTCACGAACTGGCCACTAACGCTAAGCATATTGGGCATATGAAAAGGAAACTGACATGCCCTAATCAGTTAGCACTGGCTGCCGTTTTGTTACTCGGTCTACCGTGTAGAGATCGACCGATATGGGTTTTTCTATAACCGATGCCGATACCGATGTTTAGATGTTAGAGTCAGCCGATCACCGATATGTGCTGCCGATTTTTTTTGGCCGATCTTTAGGGCCGATACCTTTACTTTTCGCCCTTAATTTGCATGCTAAAATATCATACTACTAATAAAAGAGGATGCACAAGATTTCCAAACGTAACATAATTTATTGAACACTCAGTCCGTTCCAAATCGCACACTTCAGCACTTCGAATGCTTAGTTTGAGGGCGTAGTGTGTTTCCACTTGTGTAGTAGCAAAAATGGAGTGTGCTGCCAGTACCTGGATGGTGCACTTCTAACGGTCAAAATCTGGAGTGTGCAACGATGGACACTTCTCGCACTCACTGGACGCCATTTTCGCTACGTAGTGAAGAGGAGGGGCACCTCCTTTTTTCAAAACTCCGAGAATGGCGTTAAAAGAGTGTTGTGCCAGATGTGGTGATTGCAGCTCCACACAGATGAAAGTTTTATGTATTATGTTATTATGTATTTATGCATTAAGTTGTAGCAACTGCAAAATTGAAATAGCAGACGATATTTTGTCAGGCAGCGTGATGATGCAAACGTACGTGGCCAACGTGACTAACGTCATTTCTGGTAAGTCTGCTGAAAAGTATTCCATTTGGAACAACACTATCATGTTGAAAATTCATACACTTTTCCTGTAGTGCGCAGTGTTCATAGTGTATGAAAGGGAGTGTACTTTGAGAAGTGTGCCATTTGGAACAGACTGACTGTCTTAAAATATCTTTGAAATCTTTATTATATCAAATACCATATCAAAATAAAATATTTATCTAAAGGGGAAAAAAATCTATGAGCAATATATGTAAATAAATATGTAAACTTAAATATACATTTAAATAAAAATACAACTTTATAAATATTTTTTTAAATGATATTGATAACAGCAAACTTTATGCAGAGTATTGCCTAGTATTCTTACAACTCCGCCTCTTAAATTCAGCTGTCTGGTTGAAGCTTCAAAATATTGTAAACAAAGTAGCAGGCTAAGCTTAGGCTATCATACTCTACTGGTTGGACTGTTCAGTTTGAGGATGTGTTTAAGTTTCAAGGTAAGCAAATACTTTTTCTCCTTGGGACAGGCCCTTATAAGTCTTTGAAAAACATTGGTAGATGGTCAGGCAACTTGAATGCAAGAGTTTTCATCAAATGTCTGCAGCATAGCCTACTAATGATGCTAACCGGATTTAACAGTAATTAGTTGTCTTCTTTGCGTCATTGCGTTCACTATTGTGAATTATACTTGGATTAAATATGTTGAAGGCGGGTGTCCATTGAGCTTGCACGAGAGCGGGCCAAGGAGAATGAGTTTACTTCTACTGTTTGGTAAAGTTGCACGTATAGTCTACAAAAGTTGCGGAAGAACTTTATGCTTTCACCCCAGCAGCGTCAAGTGCATCAGTGCGAACGCTTCCAGGGATGATCTCGTTGTTTTTCATGGAGACATACGCGGTGTGCATGGAGGAGAGGGGCCGTGTGTGTGTGTGTGTGTGAGAGAGAGACACAGACGCGTGAGTGACAGAGAACAGGGAGAACAACGGAAAGGGAATACAGCTTAACGAATGCTGCGTGTTTTTCAATGGCGTTTAAATAAATAAATGAATAAATAAATAAATAAATGAAACGCAATATGTGGCTGCCGGTGTTGAATCTGTGAATGCTGAATGCCGCCTTCCCCACCCCATGCACAGAATGAATTCTACAATCCCACATGAGAAATAAACACATGGGGCTAGTATGTCTGCAAGCAAGATGCTGATATGTTTTCATTTTTAAAGCTAACGGCAACAGCATTATGCCAATTCCAGACGGTTAAATGTTATTCGTTTTTTCTTTCCCTAAATGAAGCAACACAACATGGTTTCCTAATAACATAATAGCAAATACGTTACAGCAGGACATCGAAATGTAAGAATTTAAGCCTTACTGTACCTTTATCTTCTAGGACTGTCTTTATAAGTGTCGCTGACTGAATATTACAAAAGTTTATTAGGGGTCCTTCACATGCGGCTGCACCACTCCAATAACATGCGGCTGCCCGCGGATGTGCCTGACGTAAAATCAGGCGCGACCACGCAAGGATATCGGCCGATGCCGATGACTTAAAAACATGCAAATATCGGCCCGATATATCGGCCGACCGATAAATCGGTCGACCTCTACTACCGTGCATGAAAATCTGTCGTTCTTATACCTATGTATAGCACTTAGCAACAGAGCTACGTGTTGTTTCACCCCGTATAATTCCTTTAACAATATAATTTTTTTTTTTTCGTTTGGCCACTAACTATACAAGTCTATGTCAAATGCAATGGTTGTCTGAAAAGATGTTATCTTTCGCTTCAGAGTCAGTGACTTCATGCTGTTTTTCGTCTTTCCCTCTCTTTCTCTTTCTCTCTCTCTCTCTCTCTGACTGACTATCTTTCTCGCCCAGGAGGAAATACAAGAAGACGTCACAGAGGTAAGACTCATGAAGCTCGTGGACTTCACCCAACTCTCGGCTCCTGACTCTCCACTTTCAGCCACTCTAGCAGCTTATCCGGGCAGCCCCCTTCATCTGCCCTCTTTGAGCTCCTAGGCCTTGTCTGAGACAAATACGAGCGTTTCACCTGTGGCTTTGTGCAGCCAGAGCGAAAGCACCTCAAAGAATCCCATCAGCGATGCAATGGCTCTGCCCCGTCACATGCTCACCCTAAATCTGCCGCACAAGCCACAGCTGTAAATGTAACAGATGGGATTTGTCTCGGCTCGAGCTAGAGCCCAAACCTGAAGTGACCCTTTTTTCTTGTGCTTCCAAACTTGTAATTGAGCTTGTTCAGATAAACACTCTTTACAACATGGCCTGAGGACAAGGCTGTCTTTTTGAGATGTCAGTGTGAGGCCGTTGGGGCCTATGCTTGCTAAGCTTTATCATGTAGAATGTCCAATTCAAAGTGAACTGCCTTTGATTGTTATGTCTAAAAGAGTTTGATAGTGGGCCAAAAATGTTCTTCGTTTTCAAATAAATGAGCAGTACTGAATTATCAGTGTTATGTTCCTGCCGCAGTTGGAAAAATTGTGTGCAAATTTTATTTTTAAATAGAAATGTTTTCCATTCTATCCAATATTAACACTGACTATTCAGTTTGTATATACATGGGAAAGCACAAATAAGAGAAGGAATGTGTGTGTGTGGGGAGGACAGTTTGATGGAAACCTTGAGGGTTAATGGGAAGAGGTGGGATGAGACAGCAGTCTGATGTGATGCCTAAGCCACAGCTGACCTTGGTTTAACCCTGTCATCTGTGTAGCATCTCCGGCACTCAGGAAATATGCCACGAGAGAAAATAACAAGTGCACACACACACACACACACACACACACACAGGCACTCACATACATAGATACACGCACACACACATGCACTTTCACATACACAAACACATACATGCACAGGCACACACATACATAGATCCACATACACCCAAATACAAATGCACACACACACACACTCACACACAAAGATACAGATACAGTACACACACAAAAATGAAAGAATGCGTACTTCCTCCTGGACACAGCTAGCAAAAACTCTACAAACACTGCAGAAGCGCAGAGATATGTGCTGCATGCAAAGTCATACATCAGTCATGACAAGCCTGTAAAAAAACACACGAGGGAGGGAGAAAAAGGACGTCTTGATGCTTTGCAGATAGAGGAAGTGTGTTTGTGTATGTGAGGGTGTGTGTGTGTGTGTGCGTGTGTATGTGTGTGTGCGCACCCACGTCTGTCCTATATGTGTGCATGTGTGTGTGTTGTCCACAAGGCAGTCCTCACAGCGGACAGACCACTGACACAGAGACAAACAGCCTCTGGTCTTCTGTAGGCAGTGTATGTGTGTGTGTGTGTGTGTGTGTTTGTGCGCATGTGTGTGTGTCTGCACAAAAGCCCACTTGACAGTGTTTGATGGATTAATGATGGGAATGAGGACTAAGGATCCTAGGCACGGACAAATGTGTGTGTGTGTGTGTGAGAGAGAGAGAGAGAGAGTTTGTGTTATTTTTCAGTGACAAGATAAATATTCTGTGTGTATCTGCATTTGTGTATGTGTGAGTGTGTGTTTGTGTGTATTTCATTAGCCTCTTGGACACTATGGAGGTCTCAGCTGTGCAGTCTCCAGGAGGTTTGCTATGCGAATGACTCGGCGAGACACACACACGAAACAACCCCACGGCCCAAGGATCAAACACACACAAACACACCACCAGCACCATCCATCCATCCATCCGTCTGTCTCCGCCTCACCCCGCCCCATAGCCTTGACATTGTCAGGCCAGCCAGACAGGAGAGGACCAGGACATGGGGACTCTGTGCCTCCCTCCCACCACCCATCACACAGACAAATGAGCAATCCCAGGCAGACAGTTGAAGCAGCTGATGTATGGGACACCATTGGGGAACAGCAGGACAAGAAGAAAAACTATTTACTCTGGGCTGGGACTCACAGGGCCAGATGAGACGACACTTTGTGATGAGGGTCATTGGGGGGGTTGGGGTTGGGTTCAGGTGAAGAGCTCTGGCTTACCTGCTAGAAGTCCTTATTATTCCTTTTAATTCCACTTTCACATTGCTTTAGAAGCAATGGTGACCTATTGTAGCTGTAGCATATTGTAGTTACCTACCATTGAATACATGTCTTTTCCATGCATTTCCACAGTATTTTCATTTAATGTAAGTTAGATGTATACTCATACCTACAGACCATTTCAAGAGTTTGTTTATTAGCATCATACTAGAGGGTTTCCATTTTAATGTTCAGATTGTTTAGTGTGATATAAACAGTAGTTTGGGTATGAAACAGCATTCAGGCATCATTTTTGTGTTTGCCCTTGAAAGGGTCTATCCATTCGTCATGTTACTGCAACACACGGCACACTGCAGTTATGACTCCCCAGTTCTGTGCTTCTCGTGAGCTCACGTGCGCACAGTGTGAGTCATTGTGAGTGTGTGTGTGAGACTCCATGGAGGGCCTGCTGTGTCTCATCACTGATCGGGCTGAGGAGCCTACTGTTGGAAATGAATGAGAAGTGAGAGTGGGATGGTGAAGGGAGGAGGGAGAGAGGGAGGGAGGGAGGGAGTGAACGGGGAGGAGAGAGTGAAGAAGTCGTGAGTTAGTGAGTGATGAGACGACGAGGGCAACAACAGGTACAAGCCGACTTCTACAGTCTGCTAGTCAGCTAATTAAAGATGCACATCAGTGGGAATGAGCCGGCGTTTCATTAGCTTCCATTATCACCAGCAGTTGTGTGCTTTAGTTGTTTTTTTTTCAAATGCCTTTCTTGTGTTGTGTTTTCGTTTCTTTTTTTCACTGCCACTTACTGATGTTCTCCTCCTCCACTAAGAGAGAAGTGGAACAGAGCGTTGCATTTGAACTGATCCTTTTGCTCCCATCAACCCAGTGTAGCACCAAATGCAATACTTTCCACATTCTTACATGGCCACCGCTTCACTCCGTTACCAAAAGAAAAAAAAGACAAAGCTGAAAAAAAAGACAGAGCAGGGAGCTGAATCGTCCAGCATACTGATGCCTGAGGCCAGTGTATATGTGTTTGTATGTTAGCCCCCTTTCTCGAGCACAAATCCTTGTTTTATACACCCCTTTCCACACCAGGACACGAATAAGGTGTGTGTGTAAGAGCATACACCCTTATGTGTGTCAGTCATCGTGATCCTCCACTTGAGTCAGCCGTCTTCCCGGTTTCCTTTTAAATCCTTGTCATTGTGGAGGACTTGTATTACAGATGGATGAACAGCATCTGGCGCTAACACGCAGGGCATACAGACGCGCTCTCCTCCACAGGCTCAATAATCAGGTTTCCTACTCGGCCTTGGCAGAATTTCAATTATGCCTCTTCTATGAGGCCTGCACATTTTTCATTAGTTTTTGCCTTTTTGGAGAGGGTAAATTGTCAAGTTGAATCACACCCACCCCCCCACCCCCCCAAACTTCATTGTCGCCTTGAGGAAATGTCTGCAATCATTGAACAGGCTCCAGAACAGTTAATTAATCACTCGTATAGTTTGGCTGCAAAATATTATATATAATATAAGAAGCAAGATTGTGATATTTAACAAATCCGTGATTTCATTTTTACCTTTATTTGAGGACGGACTGTAGGAAAACATGCTTTAATGATGCCCTCCGAGGCGCCATTGTGGGGTTCATTTGCACTGGCTGTGTCGCAATGTTTTATTCATTCCCACTTATTTACAAAGTCTCCATCTCTCCTTGCACGCGAACGTTGCGGAAATCAGTACTTGATTTTATATTTTTATAACATTTCATTTTTTCTTTCCTTCTTTTTTTGAATGATTCACTCTGGATGGACAGATAGAGAGAATAAATGAAAGTGTGCGACCAGACACCCAGCTGGGGGCCCGCGCCTCCTGAAGGCCCCTGTTTTGCCCATCGACTGGATCAAGCTGAATTCAATGAGTGTCTTCAGAGAGAGACGCTAAACCCTTCAAAGGGCACACTCTTCTGATGTCCACTCTGCTAAAATGTTCTTCTGGGGACAGATGCTCTGTTTGGGCTTGCCCACTGAAGTACACTTCTGTCCGTCTGTCTTGTGAGCGCCAACTCCCTGTTATTTTCTGTTTGTTTTACATTCTCTGTGGTGTCACAAAAGTGATTTACTGTCAGCACACAATATACAATAGAAGCGTACTTACTTACTCATCTCTGGCACTTCATCATCTTATTGCCCAGCCATTGATCCAATTGCTGCTCTAATTACTTCTGTCCTATCCACTGCCAGAGACTCCATGAGTGAGAGAGAGACCATTCACAGGCCCTGCTGCTGGCCCCTCCAGTCCGTCAGAGGCCAAGGCCTCTTCCCAGATTGTAACATTTGGATATTTAAAATAATTGAGTGCTATGGGTATCTCTCTCTCTCTCTCTCTCTCTCTCTCTCTCACTCACTCACTCACTCACTCACACACTCTCTCTCACACACACACACACACACACAGACAGACAGACACAAACAGTCCAATTTCTAAATTGGAGAGTAGGCTACATCAGTGGGACAGTTCTTTCTTCAGAACTGGCAAATTGGTGTCAGCCTGGTGTCTCTTCCAGAGGGGCTGCTGCTTGTGTGGTTGTTGACGGACATCACTTAGCAGCTTGCTGCATCTGCCACGTGGGCAGGGACTGGCGGCCGGACCAGCAGACCAGATTGGTGTAAAACTGTGAGGGGATTGGTGAGGTGTGGAGGCAAGTAACACGGTGTGAAAAAGGTTGATTCTCCAGCGTGAGAAGCTGGATTGACGCCAAGCGTGTTGCTCAAGGACAAAGAGGAGAAAGTCCCAGGGCCAAGGCTGAGAAACAAGCCATGGCTCTTTTCACATTGTGTGTGGCCTCCTTTCAGCCACAGCTGAGATGGGTCCAGCAGACCAAGCAGACCATCCTCACGCCAGAATGGACATTTTATAGATATAGCACAGAGCAATTAGGCCTATCATCGGTAATTTCTTGGTTAATCAGTTTGGTTTGGTATCCTGGGGATTGAAAATGCATAAAGAAGAGTAATTTGCTTGATGCGAATTTGGCTTAACTGTTTTTTGTTTGGTTTTGTTTTTGTTTCTTTGTTTTCAGGCAGTTGTTTAGTATTCCACAAAGATTCAGGCTCAGCTGAGCTGGACCTAATTGGATGCCTCCAGTGATAACTGTAGGGCTCTATAAACATTTACTAAATTATGCGAGCAGTACACGTCTTTCTGCCTCACACACACGCACGCACACACACACACACAACACAATTCTGCTCTTTCATTTGACCCCTGTTCATGTCTCTGAGCCACTGACGACTATGCCACTGAGCTAGTGAGTGTGTATTGCAAGTGTGTTGACGTGTAGCGAACATAGTCGCGGTGTGGCCTTTCTGCTGATCTAATTAAAAAGGCCGTCCCAGTCGGAGGCAGCTTAACTCCTCAGTCGTTCCGGACTCCCGTATCCCCCATTGCCCAGCTCAATCTGTTTTCCACACATGGCGATGCACCTCGCCACTCTGCCATGCAACAGCATGGCCTCCAGATGGGGTTTGTTTTTTTATGTCGGCATGGTTTTTTAGGGATATCCTCATTTGTTTTATCTTCAAATGTTGTTTTGTTGTTGTTTGTTGATTTGTTTTAGCTTGTTTTGTCATTAAATGAAGAGGTGTCTGTCAGAAAGTCTGGGTTTAATGAGCCTTTCTGTCCCCCCTGTGAGCTGTGGCGTCATTTTGTGACACACAAGACAGTTTGGGAATTGATGTGTGTCGGGGAGTGAAAAACTAATTTTCAGGATCGACCCAGAAATATCTCTAATTAATTTAGAACAGATTACTGTTGATGACAACCTGCTAAGTTTATTTTGCCTGAGAATTCATAAGAATATTTCACGTCTGAATGTTAATATGACTGAATGGTGTGGCAAGTCTCACATGACTTGCATTTTAGCACACCTCTCAGTGTGCAGCCTCCTAAGTTGTGTGTGTTGCCAGCAGGGTGTGTTTAGCTCAGGGAAGGTCCTGTCTCATCTTGCCTTAGCGCAATCTGATTACAGCTCGTTAATTGATCACTTTCAAAGGCTGTGAATCACTGCGCCTGCACCTGATAATTAAGCAAAGATAATTACTCGAGTCAAAAATGGACATATTTATCCAGTGATTGCTTCTCACAACTTTTTTTTCTTTCTCTCTCTCTCTCTCTCTCTCTCTTTCTCTCTCTCTCTTTCTCAAATTCAAATTCAAATTCAAATGGTGCTTTATTAGCATGACTGCAATTACAGTATTGCCAAAGCCAGTGTTTAGACAAACACAACATGACATACAAGTAACAGATATAACAATAACATAACATACAAATGATAGGTGCATCAATATCAGTACATCCTTAAAAATACAGTATGTAGTGATGTGGATTGTGTGTAAGGATGAGTGTGTGTGTGTGTGTTTGTGTGTGTGTGTGAGTGTGTGTGTGTGTGTGTGTGTGTGTGTGTGTGTGTGTGTGTGTGTGTATGAGCATGCATGTGAGCAAGGATTGTGATCAATATGTATAGGCGCATTACTGAGTGGTCATTCTCCTTTTTTTGTCACAGGTGTAGACATAATGTGCAGCTATTATTGCACTATCTTCCTCCTCTCCTAATAAGTATCTCATTTTGTCTTGGTCTTCCATTTCTAGGAATGTTGGGCATAAGACTTTGAATTTTGGGTAGAATTTAGATCGAATTTCTGTGTAATTTGGACAGCTTGTGAGGAAGTGTAATTCTGACTCAATTTCTTTTTTGTCACAATACAAGCACAACCTGTTTTCTACAGGCGTCCAAGATTGTCTGTGCCTGCCTACCTCAATGGCTAGACTGTGGCTGCTAAGTCTGTATCTTGATAAAGTTTTTCTGAACTTTGTGTCTCTTACTGCAGTTAGGTAGTTGGCCAATTTAAATTCTCGCTGTAGGGCCAAATAGTTCTGTAGTTTGCTCTGTTTTTCTGTTGTTTCATTCCAATATATTAGGTATTTTTCTTTTTGTGAGTTGATAATTTGGTTTGTATTCATTCTTACGTTCAGAATTGTATTGTCTTGGGGTTGTTTGCAATTGTTGGTTTCTTGCTGGAGCCTTAGGATCAGTTGGGTGAGGGGACTCTTTCCTGTGTTTGATTCTTGGCTCTTCAGGGCTTTGAAATGATAGGAAGTGGGGTCACTAGTTTTTAAATGTGTCCAGAATTTGGCAGCTCTTTTTTCAATTTTCAACAGAAGAGGGTATTGGCCTAGTTCAGCTCTCCATGCATTGTTGGGTGTTTGTTTTTGAATTCTGAGTATGTTTCTGCAGAACTCGGCATGGAGGGTTTCAACTGGATTTTTATCCCATTTGTCAAAGGCTTGTTTCATCAAAGGGCCCCACACCTCGCTTCCATATAAAGCAATAGGTTCGATCACGGATTGGAATATTTTGAGCCAAATTTGAATAGGGATTTCGAATTGAATACTTTTTTTGATGGTATAGAAAGTTTTTCTTGCTTTTTCTTTTAATTCATTCACGGCCAAGCTAAAGTTTCCATTTGATGTCAATTTCAAACCAAGGTACGTATAATTAGTCACTTGTTCAATTTTTGTTTTGTTCAGAGTAAAGTTAAATGTATTTCCTGGGCACCTTCTTTTTTGGAATGTTATTATTTTAGTTTTTTTGATATTGGTGGACAGGGCCCATGTTTGGCAAAATGTCTGCACCACATCCAGGTTCTTTTGCAGGTCTTGTGCTGTTGGAGCTATCAGAACCAAATCATCGGCAAATAACAGAAATTTTATTTTTGTGTCATAGAGGGTGATGCCCGATGCTTCAGATTGCTCAAGTTTGTTTGCTAATTCATTAATATAAATGTTGAATAGGGTCGGTGAGAGAGGACAGCCTTGCCTCACACCTCGTTCTTGACTGAAGTAGCTTGTTTGTTTTTTTCCAATTTTAATGGCACATTGGTTGTTCTGATACATTGTTTTGATGATGTCATAAATTTTGCCACCAATGCCACTCTCACTGAGTTTTAGGAATAAACCCTCATGCCAGATTGTGTCAAACGCTTTTTGAAAGTCTATGAAACAGGCAAATACTTTGGAGTTGTTTTGGTTTATTTGTTGGTCAATTATAGTGTGCAAAGTGAATATATGGTCTGATGTTCTATAATTTGGGATGAATCCAATTTGGCTTTTACTTAAAATGTTGTGCTCAATAAGATAGTTCATTATTCTTGTATTTATAATGCTACAGAACATTTTTCCTAAGTTACTACTAACACAGATTCCTCTGTAATTGTTTGGATCTGATTTGTCTCCGGTTTTGAATATGGGTGTTATAAGTCCTCTATTCCAAATGTTGGGGAAGTAGCCAACACTTAAAATTAAATTGAACAGTTTTAGTATGGCCAATCTTAATTTCTGGTTAGTATGTTTTAGCATTTCATTTAGTATGCCATCTGGTCCACTCGCCTTTTTTGTTTTCAGGGTCTGTAGTTTGTCTGATAGTTCTTTTTCTGTAATGGGAAAGTCTAATTGATTTTGGAATTTTCCAATAGTTTTTTCCATATTTGTCATTTTTTTAAATATTTGATTTTGTTCATGGCTCTTGTCTATTTTTCCATATAGGCTGTCAAAATTTTTTTTCCATACGTCACCATTTTGTATGGCTGGTTCGTCCTGGTGTTTGTAATATAGCGAGTTCCAGTTGTCCCAGAAGGAATTAGTATGTAGTGATTCCTCAATCATTTGTAACCGGTTTTCAACATATTGTTGTTTTTTCTTTCTGATTGTGTTTTTATATTTTTTGAGTTCCTCATGATATTTAGAGCGTAATTCATTACTGTTGGGATGTCTATGTTTTTGATTTGATAGTTGTCTTAGACTTTTTCTAATATTTTTGCAGTCTAAATCGAACCATTTGTTATCACTTTGTTTAGTGTTTGTTCTTTTTTTGCAAGGTTGAAGGGAGGATATTTCTGCCAGGTGGTCAAAAATGTGGTTTAAATTTTCCACTGCTTTATTTACGCCTTCTGCATCATGAGGATGGCTACTTTTAAGAAAGTTGTCAATTAGTAGGCATACTTTGGGATGACCGAGGGCCGCAAGGTAATTTTCTTTACTGTTATTGGCCCATCTATAGCTCTCTCTAGTGTTGTATAGTTTACTAGGCTGTTCCTGTATGGGATTGTCTGTTCTTTTTACATATAAGGTGACTTGGCTGTGATCGGATAATGGTGTAAGTGGCTTGACCGTGAATGCTTGGAAAGTGAACGGGTCCAAATCTGTGATCATATAATCCACAGTAGAACAGCCAAGAGCTGAACTGTAAGTATATCTCCCGAGAGAGTCCCCTCTTACCCTACCATTTATGATATATAGGCCCAGGCTTTGACAGAGTTCTATCAGTAATTTTCCATTTTTATTTATTTGGGTGTCAGAGCCGTTCCTACTGAAATTAACCACATTTTGTGGGGAGCTCTGTCCAAATATGTGCATATTGCCATGGTCTCCTGTATAATCAGGGAGAATTCCTGTTCTTGCGTTCAGGTCTCCACATATTAATATATTACCTTGGGCCTGGAAATGAATGGCTTGTTGCTGCATGGTCTCAAAAATGTCTTCATTATAGTATGGAGATTCGGAGGGGGGTATGTATACAGCACACATAAATATATCTTTGGTTGTTTGGGTAAGTTGTTTGTTAATTTTAAGCCAAATGTGTGAGTCTTCTTTCTTTGCTATTGAAATGTATTTATCAATTTCTTGTTTGTGCCAAATTATAATGCCTACAGAATCTCTCCCACGAGTTATTCCTTTAATTTTGGAGGAGGAGACAGCTATTTCTTTATAGCCTGGTGGACTGAGTGTGACCTCATCAGTTCTGCACCATGTCTCTTGTAAGATGATAATGTCCATGTTTGAAATACTTTTTTGAAATTCAGTCATTTTGGTTTTACAACCAAAAGTGGATGAATAAACACCTTGAACATTCCATAATGTAATGGTAAAGGATTTCATGAAATATACAATTAATAAGCTACATTTAACAAGTTTTTCACATCTCTAAAAGGAAACAAGCGTTTTTTTTTTTTTTTTTTTTTTTGTTTTTTTTAAGATATAATATATTGAAATTTTTACATTTTAGGTACTCACGATCAGCCCATGAGTCTTGTGCATAATAAGCTGAGGAGTTCTTTTATGTCTCTCAGCTCAGAGCTCTGACTGCTGCTTGGCTCCTTCAGTGCTGCGGCGTAGGATTTTTCCTTTTCTTTTGCCCATTGGGTCCGTGCGGTCAGATGTTGATGTTGGGCTTGTGAATCCAGGTTCTGAGCCACAGGCTGTTGAGGTGAGGAGCGTTGGTTCCACTGGTAAACTCCATGGTTTTGGGTCTGGAGATGAGCAGCAGGGGGTCCGGTTGGGTGTGGAGCGGAGATGTGTCGAGTGTGGGACTCAGGGTGTCGGGGCTGTTGCCGCGCCATAGGATGTCGGGTCTGGTGCCGAGCCGTAGTGTGTTGTTGGGTCCAGGTCTCGGCTCTGGAGTGGCGGGTCTGGTGGCGGGCCACAGGGCGATGGGATTGGGATTGTTTCCGACCTTGTTGAGTCCTGTGCTGGGCTTGCTGATCATCAATGGGGATGTGAGGTACCTGGTTATGTCCTCTCTGCTGGTGACGGGATGTGGAGGGGCTGCTGGGGCTTCTTCCGAGGGCAGTGTCCTTTAGTGTTTTTGCAAACACATGAATCCAGTCTTTATGGAGGTGCACATGGTCGTGGAGGTTGTAGATGCTGAGATCTGGGTGGTGTGCCAGGTGGATGTTTGGCATTAGAGCACATCTACGAGTTATGTCTGCATTGATCTTTTGAATTGTTTGTGGATGAAAGTCTGTCCTTGGTAGAAGGGTAGAGACTACAATTTTGGATGTGGGGAATGTCCTTGTAGCCTTCAGTGCCACCTTTTCTACTGAGTCTGCCACGTGTTCTTGCTGTGTCCTGAGGTCATTTGTGCCCACATGGATTATGATGTGACTGGGCTCACCGATGTGGCTCGTACAGAGTTGCTGGAGGGCGTCATCTGTTTTTGGGCACCAAAGTTTTGCAGTTTTATGGGTGGGGAAGAGTCGTTCTGGGTTTATGAATTTCCCGTTCGAGTCAATTAGGATGACTATTTCTGCGTCTGCGGCAGATGGTGGTGTTGCTGCCCGCATGGGAGGCACAGGTGCTGTGGTGGGGGTTTCTGTCTGCATGGCACTCGGAGATGCTGTGGTGGAGGTCTCTCTCTGCGTGGCGCGTGGAGGTGGTGTGGTGGAGGCCTCTCTCTGTGCGGCACGTGGAGGAGCAGTGGTGGGGGCCTCTCTCTGCGCGGCACATGGAGGTGCAGTGGTGGGGGCCTCTGTTGGTGGTGGTGGTGATATCCGCATGGCAGGCGACGGTGCTGTGGCGGCCTTTGTTCGTGAGGCAGGTTTTGGTGCTGTTACTGCGGCTGATGTGGCAAAGGCCTTCGCTCGTTTGCTGGATGTTGCTGTTGCTTTTGTGATGGAGGCCTCTGCTTGTATGGTAGGAGGTGTTCCTTTCCATGTGGTAGCCAGTGGTGCTGCTGGTGTGGCAGGTATTGCTGATGTGGTGGTGGAGTGTTCTGCCCACATGGCAGGCAGTGGTTCTGCTGGTGTGGGGTAGGCCTCTGGACAGGCTGCTGAAGAAGGTGTTGATGGAGCAGAGTGCTGATTGTGTGTTGATGAATCTGCAGTGGATGCACTGGGGTGTGGCCTGCTGCTCTCTGTTAGACAAGCAATCTGCTCTTTAAGCATCTGCATTGCTTCGTCTCTTATGAGCAGTTCCTCTCTGAAGTGTTTCATCTGTCCATTGAGGCTATCTCTGTCTTGTTCCATCTCTCTAATTTCTTCCCACAGTTGCTTTATGTATGACATGAACTGCACTTTTAGGTGGCAGAGCTGAGCTCCTAGTTGCTGTAATTCACTTTTGGGTGCCATTTGTGGCAGCATCTCTTCTTGGAGCTCTATGAGCATTATCTCTTGTAAAGAGAGACTCTCTCTGATTTCCCTGACTGACTGTTCCAGCTGCATATCACTAGAGCATGGCTCCTCCCCCTCTGGAGCCTCACTGGAGCTGGTTCTGTGTGTGGCATCAGCAGGGCTGTGTGTCCCCTCTTTTTGTCTCTCTGCCTCTACTAGTGATCTAATAGTGCTGAAGCACTCATGTACAGATTTCAGGGATGCCTCACTTCCCTGAAACATCACTGTCCCATTGTGGTACACATTCACTGTAAGGAATGGGTCACTGTCTCTCTCCTCTCTTATTTGGATTTGTCGTCCATTACATATCCCATTTCTTTTTGTGGACTTGTAGTGTTTACATATGGCTGTGTGCCAGGTATTACAGTCTTTCGTAAAGAGGAGCAGGTTTGAGACTGTAGGCCTGCCTCCTATTTGTGTGTAGTCTGCCATTAAAGTCTCTGGATTCTCCCTTAGGATCTTATGCTTGTAGGCTTTTCTGTCTTTAACAGACTTTACAGTGTGTGGATACACTATAGAGTGGGGGAGGGGGGCCCCTGCAGCAGCAGCCTCATACAATGTATCCATTTCTAACTGACAATCTCTCCTCTGCCTGTCACTCTCCCCTTCTTGTTAGCTTATGTAGCTTGTGAGGCTAATAGTTTATCTCTTGATTTAGTGGTTATTTATGGGAGTTAAGGTTCAGAGATAGCTGTAATCTTACCACAGTTTTGCTGTTGGGATGTTGGTAGTGGTTTTGTTCTTAGTATGTCCTCTTTTCCCCTGTTCCAATCTCTTGTCTTTTAGCCTCTTGCTGCTGTTCTGCTGTTGTTTTGCTGCTACTGTGTTGATAATTTCCAGTCAGTATCTTCTTTTGACAATATAATCCAGAGGTTGCAGGAAAATTGTCAAAAAATGTATCCACTGTCTTGTTTTCATCCTTGTTTTAGTTATTTCCAAGTTCTTCTCTTTTTTTTCAGGCTTGGTTCATTTTAGAGGTGAAAAAACTTGTAAATATTCAGGAGCTCAAGTTAAGCATGACTTCATGGAATCTTCATCTTCTCTCTCTCTCAGTCTCAGTTTCTTTGCAAATGTTTCATAAAGCACTAATCTGCCCCCATCTGAGTGTGGGTTCTTGTGTGATGCTGAGCTCTATTAGAGCCACAGGATGCTGAGCTCATTCACTGCCACTGAATTTATGCTCTCTAGTCATCTGCACATCTGCATGTTTTCACCCAAAGCGCTACACTTGCAAGTGAATACATGGTCAAACAGCTGATGAAACATCTAAAGTGCAAACACAAATCTCAGCTGAGGTGCCATGCTGTGGAAAGAAGTCTAGGCTTAGTCCAGACTAGACCCTATCCTAATTTAACCACTTCTACACTTTTTTTTCACCTTTGCACTTGGTTTAGCACATTCATCATCGAGGGGTATCTTCTGTTGAAGGACGCTCAAAGTCAAGTGCTAGTGTTAAGGGCGTTAAGGGAGGAGAAATGGCACTGAGCCCTAGATTTAGACAAAGTATCTACATAGCTGTTGGTTTGGACATCTTTGCATACTACACAGGGAGTGAACAGAGAGGAGATTTACCGTAAAGAGAGAAGACGTGCTGGAGATAAGGTTTGGTTTAAGCTCCATCTCAACCTCACATCCGTGGAATCAGTCAGCAGGCTTCCATTCAGCATCTGCAGGTGTTTGTATCCTCGTTGTTCTACGAATTAAGATATTATCATATTATCATAATTAAGTAAAAGGTTCTGGCCAGCTGTGAGACCAAAAACGTAAGGTCGTCAAGGCAACAAATACATGGGAATGAATTGAAAAAGGTTTCCATCAACTTTAATCACACAATGCCTTATGTGAAGAGTGGAGAGTTAATCTGCCAACCCTCTAGAAGATTAAATTTCTATACACATTAGAGGGTTGAATACACATCCCAGGTATTTTCAGGTTGGGATTTATGGATTTATAAGATGTAATATGTATAACAGTTTGACATTTAACACTGATTTAGTTATTAAAACATTGCTTTCAGGGAGTAAGCAATGTAAGATAACTGTTAAATGGAAACCCATTGAAACCCTTATCATGTGGATACTTATGTTTACAGTGTTGTACCAGACTGGCTTGCAGAGGCATCCATTAAGCTGAAGGTAACAAACTCTTAGTCACAGTGAGACGCCTTTGAGGCAGCCTTGCAGTTATAGTTATTGCAGACACTTAGCACGCTGTGAAACAACATTAACTTTGTTTTTGGACTGTTTAATCCTTGAGGGAATGTGGTAGAATATTAAACCTCAGATAGTATTTAAGAGTGCATCTGTTTAGTTTTAAAGGCAAAAAGTTTATACATTTAGGACTGATGTTGTGGGACTTGGGACTTATGCTTGTGGGCATACTTGGGGGCTTGCTGTTTGTGTGTGTGTGTGTGTGTGTGTTTGTGTGTGTGTGTGTGTGTGTGTGTGTGTGTGCTAGGATGGAAATGAGTTTGGATATTTATCAGAGAGTGGATGTTTGCTGTGTCATCTTATATTGGCCATTGGTGTGAGATTCTTAGGCAGCCACATAAGTAAGCTGCCACCAAAACCCCCACCTTCACCCCATTCGACCATTCCACCTACATCTTTTACAGACAGCCTGAATACTGTAGACAACTTCTCTGAATCCAAAAGTAAAGTAAATAATTTGAACAACTTTTCTGCAGAGTTTTTTTTCCATGTCAAGCATGATGGAACCTAGCAATAGCATTGACTTGCAAGTTTCTGCAAAGTGGTAAACCTGGATCAATTTGAAGGAAGTAAATGGAATTTTAATAAGTTTGAACTGATTTCTGAGACAGTTTCACAACAGCACATTGTAAAGGCTGCTAAGCTTGCTATTGGGTTTGTTAACAAACATCACCCATTCACCAAGATAAACTTTGTGGTTGCAAAGCAACTTGAAAATGATTGCCATCAGTAGTCCAGTGAGCATACAGTAACATAAATTTTTGTCAATTATAAAGGGCTGCTTGTTGTTTAATTTGTTTACATTTATTGAATTTAGTTTTTGTTTTCCATTATTGGCCTCCAAATGCTGAATTGAGGTGAGCATGCATATTTGATTGTACCTTCCTGTTGCTGTTTGTTCTCCGTCTGTCTGTGTGTGTGTGGTGATTGGACTGGTAAATGGCCAAGTCTCAAGATGCCCAGAGAGAAAAGGCGGTGCCCAGACGGTAATGGAAAGTCTGAAGCCTTGAGACATCACGCCATCCCAGTCAATAAGCTGCCACCTATTACATCCCCTCACTTCCCATCAGGGCTGTGCCAGCCAGGGCTTGTAAAAAAAAGGGCCTCCTGATTAAACTTAAAACTTTATTGTTGTTTCGTGTTGGTCAGGGCTGAGACTGATTGATTGTTCCTGTCAAGTGGCTGGACTGTTTTGGCCTGGATTGCTCCAAAACTCTGGTGATGGAGGCATTTGCTGGCCTGTTCTTTTTCATCAAGCTGACGGCACGGCATAGCTAAAAGCGAAACGGTGGGGTAATTTCTGAGGCATAATTTGCCGCTGAGAATGTCATAGCGGAGTCGTTCAAATGCTACATATGTCAGCATTGTGTTATTTTTGCAGGGATAATGAGAGCATTTGCATTCTTAGTGGTGCACTTCCCCTCTTGAACCCTCAAACCCCCCCCCCCCCCTCTCTCTCTATTTTTCTCTCTCGGTTGTTCGGTCTTCTACTCCCTCCCTTGTCCTCTCTGTCTCTCTGTCTTGACTCTTGGTCATTATCCTGACATGGATGATGGAGAGTCTGACACACAGATGCCCCATTCTGGATGCAGATGTCTGTAGGAAATACAAACTTAACCTTTGCACGACTCCAAATATTATTCTTCTGGAAAGGGTTGTAATGTAAACAGCTTCTATTGGGAAGTGAGAAAGAGACAGAGAGAGAGAGAGAGAGAGAGAGAGAGAGAGAGACTCCCTACAGTCGTAAGTCACATGGCAGCAGTGGCTTCCGTTTAGCACAGCTGTGATGGATTTGGCTACAGCTGACTGATCGCGCACAATGCGGCAAATCAAGGGCTTCAGCCATGAGAGACAATCAGCAGGCCTTCGTTTATGAGATCACTATGGCCTCCCCATTGCAACCCTCAACACCACACACACACACAAACACACACATTTACACAACCACCTTGCACCCCAGCACACACAAACACACAAACTGTAATTGCAAACTGTACATCTGAAAGAAATGTTTTTCATGGTCTGTTGTGGAATGTGTGGCTGGTCCATAATCATTGTTTTTTCGCGCAGCAAAAGTAATGGGACCACCCAGTGGTGACCGCTGCCATAAGAGACCTGACCTGAGCATTTGGCTCAGTGCGTTGTTCTTCTGAGTAATGTCCATCCATATTCTGCCTGGCGGAATGAGCAGCAGACAGGTTGATTCGCAGCTTTTTACTGATTTGATTTCCCATCTCCAGGCAGGTTAATGCTCAGGCACCCTCCGGTGGCCCTAGCCCCGTGATTAATGTGCCCATCTACCTCTGGGGGGCTTTGGGTTTCAAAAGATGCCACACAAATTCACCACTAAATGGTTTATCTGATCTGCCAATCCACTTCTGTGTCTCCTCTTGATGACATCACTTTATGAACTCAATATGTGGCCACTGGGCCTGCATATACTGAAAGTGATTTCAGAGTCCAAAGGTTTATCAGGTTATTCGGAAATGCAGTGTGTCTGTGTGTGTATGTGTGGGTGTGCATTTGGCTGTCTGTGTGTGTGTGTATGTGTGTTTGTGCATATGAGTTTGTGTTATTTAAATATTTTGTGTGTGTGTATGTGTTACGTGTGTGTGTGTGTGTGTGTTATTCCTACATAATTATACATGTAGCAGTAAACGCTTGTTGTAGTGCATCAGCTTTTGCCGGCGTTGGCATTGAGGTGGAAAGGTGGTAAAGCCGGGCAGTAAATGCCATATGCTGGGTGCATACGGTGTGCACGTGGCTCCAACAATACTCAGGCCAGTTATTCCGGTCAGTGCCCTTGCAAATCTGAAGACTAACTGGGTTGAGGAGGGTGCTCTCTCTCTCTCCAGCTTCCTCGCTTGCTCTCATACCTCAGTTTGACCAGCAAGGCTGGAGAGGACGCGGTCAGGTTACAATCTTCCCAGGAAGCCCTCCAGTGTCTGTCACGGAAGGTCTAACAATTATGGCTTTATCTTGCCCACTGCAGAAGCCCCCTGTCCCAGAGTCTGCGTCTCATTTATGTATGCCAGGACCAGGGCCTGGGTGAAAAACAGAGGCCAAAGAAAACCCTCAGAATTATGGGTCACCAGCACTACCCGTGGATTGGTAGACACTCCTTTTCTCTGTCTCTCTTTTCTTCTGTCCTTCCGTTGAGCTGTCTCTCTCTCTCTCTCTCTCTCTCTCTCTCTCACTGCTACCCCTCCTCTCTCTGTCTGTACCGCCACTCGGCTCACCCATCACTGTTAAATCAGTAATCCCAGCCTGTAAACAAATGACCCAGAAAAACAAACACAGAGTAATTGCGTTAACGCCGACCCAACACCAAGTGTGTGTGGCGTGCCATGCATTCATTGTTTTTATTTTCTTCTTCAGTGGGGGACTAAATATGAATCTCACCCAGTCACTCACCCCACAGCTCCCAGCCCCTCACCATAATGTCCCCATCCACACCATCCAGTGGGAGAAAAGCTGTCAATATCGAGGCAACACAAAGACTTCATTATCCTCTGCAGATGCTTTGAACCCAGCCGTCTAGGCGGGAAATGTCAGGCTATGGAGCATTAGTGAATAAATTCTTCCCCCCAACCTGCTGCTCAGCCATGTGTATCTGTTCTATGAGTGTTTAGACTCTGTGCACGTCACATTCAATCTGGTGCAGTTTTGCCATTAAAAGCACAAAAGCATAGCTTTAAATGCTGGTCAAGTTTGCACACAAATGCACACACACACACACACAAACACAGTCCTTTTAACTGAAGTGGCAACATTATTTTTGTGACTGATGGGATGTGAGTCACTTCTGAAATTTCTTGTGCCGTTCCAGGTGATTTCTTTGCCATATGCAGTAAACCCCCCTCATACACACACACACACACACCTGACACATGCACACAGACATACACTCACACACACACACACACACCTCATTGTTGGCCAAAAAAACTGTCTTAAAGCAAGGGTGTGTGCTGTGGGTTGGTAATGAATGAATCTGCACGGTGAGTCTCTCTAAAGCACCACAAATTGGTCGTCAAATGTGTTCCCTGCTGGTGTACATACACTGGCATGTTTTTTTTTCGTTGTTGTTTGAAATAAATGGAGGAGAAGGTGGAAATAATTGCAGCAGCAGAAATAATGGACACTTTACATCTCGAAAAGTGGATATCATACAAGCACAACATCCTTTGAAACTGCTTGATGTTGCTCGGTTTGATGTTTGTGACAGTGAGTGTGTATGCTCTGGTGTGTGTGTGTGTGTGTGTGTGTGTGTGTGTGTGTAACTGAATAATAAAACCATAGACCATTGCCTACAGACACAAGGGAAAAAAGATGCTCAGCCTCAGAGCTTGCAAATCTAATGAGCGTGCATCAATCTATGGTAGAGGCCACGAGCAAAAGCAGCCAGTAGGATAAATGTCCCAAATAACCCTTGATTCCTCCTCTTACTGTGTCTGTGGAAGGATGGGATCTGAGTGCCTTCAGTGGAAGAATGTTTAAGAATCACAGATACTTGATCAGAGGCCAATAAATGAATGAAATAAAAACTACACATCTGTAAATGTAGGCAACCTCATTCCTAGAATGTTGGCTTATTTTGCTTTTCCCCGTGCTGCAACGAGGGCAAATCATTTGTTGTCTGTCCTTAAGGAATGCTGAGTAGATTGTATCTGAGAAAGCAGTTCTGCACCCTTTATATGTTTCTTGGCCTTTCATCAGGAGTGTTCGCACATGTTTCTTTAAATGCCACATACCCAGCTGTTTTGAAATCAGTCTAAATGACACAGACCATTCATACTACATGTATACAATGTATTGCGTAATTTTGCATAAATGGACATTTGCATACGTTTACACTGCAGTCAAATGGCCTTGAGAGCGATGATGAGAGCATGTGGATCATTAATCACGATGAGTCCTGCTCGGCCCATAATTGCTCTGCACTATGCATTAAAGCGATTGCTTACGTTTCCGCCGGTGCCATTAGCCGTGACCCGTGGCGGTGGCTCTCTTCTTCTCCCTCCTCCACGGAGCACCAGCCTCAGGCGCCAGGACACAGATGGGGGATGGACAGGCCGCCGAGGAGGAGCCTGGTGGGGACCTGGCACAGGGCTGCTGTCCTTCAGAGAGCCAAGACACGACACAAGAAAGCACCAATGAGGCAAAGGAGAGAGAGAGGGAGATGGAGAAAGAGAGAGAGAGACTGGGAAGACTGGGAACTCTTGGGAATGAGGGAGAGAAAGACTGGAGCGAGAGATTTGGAGAGAGCAGTGATCTGGGAGGAGAAATGGAGGAAGGAAAAAAGCAACAGGGTGAGTAGAATAGGGGAAGAAGGACCGTGACTGGAGACGCTTCCATGCCAGGGAGCTGGTGTTACTGGGAGGGGGATGGGTGCATCCATGTGGTGTGGAAGCAGCTCTGGTGGCACGGGCCGTTTCCACTCCGTTCTGTGATGCTCGGCTGACAGCTCCCTAATTGTCGGGCTGTGATGCCCATTAAACTTTTCACCCACGCTCAGCGTCAGAGCCCGCTGCTCATCCGCTTACCCGCTCGTTGCAGCTGCTCCCGTTGCCACAGTTACAGGGAAACAAGGCCCACCCCTTGATAACAACAACACCCCCCCCCCCCACCCCACCCCACACACACACACACACACACATCCACACCGCCTCATCCAACACACCCCACCAGTGCAGCAGAGCACATACCAGAGATCCGTCAAATCCCAAAAGCTCCTCATTGATTTGTCATTAGCAGTGTGTGCTGGCCTTGTGCCTGGTGGCTGCAGATTCAATAAAGGAATCAGAAGGTTAATAAAGCAACTGATGACTGTATTGATGATCAGTTACCCTCCCTATCGACCTGTCTATATGTATCTGCACATTAAGTACATAAATGGGCAAAAATAAGTGCACCCATTGTTCTATACATTTTCTTGGTACTTAGTTCTAGTGATTTGCCACAGCTGTGGGGGACAGTTGATAGGCTGGGAGGGCGCTGATTAAAGAGGAGAAGGACGAGCCGTGTGAGAGACAGAGAGAGTTCAGCTATGCCTTGGCTCTGCAGATTGACCTGCCACTCCTAATCCTCCTCGAAAGCTGATCCATCGGCAAATGAAGAAGCCTCCCACCCCCATCTCTACCACCTATGGTGTATATTACACATTCTATATGCAAACACAGACACACACCCATGCATGCACACACACAGGCAGTGTGATGCCGTCATTGTTATGCACACACACACAGACAGATGCGAACGTAATTCACAGGCACGCAGTACCCCCACAAACACATGCACATACACACACATGCACACACACACACAGACACAGTAACCTGCACACATGCACACTTATACCCACAGTTCATCGCTCATTTTGTCACATGGAGCCACTGAGAGGGGGGAGGTATTTTCAGAGGCAGTTGATGATTGGGGATGACAGATAGATAAAGAGAGGGAGAGAGAGAAAGAGAGTGTGTGTGTGTGTGTGTGTGTGATGGAAAGAGAGGGAGATTATAATGGCATGCTACTCACTCATTAGAGTATACCAGTATCAGCTTGTGCTGAATGTCATTTATGTCAAATGAGCGAAATGCCTGCAACACAAGGGTAATAACAGGGCCCCCACATTGATATGTTAGAGGGAATGAATTTGCCCTTTTTTATCTGGTAATAACCTTCATCTACCTCTCTCTCTCTCTCTCTCTCTCTCTTTTTTTTTTTTTTTGTGTGTGTGTGTGTGTGTGTGTGAGTGTTTATTGGAAGCAGCCACATTTGCTCTGGGTGCCCTGAAGTGGCAAGGTTGGCACAGCAGTATGGAATTCTGTTTGCAGAGACTCACTCTGACTACCTCTAAATATAAACAGCACACACACACACATACACCACATACCCACCTAGAAAGAATGCATCTCTGTGACATTGGTGCCCTTGATCATTTCAGTCATTCCAAGGATTGTATATTCCCTTTGTTCCCTAAGGTGCACTGTGTTGCTTCCAGTGGCTCCCCCATCAGCACTGTTCAGTCACGACTGGAGAGGTGTTGCTGAGGAAGGCCATTTGTCATGGGGCAAACCCTTCCTGGTCTGCTGTGATAATGGGTTGGATTGACAGTGGCAGATGGGTTTTCGACAGAGGGTTAAGCTTTTACATCAACATTACACCATCATCAGCACTACATATTCTGTGAAATACAAGACAAGACTATCCAGTCATGAAACCCCTGTCTCTGTGTGTGTGTGTGTGCATGTGCAAATAGTGTTGGCATGTATATGCCGACTCCAGGAGTTTTTGTTTGTGTGTATCCAGGTGTGTTTGTTTAGTGTGTGTATATATGTGTGTGTGTGTGTGTGCCTCTTCTGTTTGTCTGTATCTTCTGTATCTTTCTTCTGTTCGTGTCAGTGCTCACTTGTGGAAAACAGAAGGAGAGAGAAATAGAGAGCAATACTCTAAGCCAGCTGTGACCTGCAGCAGCTCTTATGACCTTCATTATAGAAAACAACCCCATAGAGTAGAGAGGGGTAGAGAGACCGGGAGAGAGGGAGAGAGTGATGACAGACAGTCAGAGGGTGAGATAAAAGAAAGAAAAAAAATGAGAAAGATGTCTCCTCACGCCGGTCCGGAGAAAGGGCATTCTGTTTACATGTATGAGAGAGGGCAAGAGAGGTCTCGGTGGGAAATACTGCAGGCATTGAGGCATCCGTCAGTTTAGAGCATTCAATCTAAATTCACACGGCATCACTCAAGTGTTGCGTCTTAAAATAGACGGGTGAATATTTAATGTTTCTTTTCATTTCTACCTCTTCCTCTCTTCTCTCTTCATTTATCTGCCCCCCCCCCTTCATCCCTCCATCTCATTTTGTCCCCATGACCTTACCCCTTTTCACCTCTTTCTCCCCCTTCCGCAGCCTTATTCTGTCCATCTTCCACTCTTTCAGTCACACTTCACCCTCCTTTCCTCTGCACTTTCTTCTCCCTCTTATCTTCCCTTTCTCCCTCTCTCTTTCCCTCCATCCTCCCTATCTCACACACACACCCTTAAAGGCTATCGCTGATAGGAATCAGAAGGACAGACAAAGTCAATGCTTGAGTGATGTTATCTGAGATGTCAAGAGCGTAGATATCATAGGATGCCTATTCAGACCCACACAGCCTCAAGTGTTACCAGCCGGCAGAAGAAACAGATTTCTGTTGGGTAGGGGTGGCCAGTACAAACTTAAGCCTCCCTCTGTTATGCCCCAGGTTGAGTGTCTGCTTGGATTTCCTTGTTTGTTTGATTAGACAATAGCATCTCTTATAAATACTTAAAGGGATAGTTCGGTTTTTAACACATTGAGCCCCTTCCACAGGTTGTCTAAAATGCAATAAAGTGGTTGACATCGAAATTTTGACGATTGCTTCTGTCTCGGCTATTTGGGAAATATAGAATCGCCTCTGCTTGTCTTTAAAATGGAAAGCAATGGGCATTTGCGGTTTCTATCCTTTAAACACTGGTTTTAAAAAAAGTGCTTCTCATGGAGTGATTAGTGGCGTTTGCTGATGTTCTAACCCAAGTATCGTAGCAAAATACAGTTTCTGTCATGCTTTATTTGCCATTTTGTAGGTCACATAGGGATCTATTTGCTCCTTCATATAAACAAAGTACCAAATAAAACATGACGGAAGCTTTATTTCGCTACGATACATGTTTTGGAACATCATCGAGCACCACAAACCACTTGGTGAGTAGCACTTTTTTAAAACCAGTGTTTTAAGGATAGAAACAACACATCAATGTGCAATGTAATGATGACAACTTGACAGTAAGGCAGTCAGTATGTACAGTTTAGCATGCTGTCTTTTGCCCTGCCTGTGCTTTCTAGTACAGATTGACAGGTTAGCAGACTGCTTTAATGATAATGGGGGACATTTCCCTGAATTCCTTGTGACATTCCTAGTTCTTTACTCAAAGTCATTATAATAAGAAATGTTCTTGTATTTTAACAGACCTCAAAAATCAGGGACTGTTCCCAGAAAACTAGGTCACTCTACGATAAGAGCTCTGAAAGTTTGACTTTGAGAGTGAAATGCTATATCATTTTTATTCACACACAGTATATAGTAAACTTGTGAATAAGGGATGTTCTTTTTCTATAGATTGTTACTTGAGTGCTTCTGAGCATTTGAGAAAAAGCTCCTGAGTCGAACTTGAGACATTGTATTATACAGTGCTTATGTATTTACTCACTCCTCCCATCACATACTGGCATTCATTCATTTGTTCACATATATGTGAACACACTCACACAGACAATCCCAACATGCACACATACACTGCACACGCGTCTGATATTTGCAGGCACTGACGAATTCAGACACACACACACACACAAAGTACACACAAAGTACACACACACAAAGTACACAAAGACAGGCCACACACACTAGTATTGCACAAGCTGGACATGACGTTGGCTCCAATCTACTAGAACAACAACCTGTAATTCCCTGGCTGCATGTGACTGATGGCTCTGACTCTGATCAGATTATACCAGAGACAATTAGTGTGTGTGTGTGTGTTTGCTACGAGAGAGTGTGTGTGTGTGTGTGTGCACACTGGATACAGACAATAGGCTTGACATTTACTTGACTCCCCAAACACTAACCC
>JAGFZM010000232.1:77225-107826 GCA_017657215.1 Limnothrissa miodon
TGGATACAGACAATAGGCTTGACATTTACTTGACTCCCCAAACACTAACCCACCCCATCCCATCCCATGTCTATCTGGTGCCTGGATCCACTGAGCCTGGCTACTGGATGCCGAGCAACGCAACATGGCCCAGATGAATGACATCATAGGCAGTGTCCCACTAATCTGTGCCCATAGAGGATTGGGGGGGATTGGGGTTGTGGGTGGTATGATGAGGGGTATGTCTGAGCTGCGGTCATCACTGGCTCTGTGCGTGCCAGGGACATCTCTGACCAAAGTGCACTCTCGTCAAAGATAACATGAGAGGATAATGAACAGAGATTATGGTGGAAAGAGTGACAGCGAGAGAGAGAGAGAGGAGAAGAAAAAGAAGAAGAAGCAAGGGATGAAATTGCATTTGTCAGAGGGAGAAAGACAGGTCAGGAGGGAAAGAAAAGGACAGATCTGGAAGAAGGGAGTGACAGAAGACAAAAGAAAGGTCTCGGGGAAGAGATCATTATGAATGAGAGATGGTGGGGGGTGTGGGGGCATTGAGGGAGTTAGTAGGAGTGAAATGAGATGGACGTCTCCCACAGGGTTAGAGGCAGTGACGGTCATAACACAGCACTCAGACTGGCGCAGAGGTCCAGGGAGCAGGGCACTCAGAGGACAGGCCCCTCCCAAAGTGGACGTCTGTGGGAAGAGGCACACTCAAGTTTCCCTCCCCTGAGGCAGTGTGTGTGTGTGTGTGTGTAATGGAGGGAGGTGAAGGTTGTCCATGGAAGATCTGGGCTTTCACATGATGGAAGAGCCTTCGGTCCACCTGTGCCATGAGTCATAACGAACCCAAGAGATGAGTGCTCTCTCTCTCTCTCTCTTTCTCTCCCATTCACTCTCTCTCTCCTTCCTCACAGGAGATTGTTCTTCTGTTACAGCCCCCACTATTAGTCCTCTTTTTTTGTCATACACACACACAAGTAGACAGAGAAGATACAATCCCCTAAACAGGCTGTGTTGTATTGTTTTACGTGTTCATATCAAGCGGCAACATTCCATGTCAGACAATGAAGCCAAAAATGAACGTTCTAAAGTTGCAATACCACAGTCATCCGCTGGGGGCTGGCTGCAAAAGGGAGTAAATTCCCATAGACCCCCATGTTAAAAAGTCCATTTTCACATAGGCTATTCAAGGATTCAAGGAGTTTATTTGTCACATACATGAGTCACTAACGCAAAACATGCAGTGAAATTGCATTGAAGAGAAGATTAAATAAAGGGAAAGAAGAAAACAAAATAAATAGCCATTGCCATTAGCCACTGTACATAAACAGTCCATACAAACAAACAGGACTCAGGATCCATGCAGAAGGCGAGCTGAGATGACTTTGAGGTCGTGGATTCACAGCCGAAGCCGGGACACAGGAGCGACACCAAGTGGGGGACGACATCGCGTCGGAGACCACTGGACAGCAGCCGATCTGCAGGCAGCGCTGCCCTCCTCCAAACACTGGCCTCCCGTGAGTTCCCGTCCTCCACTCCACAGGCAACCTCCGCAGCTCTCTACATCCAACACTCACGACGGGTCTCCGCCTGACCTCCTCCAAGCTCCGCAGTCAAAGATGGCAGGGCAGACAGAGAGAACGACGGCCGGTCGGAACGCATCATTCAAAGCAAACACACACACACACACAAAAAAAAAAAAGTCCAACACCAACAAGCTCCTCCAACTCCGCCGAACCAAACAAAGCGACAACCACATTCAAGGCCACCTGCAGGGCACAGCACAGAGCCAGAAACGAAAAAGAAAAACATAAAAAGCCCAGAGAGGGCGAAAAATGAAGTGGAGGTACGGCTAACGGCAGCCATCGTACAGCGCCATCACCATAGCAACAAGTTAAAAATAAATACTCCATTAAAAATAAACATATTTACAGCCTGGTTCAAAAAAACGGTTTTAGTGCATTTCGATCATTTTTGAGTCCATGACAACTGTGAGGGGGGTGAATTATTTTTAAATTCATCAGCTTAGTGCACAGATTAGTTTAATTTTTAGCAAATTGAGGGAAGATTGACAGCTGTCAAGGGCCAATCAGAGCCGGGTTCTAAAGTTTGAGGTTGTTAATGGGGCCATCATCGTCGCCCATTCAAACCTGAACTTCAATATCACCACTACGTTAATATTTCAGTTAATTTTGTACGTGTCATCTCCTGTTGGTAACCGACCATCCAAGAAGGCTTCACATTTTATCCGGTAAGTGACATTTCAGTCTTACCTGTCACTGTTAAAAAATATGTAGCATCGCTGCATATGTAGCATGTAACATTAGTTAGCATGCTATGTCCAGGTCTTAAAATCATACAGCACCTGAAGTGAACCCAGCACGTTGATATCTGCCTCAGTTGTTTATTTCGATAACTAGGAAGAGTAAGGTGGTATTACCTTTGCGGACTTAACGTTAAATACCCAGAGACGTTTTAATAGGAGGCGTAGCATCCCTTTGACTAACAACAGTAAAGCTAACGTTAGCTATAGCTTTCCTAATGGAGAGTGTAATGTGTTAATAAAACGTTAACAAACGCTCTCTTGTAACGTTAAAACCAAAGATTGCACTCTACGGTTTATCTGACACTTACATTAAAATAAGACGAAATTGATTGACCAAATTCTGTTCCATCTTTAACGTTAACGTTATGTGGAATTGAAGGTTGTGAAATCCACGCCATCAGTTGGGTCATAACTCTGCCTTGCTAAACTTCAGAAATTAACGTTATAAGAAACCCATAGCTGAGCCGTCGGTCATTGACATTCATTGATTATGAAGGCATAGGCTTTATTTGCCTTTAGATTAGTTGGAAGGTAATTACTGTGGATTAAAATGTCATCTCTGCATTGAAGAAATAGCATTGGGTTGCTGAATTGCATAGTTCGTTTGATGGGACAGCAGTGCACTGAAATAAAATTGTAAGCTAAGATGAACTGGAAAAGTGCCCTCGTTTGTGGTTGTAGTTATTGGTCAGAATTACACTTTATCATGTAGAATAAAGTGTACCTCTATTAAAGGGTAAGAAGTGTTGGTACACACACACTTGTCAATAAAACATTTGCCTGGTAATTGACAGCTTCGCCAAACACACTTGGATATTAAACAGCTGGTTGTCTAATGTAATTACATTTTTTTTTGTCCAACATGTAATTTCATGTGGGATTGTTAGACAGATTGTTCCAACATTTTAAACAAACATTACTTATCTTTTCCTGACCCAAACAGGCTGGACCCCATGGACAAGACACTACAGCTGCGCAGGCAGCATTTTGGAAGGTACTGATCTTTGTTTCCTCCAAAGAAACCATTTAATGTATCTAACTGCCTGTTCTAAAAACATGCTTTCCCCCTATACTGTATATATTTATGGTCTAACTAGTGGAAACTGCAGAGCATCCGCAGACCAGATGAGAGAATGCTGAAATGAAATTGAACCAGTTGACCCAACGCCCTGTCTGACATTACCCAGAGACACCAAGATGGCCTTTCAAACAGCAAAAAACAAAACGCACAACATTTTGTTGACTTCATACTTCTTTATTTTATCATATTTCTTTAAAGTGTCTTACTCGTATGGTTTTTAATTGTGGATGGCATGTTCTGTAATTCAAGCTAAAAATATATGGAATTTCCGGTTCATTAAGTTTGTAAACTTCCACAATAAAAATGTAATTTCCATATATTTCAGGTGTGTGTTGAGTAAACAATTCCAACTTATGTTTCAACTTACTTAATTAGGAAATTTGTTAAAGGTCTTGTGACAGTTCCAGATGTAAAGTTACATGTGCACTCTTCAGGTTTCAAATGTTAATTTAACAGAGTAACATGCATCAAAGATCTCTTAATCTTAAGATGGAATTGCCTCTGCAAATCTCATCAAGTCTTTTGGTTTGATTAAAGTAATTCCTGTGCCTTGTTCTAGGGCAAGTGGGTCTAGCCTACTGTGCATAGCTGCTACACAAAAAGTAAACACCAGTGTTTGAAAGTTGCATCCATAACATAAAGTTTGTGATGAAAGAAAAGTAGGCTGTCTCTTGGTCTTCATTTTCTGCTCCAACCCAAAACATTGACAACGTTTCATCCAACAGCGACCATCTTCATACAATGGGAACTGTAAAAAATGTTTTGATATATTATACAGTATAATCTAATTGAGTTGTGTCGTACAACACTTAGCAAGCTCAGAAGCTACAACATTCAGCATGTCACAAGTAAGGTGCGTGAAGAACAGTAAAGAATAATATTCGACTGAAATTAAAATGTAATATTTAAAAATAATTTGCTTATGTTAAGCCTTTTACAACCACCTCGTAATGTTGACCGGTGTTATGTCACATTTTCGTCCTTGCACCTGTGATATTTCAGGTATCTAAGCTTAACAAGATAGCATGCATAGCCCAACCAAAAATGAGAACGTACACTTTCATTTAGTCCTCAATGTATGCCTACCAAACGAGATTACATTACAGTCGATAACGTCCATTTCAGCTTCACACATCAAAGATGAGGGGGGCTGGTATAGGAGGAGAGATGAGTTGGTGTCTATAGCTAACTTGCGCTAGCGCACATCAGTTTAGCATTACTAAAACAATTCACGGCTGTGCCTGAAGAAGTCTGTTCTCAAGGCCTACTTATCGGTGATTCATATCGGACTTATATGAACAGTAACGTACAACATGTATAAAGAAGCTAAGCAATTTTACTAAACAATTTTCACTCACCAGCAGTTTTTTTTCATTCAGCATCGATTCACTTCACTTAGGAAAAAGGGCTCCAGTCCCGAAAGGATGCCTCAGCGTTCTCAGGGTAGCACCGGCTCCACCTGTTTATCCTTAAGGTCCATTTATGCTCAACGTGTGGCAATTTACGTCCATATTTTGTACGTACGTTCTACACGGTGATGTCTTCATACCTCCGTCCGTGTTTTATGTGTGAATGCACATTAACACAATATTTCCTCTAGATGGCAGTGCTGAGCGCAAATAAATTGACATTAATAAAACATGGCGATGGTTTGATTGCATTTGCTCCACAAAAGACAAAAAATAAATAAAACAAAAAAGCGTCAATTGTATGTGAGACCATCTAATTCATTGTCGGCATTTTGATGGTGAGTTTCAGAGTTTAGTTTTGCCAATAAAGTAGATCGATGATAAGTGTCACTTTCAATAGCCTATTTCTGATGTCTGCTCTAACTTCTGTCAAGTCAAACCCCTCAAGCGATCACTTTTTCGTGAATATTCTGTTACTTTGGTGACAATTTGGGGTTGTAAACTCAATACCGCCCCCTCTATATTTGGTAGTATTGCTCCGTTTTCATCCGTTTCGTCCGTAATCGTAAGCCCTCCAATTTTGTGTCAAAGTGCGGACGAAATTAACGGAAAGACCGTTTGAAACACTCCACACGTATCCGTATCCGTATTTTACGTTGAGCATAAATGGGCCTTTAATTGGACGGACCCGGCGTAGGCGGGTTTAGAAAGTTGACTTAACCGTCCAAGATGGCAGCGCCCATAACCCCCGATTTTGGCTTCATTTTCACTGTTAGGGAATTCTATGGGTGACGTCAGAGATGCTTTGTCCAGTTATTATATACAGTCTATGGTTCATATAATGTGATGTAGCAAACATAAATGGCAGTAAATGGCAGGCTTCTGTTGTCCATGGACTGCTAGTACAACGGCAGCTCAGTTGCCACCTGGACCAGGGTGTGGAAGGGCTGTATTTGATCTATACAACAAAATAGCCCTCCACCTGCTCAAACCTGTGTGTGTGTGTGTGTGTGTGTGTGTGTGTGTGTGTGTGTGTGTGTGTGTAATGGAGGAAGGTGAAGATTGTCCGTGGAAGATCTGGGCTTTCACATGATGGAAGAGCCTTCGGTCCACCTGTGCTCCACACAAGTCATAAAGGACCCAAGAGTGCTCTCTCTGTCTCTCTCTCTCTCTCTCTCTCTTTCTCTCTCTCTCTCTCTTTCTCTCCCATTCACTCTCTCTGGCCTTCCTCACAGGAGATTGTTCTTCTGTTACAGCCCCCACTATTAGTCCTCCTTTACCAACAAAAACCCAGAAAGATAAAACACAGTCATAGACAATTACTGTGGTGAAGGACCCGCCCATTTCTTGATCGTGCTGCGGCGTTCACTTGGTTTGATTGTCAGTTCCAGCGGCCAATCAGAAGCTGCTCTATGTGAAGTTAGATTTCAGATGCTACGGTACAGCTACATGCGTTTGTCTTGTTATTATAGTCGGAGCATCGTGTAGAGTGTAATTGTCAGCGTGTGTTCGTCCTGTGTGCGTAAACCTAAAAGTGAGTATTGGTTTGAGTGAAGACAACCCATAAGTCTAATATCCCAAGTGTTGTACAAGTTAGATAAGAGTGTAATGTGTGTCTGAAGGCTCATTTGTGTTGATTTGTGTTCGATAGCACATTAGCCCAAAGTTATGCTACAGCTAATTTTAAGGACCAAGAATTAGCTATAAACATTGTGTGCATATGTTTATTGTATCTTTATTTGCATATAGGGCATTTATAATATTTTGTTTGTCATTATACAATTATGTTTTTACTACTAGTGTATGTGTATTCACAACTGTAATACATATTTTCGTTCTTCCTTGTTTTAGAGACCACACACCATACACACATAAACGACTGTGAATAAGTTTATTCAATAAAGGCTGAAACATCTACCAAGTGCATTCTTACCGATGCCCCTCAGCGGTCACAACCGTCCTAAACCAGATAATTAGCTCTCCCCGAAACAATTACACACACACAAGTAGACAGAGAAGATACAATCCCCTAAACAGGCTGTGTTGTATTGTTTTACGTGTTCAAATGATGTAGCGAACATAAATGGCAGGCTTCTGTTGTCCATGGACTGCTAGTACAACGGCAGCTCAGTTGCCACCTGGACCAGGGTGTGGAAGGGCTGTATTTGATCTGTACAACAAAATAGCCCTCCACCTGCTCAAACCTGTGTGTGTGTGTGTGTGTGTATGTGTGTGTTCAGAGTGTTTATATGTGTGTGTCAATTATCCCGTCTTCTCAGTCTTCTAACTTATGATTTGGAACACTATAATGATAAATGCAATACTGCGAATAAAAGTTTCACCTTTTTTTAGTGAGTTTCATCAGTATAATACAAAATAAAGGTAGAGAGCACAGTTACACTACAGAGCCATAGACACCAGAGGGGATTTCCACATGGGATTATGTTTCTCTTCCAGTCAAATCTTAGTAGCTTACACAGAACCCAAATGGGTATTTCTGAAACCAAATCCTGCACCACGACTTTCAAAATCTGCCAGAGTGGCACTGGAAATTGGAGAGGGATTACCTTTATTGGAGTGTAATAGTATGTTGTCCAGCCAGAGGTGCGGCAAGCACTAAAGCAGACAAAGAGAACAGATCGTACCGGTTATCCTCTCAGGCCACGATTAGCCTTGTCTGCTGAAATGTAACTAGTGGAATGGTTCCAGAAACGTGACTGTCTTCTTCTACACAAACACACACAAGATACACACTCACTCCCACACATAACCTACACTAAAAAAGCCCTCCAGACCAACTCGAGTCGAGAGCTGAGCGTTTGAACTCAGGTGTGGTAGCACTAAGCTTGGTTGTGACGATGAGCAGTGCACAAGGGGAGTTGCACGAGGGGATGGATGGAGCTGCTTGATCCCTAGCCACTCTCACATAGATGGTGGGGGGTGGGGAGTTGAGATTTGTGAACCCAAAGGCACCGAATCCTGCACCACCACCACCACCAGCCTGGCTTGTCCCCACCACCCTATCCCCAGCTTTGCGCATGCAGGCACCATTCCTAGTACTGTAATCTCTCGGTCACAAGCCCAGGGCATGTCTTCAGAGATTAATCCAGTGCAAAAAAAAGAAAGAAAAAAAAACATGTAAGCAAATTAGGAGGCGGGTTTTACAACATGTAAATCAGTATGAGCTCCTCTCGATCCCTGTCTCCATTCTTCTCGGGAGGTTTTCCCTCTATGTCTCTCTATCTCCCTCTCTCTCTCCCTCTCTTTTCTCTCTCTCTCTCTCTTTCCTTTTCTCTCCCTCTCTGTCCATCTCTTTATCTCTGTGTTTGCGTTTGCCATTGTCAGCAGGATGCCTACCCCCACCTGGAAATGTCACAGTGACTCTGCAGTGTCACTATTTGCCCATGTATATATTCCTCTGCATATTTTCTTCATTTCCTTTTCATGGTGTTATCCTCCGTTCACTTTCAGTCTCTCGCTCACTACTTTACGCTCCTCTCTCATGCTCCAGATAGGGCTGTGTCGTGAGTGTGTGTGTGTGTGTGTGTTTGTGTGTGTGTGAAAGAGAGAGTGTGTCTGTGTGGAGCACCAGCGAGCAGCTGTGCTAAACCAGATGTGACCCCTGAAGGCTGAAGTCTCACTGAACAATGACTGGCATTCAGAGATGGCATTCTGCTCTGGAGTCCACTGATAAATATCCACTTACCACGTCTGAATACAACAAATTTAACAGGTTTCGTATGAGCATATTAGCAGTACAATGTCATATCAAAAGTACTGTAGCCTGTAATGTTATAACATACATTATGAATTAAATTATGATTTTGAATAATTTTTCAGTTGCAGAGTAAATGTACATTGAAGCTGCTATGTGTTTTTTTTTTACTGTGAAAATATTCTAAAAAGCATAAATGTGCTTGAAAAACAAGGATCCCAGTGGACCTTTGCAAGCCAGACTGATTGAACAGCGAGGGCAGCATAACAAAAATAAATTCCCCCTCTGAAGTTTGTTAGTGAGCCTTGGCTGTCAACCAATCAAAAACTCAGAGAACTCAGGAGCAGGGCTTTTGGGATGTCCGTCAACCAAGAGAGCTTGGGCAGATTGGACATTTGCTTGCTTTTTCTGCTGGAGTGATTAAATTATTGAGTATTTTGGGGGTGTATCTGTTATGTTTGTAAGAAGTGTGTGTGTGTGTGAGTGTGTTTGCATGTGCATGTGTGCTGTGTGTGTTAGTTTGTGTGTATGTGTGTACATGCCTGCATGTGTATTTACTCTTCACCCTAATGTGAGGGGATTAGGTAGAGTGTGTGTGTGTCCGTGTGTGTATGTGTGTGTGTGGTTCAGGATCGGGTGGCTGTGAGTTAATGCACCCTAAGCCATCAGATAAGCCTCAGGGTTAGTGTATTACACGTCTCAAGTCAATTGTTCTGTGATTTGCAGCCAAGACTTAAAGTATAGCGGGCATCTCAGGAAGCGTTCCCTCCCCACGATTAAATACTTTTTTGTTTGTGTGTTTAGTATCTGGTGTGTGACAATAAGACCACGTGAGAGACAGAACAAAAGAGAGCGCGAGAGAAAAAGAGAGACAGAGAGAAAGAGAGATAATCCCCCTCCTCGTTCACTTACTATTAATGACTGTTGTCACAATGACATCAACAAGTTCATTAAGGATGTAAATATGTAGGGGAAATAGTTGTAGTGTAGAGAGTCTTCTATTTCTACCGTCATCCAATCATCAGTTTCACCTCCTCTCTTTCCCTATTATCCTCCCATTCACTTTCCTTTTGCTTTTCACTTTCTTTCTCATTCTCTCCTATCTCCTATCCTATCTACTTTTACTCTCTCTCTCTCTCTCTATCTATCTATCTATCTCAGCATCCGGCATCCTATTATCTCGCTAATTGAGTGGTTAAATGAATCAGGGAGAGCAGGCCTTGTTACGCCTCCGTACGAACAAGCTGGTGAATAATGGCTGCTCTTCCTGCGAGCTCCGCATCTGCCCCCTCTCGCTTACATCACATGCATCTCATGCAAGAGACACACTCAGGAGCCCGGCACCGTCAAGGTTAGACTGCAGAAGGGTGGATCAAGCAGGTTGGCAGGGGTTGCTGGTGGTAGGGGGCTGGGCTTCAGGCAAAACATTGCGTTTTTGGATCAATGTCTCTCCACATCGGGCAATCCAGCAGAACCCGTGGAGCGTGCGGAGGCTAGATGGACACCGGTGATGGCGAGCGAGAGGAGGCGAGACAAGTGCGACAGACTGACGGACATCTTCCTGCCTGCCATATCGCAAACATCGATCTCTCTAAGGCTTTCAGTCGGGTGGGAGGAGGAGGGTGGGGATGGGGGAGGTGAAGAGAAACAAGATCACACGATGGGCGCCTGTCTTAACAATTTCTCTCTCTTTTTTTTTTACATTTTTTTTTTTTTATTTCTTCATGCCGCCACATGCTCACGCAACAGTGATTCTCCCAGAATCCAATTAGGCCAGAGTTTTGAAGGGATTATGGCACCAGTTAGGCCTGCTCTTAGCGGTGAGATTAAAGAGTTTACGCCGCACTCACTTTCATCCTGCCGCCTTGCCACAGACGCCCCATTAAGACTCCTGATAAACATCAATGAGTAGCCCATTTCCATCCTCTATCAGGCACACACACACACACACACACACACACACACACGCAGCCTACAAATGTTACACAGAATCGCAAAAAAAAAGGGAATGAAGCTGTACAGGCCACACACAGAGAGGGGGGAAGGAGACAAAAGATCCTTCCGTCTTATTCTGTTGTTTTTTTTTCTTCTCTTTCCACCTCAACCTTTTCCGTCCTTGAGAAGTCTGTGAGGGTAGAGTGTCACCTCCTATCTCACACTGACATCCTGGCAGACCACGGGGAGCCAAATTGGAGGGAATTGGCCGGCGCCTCGTCGTCCTGTCCGTGTTCCGTATGCATATCAGGAGGGGGTTGAATGGAATGAGATGAGGCGTGGACGCAGCCGCCTGGGTTCACATCCTGTGCCTGACCAATGTCTCCTCCTGACAAAAGGCGCCCCCCCTCGTTGTGTCCAATTTAGCTCACCGGCCCATCAGAGGTCTTGATAAGACCAGTAATGGGGTAGGGAGGAGAGGGGGCTGTGGCTTTTAGATTTAACCCCTGTGTCCCTCGCTGTGCTTACATCCCTTCAGCGCCGCATGACGTCTCTACCCAGCGTGCCCTTGTGTCGACAGGCCTCTGCAGGGGCAGGAAGCCATTTGTGGTGCCCCCCTCCAGCATCCCCATATGCCTCTCTCCCGTCATTGCCAAGAGTCTGACGCATTCCCCCCGCACACACACACACACTCTCTCTCTCTCTCTCTCTCTCTCTCTCTCCGGCGCCATTATCACCTTCGTCACGGCCACGAGCGTGTTCCGCCAGGAGAGGTGAGGTGATCGCCTCTTGGGAGCCCAAAAAGCTCCATTGCCCCCACCAACCACTCTTCCTCACCCGAAAAATAAATAAATAAATAGAAAAAAAAAATCTTGCAAGGTCGCTAAAAATGGAAGCTGCTCAGTCAGCAGAACAGGGCTGCAACATTGTCAACGAGCCTTACAGAGGACAAGGCATCCAAGCACAGTTCCCTCCATTGCTGTGCAGGTATGCTGTACATGTCAAGTCCACAACCACCATTGCAAACTGAGTATGTAAGGTCCACTAAAGAAATTGACATTCCAGTGATTGCATTGCATTTGCCCTGGGCTTTACTGTTTAAACACTAATCAGCCTTGCTACCTGTGTGTGTGTGTGTGAGAGAGAGAGAGAAGGAGAGAGAGAGAGTGTAACAAAAGTATCCTTCTGAAGCAACCAGATTTCCTTGCTTTTTTTGTTGAGTCTTCTTGTCATCCAGTTAGACTTTCATCATAACTAATCTGCTGACATGTTTATCCATAAACACTGATGACAGCCTCGGCGCGTTCAGTGGCATGATGCATTGCCCTAAAAAGAAAAAACAGCAGCCTTGCAATCAGCCCATCTGGTAGTGCAACTAAATCTTACTTTAGAAAGAAGACAGAGTGAGAGCGAAAGAGTATGGCTGAGTGTGTGTGTGTGTGTGTGTGTGTGTGTGTGTGTGTGTCTATGAGAGAGAGAGAGAGAGGGACTACAAAGTGAGTAAAACAGAATGAGGAAAAATATGTGCTTTTGTTTTAGAGAGAGGGAGGGGTAGGAAGAATGAGGAAGACAGAGAATGACAATATGAAGTAAAGAAGTGTAGAAGCAGGAATGGACAGAAGTAGAAAGCCTCTGAGAGAGGGAGGGAGAGAGAGAGAGGAGAGAGAGAGAGAGAGCAAATTTTGGGTGTCCGAGTTTCTGTTTCTGCAGGGTATCAGAGTGTGAAGGGACACTGGACCCCCCTCATGGCTTCCTGTGACAGGGCATGTCTGCTGACCTTACGTGAGGCCTTTGGAGAGACAACAGAAAGAGCAATGGGAGGAGGAGAGAAAGAGAGCGCTATAGAGATCTACAGCTTGAAAGCCAGAGAGGGCATCTGCAAGGGTGGCTGAGTGGGTGGTGCCGGGGTGCAGGGGGTTGTCGGGGCTGATGGAAGATAAAAAGGAAAAGAGCAAAGTGAGGAGGGAGAGTGAGAGCAAGAGTAAGCATGACCTTGCCAACTCACAGGTGAAAGATCAAAGGCAATGGAGCCGGTTGCACTAGCTGAGCGTGAGATCTAGCTTAGCTGATTTCCAATAAAAGTAGGCCCCTTGGAGCTACAAAATTTTAATGTGTTCCAACGTGACACTAAATTATGTCTATGTCTGTATTGCATTAACCTTAACCTTAACCTCTGTATTTAGTTGACCTCTTAACCTTACGGTCAAACTTACATTCAGCTGGGGCAACCAGCTGCAGCTCTCTCGTCATGTCATTCTCTCCCTCCGTCTTTTTCTCTTTTTTTTCTGCCTCTCTATCTACCCCATCTCTTTCTCTCTTCCTACCCCATGAGATGGTTCTTAATGGCATTTTCCTCTCTTTCAAGTGGTCACGTGCCTGTCAAGTTCATCCTTTCAGCTCTGTGAAGAGCCAATATCTCAGTGAAACACCTTAGCACACCTGTGATGTGCCCTCCACTGAACGGAATATCATAGGAAGAATTTCCCATTTCAAGATTCCAGAACCACCATTGTGTGTCTACATGAAAGACCCAGAGTTCTCTTTCGTTTCGAAGCCGAAACGTACGAGTGGATGATGCCTATCATCTCCTGCTTTTCTGAAGTCATTTTAAACCACCCCTTTGAAAAAAGGCCAGTAAGCGCACTGACGCGCACAGGCAACTACTTAGACAGCCCTGCGTGACGTCAGAAAGTCTATATATTGACTGCGCTTACGCTTCAGGTTCTCTTTGCCTCTTTCACCTCGCTTACTGCGTGTGTTTCTGAGTCGTCTTTCGTTTGCTCTTGCAAATATTTCTAAAAACCAACGGCTTTTTTAAAAGCCCACCACAAAAGCTTTTGTCAAAGCTATCCGAGGGATTTCCGTCTTGCTCCAAGTGCTCACGCCGGTCCCTAACTTCTGGTACCCCGAGACACAAGATGGCTACTCGTCGTTGCACCGATTGTGACCGTCCGATGGCGATCTCCGACCGCCATGCCATCTGTTTTATCTATATGGGGAGCGAGCATGCTATGCTCGCCTTTTTGCGGCCAGATCTTTGCTTGGCTTGCGAACGCCTCTCCCCTACGGCTATCGCCAACAGAGCGGCATTCTTCGTGGGTTCCACTGGTGTTACAGGGGCGGGCTCTTCCCCCGCTGGCGCTAGTGGTATCGTTACCCGCCAGTCTATCGATGTTTCCCCGGCGTCCCCGCACCCGGTTGGGCTTATCGATCGGTCTTCAGTGGCTACTCGGCCGTCGGTTAGCTTCTCAGCGGCTAGCTTGCTACCAGCCAGCCAGCTAACCGCGGCCCACCAGGCTAGCCCTGCTAGCTCCATCGGCGCTGCCTTTGCCCGCGCGGCTACCACGCCGCCTCAGGGCGACGACGATGACGAACCAGTTATCGAGGCCGTGGATGAAGAGGAGTTGTCCTCCTTCCTCTCCGCTCAAGGCGCCGCTGTTGAAGATATGCCACCGGTTGTGAAGACCCACGCCGCCCAGTTAGCTTCTGAGCTAGCTTCGTTGGCTACACAGGCGGCTAGCAGGCTAGGCCTGCCTCCGCCTCAACGCTATCTGGAGGGGCGTTTCGACCCCTGTTCCGGCGCGCTTCCCTCTCCGGACGCTCTCCCTCTCCCTGCTCACCCCACGGTTGTGGCTGACGCGCAGGGCTCCTGGGAGGCTCCCTACGCCGCCATTGCCCCTATCCAGGGACACGCGGCGTTCTATGCGATGGACAGTGCGGGCGCCATTGGCCTCTTACAGCTTCCTCGCGTTGAGGATGCGGTCGCTGGCTGTTTAGCACCAGCCTCTGCCACCACCTGGACTTCGCCTCCCGAACTCCCCTCCAAGCCGTGTCAACGCACGGAGAAGCTCGCCTCCAAGGCCTTCATCTGTACAGGCCAGGCGATAAGGGCGTCCTCTCTCGCCGCTTCTGTCGGTCGATTCATCGCCCAGATACGCGCAGAACTGTCTGCTCAGTCTGCCCTTGGCCAGACGGGTAGCTTCTCCCCCCTCTTCGAGGTCGTCGCCAACACGCACTCCGAGTCGGCTGCCCCACGGGGCGTCGCAGGTGCAGTGCGCGGCTCTTCGACCACCAACGTCGCTGACGCGCGCTCCAGGTCGGCCGCCCTACGGGGTGTCGCAGGTGAAGCGCACAGTTCACCAACATCGGATTTCGCTGACGTGCGTACGTGAGCCGGCCGCCCCACCGGGCGTCGCGATTAATGCGCACGGCCTTTCAGTCACGCGTGAGCGCCCAGCGGCCTCACACACGGCTAACTGGCCCCCAGCCCCCGCACTCCGTCGGGTCTCTGGTCTGTCAGTCGGACGCTCTTCAGCTTCGCGGACAGCCTCGGTCTTTGACCTCGGCCCCCCTAGTGCCACTCGGAGGCAGCATAGCACTTTGTTTGTCCTTGCTGCCTCCTCATGCCGCCGCTCTGCTCCGGCAGAATTGGGCGATGTGCACAACGTCACATACGATACAACGGAGCTAGGTGTATCCTCCAGGTCGAACCCCGCCCGTCGGATCTTAGTGTCCAGGCTAGGGTTGGGTACCGAAACGCGGTACCAATAGGGAACTGGGTCCGACAGAAACGGTAGTAACCAGACCGAATAAGAACGAACATTTCGGTGCCTCATTTCGGTGCCTGACTTTTTTTTTTTACCGCCCCCTGGTGTTCCGGTGTCAATTTGCGTGACGTCAGTGCCACTACTCATACTTGTTGATCAGAACTGATAAGTGAAAGGGTCAGTAAACGTACTGAAGGCAAAACGGTCAAAGGTTTAGCTGCATTTCACATCTAAGGATGCAGACTCTGCGACATGCAACAGATGCCATGCAACATGTGCAAGGGAGGTAACACGTCGAATTTGATGAAACATCTGGCGACACGTGGAGTTTATTTAAAAGCCGAACAATGCACCGTGTTTGATAACCTACGTGACGCAAGGCCAAGCACTTCAGCAGCCGCAGGCAGTGTCGGCCTCGCCGGACAAATTGAAGCGAGTCCCAGCCCTGCCAGTGTGGTGGTGGACATCACCAATGATGATGACAGCAGCCTTTCCTCTTCATGTAAGTCTAGTAATTAATGGCAACCGCAAATCATGCACGTCAAGTAGGCTAGAAAACGTTGCCATTCAACAGCACGAGTGACAACGTTTGCTATGTCCATTCAGTGTCCGCTGACTTTCTGCTTAATATGAAACTCAGAACAACTTGTGTATGTATGCAGAATCTTTTTAACTAAGTTTCAACGCCCGATTTAGCAGGCGCAATTTGCAACTACACTGGGACGAAACAGATTAACGTTAACGTTATTAACAGGTTAACGTTATTAACAGGTTAACGTTAGCTAACGATTGAAGGCCAACTGTTAACGTTACATTAACGTTACCTGTGTTTGAGGTTTCACCTATGGGTTACGGTCGATATACGAGGCTATACTGTGTATTAAATATTTCTGCTACTGATTACTGTCAGATATTTCCCTGCTTAAAGTAAAAGTCATAGTATGTGAAGACAGAATGTTGAATTTATAATCAGAAACGTAGCCTATAGGAAGGTTGGTAAGGTATACCTGTGTTTGAGACTATATCGAGAGGGCTGATGCAAAGTGTCCTCACCAGTCACAAAAGCCTCTTTGAATGTGCAATACTGTTGTGCAATATCTAGTTCAATATTTGTGTTTTTATTTGTATCTATTTTAAAAGTATTCCAGTATAATACAATATTGATACAATATTGTTTTATTTGTATACAGCATAATTTTAATGTTTTTATTTTATATTGGTTTATTTATTATTATTATCATTATTATTATTATTACCACCATATGGTACTTGTATTTATTTTGTTTAAAGATTTAAGTTAATATTGTGTTAAGTGGAAATAAAAGGGTATTGTTTTTTGACAAAGTGTGTTTGGTTAGGTTTTTTTAAGTACCGGTTTGAGAACCGTTTAAGCACCGGAACCGTTTAAACAATACCGAGGAGGCACCGGTATCGGATAAAACCCAACCGATACCCAACCCTAGTCCAGGCGCATGTGGCTAGCCCTCGCGCATTGGCGCAGGCCGTCCTCCTTCACCGGAGGCGGCGCATTGGGCGCTATAGCCAGACGCATGACGGTGACCACCGATGCGTCCAAAACCGGCTGGGGCGCCGTTTGCTGCGGTCGCCCCGCCAGGGGGACATGGGGCATAGCCTCCAGGAGATTACACATCAATGTGTTAGAACTCCTTGCTGTCTTCTGCGCTCTGAAGGAGTTTCTCCCTCTTCTCAGAGGAGAACACGTTCTTGTGCGTACAGACAACACCACTGTTGTGGCGTATATCAGTCGCCAGGGCGACACACGCTCTCCGGACCTGTTTCGCCTGGCGTACAAGCTGCTCACCTGGGCCTCCCGCCACTTCCTGTCGATCAGGGCGGCGCACTTGCCCGGTGTTCGCAGCACAGGCGCGGACCTCCTCTCCAGGGGTGTTCCGCGTGCAACCGACTGGCGCCTCTGCCCAGCCATGGTGCACAGCCTCTGGTCCCGCTGCGGGCGGGCACGAGTCGATCTTTTCGCCTCGAGAGAGAACGCTCACTGCCCAGCGTGGTTTTCGCTGGAACGAGATGCGCCGCTAGGGTCAGACGCGGGTGTGCCAGCGCAGTCTGCTCTACGCTTTTCCCCCCCTTCCTCTGATGCGTCAGGTGTTGGCCAGGATCAGAGCGGGGGCTCACAGGGTGATTCTGATCGCCCCCAATTGGCCATCTCAGAGCTGGTTCTCAGATCTGGTCTCACTGTTAGACGGCCAGCCGTGGACTCTCCCTCTGAGGAGAGACCTCCTATCGCAGGCTCACGGGTCGCTGTGGCACCCCAAGCCGGAAGCATGGAGACTGACGGCTTGGCCCCTGAACGGGCGCGTCTCCTAGAGAGCGGCCTGTCAGACGCAGTGATAGAGACCGTTCAGGCTGCTAGAGCTACGTCCACTAGGTCGTTATATACACTGAAGTGGCGTGTTTTCAGCACGTGGTGCAGAGACAGAGGCTGTGATCCTCTAGTCTGCCCTATCGGCGAGGTGCTTGCTTTTCTGCAACACCTGTTTGGCATACGTCTGGCATACGTCTGGCATATGAGGCGGCGGGTGTTCCTCCGTCTGTTCATGTCAGGGCGCACTCCACCCGTGGAGTGGCGGCTTCTTGGGCCTTCTGGAAAGGCGTCCCCATGAAGGATATCTGCTTGAGCGCTTCGTGGGCCTCAGGCAACACCTTCGCGCGTTTTTACGCATTGGACGTCACCAGGCCGGGTGTAGCAGAGAGTGTTCCCTCTGGGCCCGGCGGCGGTCCCATGGATCTTCCCACCTCGGGCTCCTTGGTGTAGGGCTCTTGAGGCTTGGTTGTAGTGATCCACTCGTACGTTTCGGCTTCGAAACGAAAGAGAACGTTACGGATACTAACGTATCCTCGGTTCTCTGAGTGAGAAGCCGAAACTTACGCTTCGGGCCTCAATCGCTGACGCTGGCGAGCTTGGCAAAGAGGACCTGAAGCATAAGCGCAGTCAATATATAGACTTTCTGATGTCACGCAGGGCTGTCTAAGTAGTTGCCTGCGCGCGTCAGTGCGCTTACTGCCCTTTTTTCAAAGGGTTGGTTTAAAATGACTTCAGAAAAGCAGGAGATGATAGGCATCATCCACTCGTACGTTTCGGCTTCTCACTCAGAGAACCGAGGATACGTTAGTATCCGTAACGATTTTTGGAATATCAAAATATCCCTACATGTGACTATTTATGAATTCCCTATGGTGGGTGCCTGCAAAGTCATTTTGATATGATAATTATTTGGGATTTTTATTAAACTTAATGTTGGCTTTCTTTTGTTTTCACCTGTTATCTTTTTTTTTTTGCACATGTACTTTTGTTTCACCCTTTTTTAAAGGAAGTCGTGATTTCCTGCATTGCAGAGAACTCTCTCAGAGAAAGTTTACCTCCAATCTGGGAGTTATCCCTTTTAATAACACATGCTATTTGTCAAGAGTTGTCTGCAAACATGCGCACTCTGGTGCGAATATTGACTCAGCCGGTCACCAAACTTAATTAGGATGTGATTATACAGCTGTGTTGCCATGGGAGAGGGGTGCAAAGGTTGGACTCCTGCAGACTGTTTTTAATCTACTGCATTGTTCCCATCCACCAGATTACAGAAGGAAATTGGGCGGGATTTGGGCTCTTTTATTTATTTATTTATTTGTTTATTTCATTTATTTGCATGCAAGAAGGGGGGATGGGTGTTGTGTGTGCAGTGGAGGAGTGGTGGAGAAGGTAGGGACTGGGGCACAAAACCTCCTGGCATGTGAAAGGCAATCAACAAGGTTCACCTCCAGCACAAGCACACTGATCAATACACAGCAAAACAAGGCAAATCGACATACATACACATCTATATAAGTTACTAGGCACTCACAGATAGGATTGGAAAACATGCACATGCACAACATTATTCATACACTCAAAGATATGTTCAGCACATGCACGTACCTAAAGCCAATATTACATGTGCACGCACACACACACACACACACACATAAACAGACAGACAGACACACACATACACACAACCTTAGTGAAGATTAAAGACTGATTTAAAGGATCAATAAAGAGTATCTTATCTTTTGCGATGCACTCTTCATTCTTAACAGCATGTTCTCCACTCACAAGTGTCATCTTCGAAGCTAGTCTCTCTACGGAAAGAAAATGGGCCCTGGTCAGAGAGACAACAGCACAGTAATTGGAAGACTAAAGTAAAACTATTTAAGTTAGATTGAGCGAAGTAGATTTTTATCTCTGTCTAGACACATTTCATGCATCTTAATTCTTCGATCGAGGTGGTTTTGGGCATTCGTTTTTCTTTTTCAAAGCCTGAAAATGCAATGCAATAAATAAAGCAGTGCAATAAATCTACAAGAGAGAAAGAGGACCAGGAACTGGACTGAAAAAACAATTTATCGTACCCTCCTGTTGTTGTTTCTGGGCTTTTGGTCGTTTTGGCAAAGGCCATCAAAATAATGAGACAATTGTACTTTCCCAGAATTATATATAAAAAAACAGATCTTCAGAAAGGGTACAGAAAAATCCAGTAATCCTCAGAATCCAAAGACCAAAAACCAAAGCAGTATTTAGATAAAAAAGGAACAGAAGTTGTGCATGGATTAAGACATCTTAAACTAGGTTTTCAACAAAAAAAATGCAAATTATCCATAGCAAATTTTGTCTGCTGGCAAGTCTTAATGAGGTTGCCCATTCAATTTGGTTACAGCATAATTTCAGAACAAATGAAATTAGAGGTCAGGAATTGGCTGCACCCCTCCTAATTTTCACTTCATCTCTCCCCTCAGGGGTGATTTTTGTCATTTTGAAAAATATTTACCTGCAAACAATAACATCAAATTGTTTTCTTCTTTATGCAAATTAGGGTATGCTATCCACACACAGCAAACACTGCAGTGGACACTTATTGAGTTTTCAGTTGGACATTGATGTGGGTTTTCCCCTTTCAAAGTGCCTGTCAGAAAGCCCTCATGCTACCATTTGGGAAGGGGTGAAGTGCTGGGAAGTCACCACAAAGATCTACACCATGGGCAAACTGATTTTTCCCTCTTATCATTTCCATCCAGTCAGGATTCTGGGAAGCCTTAATCCTTTAATAGAACACTTTTTGCTGAAGGCATTGATTGCATGTTTGTCTGAAGAAGGGGGTTGTGTGTGTGTGTGGGGGGGGGGGGGGGGGGGGTGTGTGAGAAGAGGTGCCACCGAAGTTCCCCAGAGGCACCTTTGGCACTTCTTTAGCCACCCTGCCAATGTCAATAAATTCATTTCCATGTTGTGACCTTCTGTGTATACACACATACATACACATGCATATTGTGAGTGTGTACAGTATGTGTGTGTGTGAGAGAGAGAGAGAGAAAGAGAGAGAAGGAGAGAGAGAGGGAGACATTCATGAGATAAGGAAAGCGTGTGGCTCACAGCCGTGGTTCACAATGAGCAGTCATAAATAGCTGGTCATGTGGCCTGTGGTTCTTGAAACACTTCTTTATCGCGTGCCCCTGTTGAGACTGGACAACATATTATTATACAAGAAACCCACCCCCCTCCACCCTTTAACTTTGCCCTTGTTTGACACGCCGCAAATAGGACCAGGCTATTCTCTACACTAACCTGACCGGCATCCAAGGCATCAGAATCCTGTGTGGTTTTAGTGCATCATATTCATTCGCTGACTGCACGGTTGTAAGCCATGTTCAGTGAATTTGTGGGTACATGCATTTGGTTAGACAATCATCTGTTTGTGTATCCATTCTGTATATCTATTTGAATTGCTCAGTCATTTAATAAGTCATCTACAGTATGATGATGTGTTACCAACCAAACCCTTAGTTTTGGATACATATATTCAAAGGACTAGCCAACATTACATAATTAGAAATAATTAAAACAAAAAGTCTGCTGTTTATGTAGGCAGTCCTTGAGGCCGTTATGTTTTGTTCTGTATCACATTTACCTGTGTTTGAGTCATACCTGCTAACTCTGTTAAAGATAACACTCATCAGAAAATGTCCATCCCATCATTGTCCCTGGCTCTGTGGCCTGCTCATGAGAGGAAATTATGTATAAATAGATGGCACACTCAAATCCACAGAGGACTGGATTTGCGATTTTACTCTTCAGCTCATTTCCCTCCTCTTGTGTGCACCTTGTTTGGCCCCAGCAGCTGTGACTGGGAAGTGGGTCAAACCTGTCCCCATGTGTGCTTCTCCCACTTTCACACACACACACACACACACACACATAAAAAAATGCAGTGCAGTGCAGGCCAACCCATGAAAATGGTTCTCCCTCCCATAGAGTTATTATCCCGCCAGAGTTATTATGGTGCTGTGACCTCCGCAAAACGTCACCAAAGACGTCAGTCGACAAAGAGGGAGAGAAAGTAGGAGGTAGAGAGGGTTGGAGAAGAAAGAAAGAGAAACGTATGGTGTGTGTGTGTGCATGTGTGTATGTGTGTGTGTGGTCTATAAATAAGAACCATTCTGCCAATGTACACACATGAGAGCCCTAACCCACGGGGCTTGCTTGTATCCGGACACACTGTATGCATATACTGTATGTGCATTGTGCACATACACACAGTGGAGGGAGACGCTACAACTGTGCACGGCAAAAACGAAGGAGTGGACTTTGGGGACAGTGAAAGAGAAGAGAAAGAAAGGGTGAACTACAGTTCAGAGAGAAGGAGAGACAGGCAGAGATTGAGGCATTACGGATGTCATTTCTAATCCCCAAAAGCTCTGGACCCATTCAACGTGGCCCTTCAACCCAGACTTTCAGACCTTTTGGTGGGGGGGAGAAAATTCCATTCTCCCTTACCAAACTGTGTCTGTGGAGCCATTTGCTCTTGAATGGACAGGTGTTCATTTTCCCGACCTCTTTCTATCAAATCATTTAGTCTTTGAGAATGGAAAGTGAAGCGCTCATTTCACACCAACCCAGGGTCTGGTGCAAAGTTATTGACTAAGACCATTTTCTGTTCAAAAGACTTGAAGTCAGGATTTAAAGTCACTTCAGCATTCAGCGTTTGCCAGCGGAATAGGAGTCATACATGATTTCATTTACAGCAAAGGGTGGGGTTGGGACTTTCAAAAGGGTAATTCAACTTGGCAAGATTGGCAGACCCATGTCTGGCTCTGCTGTTTGTTGGCAGCTTGACTAGTGGGGTCATTTTGCCCGGACAGCCGGCAGTATGCATGACTGCACCCATGAATAATCAGATCTAGTTAATGCTCCCTCCCCTGTTCTTCGGGTCACCACAGATCATTTCAACTCTGCACACACAGGAGCTCGTTTTTAATTAACACTGCAATGGAAATAAATAGGTCCAGAGAACTTGTAATAATGAAAGATTTCTGTCTCGAAAAAAAGGTCATTGGAGTTTTTTGAGCACGGCTTTTTCTGTGATCTATGCTGTCACCCTAACTACTGTCTCGAGCGCTCGTTTTATTTATTTATTTATTTATTTATTTGTTTATTTATTTAATTTGCTCCAAGCTGGCATGATGGCAGGCAGATGATCTGATGTTGTTCAGTTTGTCTTAAAGGTTAAAAAAACCTTCAGAGAGAGATTGGCTGTGTTTATTGAACCATGAAGATACTATCCGTGGTCTCGAGTCAGCCGTGGCTATTGGAATGACATTTACAGCAAATACTCAGCCATTCAGTCACTTTTAGTGAGAAACAGTATCATGGCTAGTCTACATGCTAACCTATCTGATGTGTAGTTCCAATGAAATACTTGTGTTTGCAGTCAGTTGCAGATTTTAGGTCACTAGATGTTTTAACTCAAACGGACTATGCATAGCTCGATTGTCTTTTGCAGTATTTGTAAAATATACCAGAGAGCAATACTCTCAAGTTGAATGTTGATGATATCCATAATATCTTTCCTGACCTTTGCATGTGTTCTGGTTGCAGGTTACGATGCCTGGTCAAACAGTTGGAGAGGGGCGAGGCGTCGGTGGTGGACCTGAAAAAGAACCTGGAGTATGCCGCCTCGGTGCTGGAGTCAGTCTACATCGAGGAGACACGGTAAGACACAGCTCCGCTCTGCTCTGCTTCACCGTGGCCATGGCACCAGCTAATTATGGCCAGCAATTAGCATCCCTGCCAACATGTACCCAAAGGGAGCCAGTGTCCTGGTGTTCAGAGGGAGGCTAATAGCCCTAGCAGTGTTTTTTTCACGTTCACTGTCATTCTTTCTTTATTTCTATCTCTTTCTTTCTTCCTTTCACATTTTCTTTTGTCTTCCCTCTCTCCTTGCTATTCACATTTGAGAGTGCCAATTTAGAATGAAGATGATAAAAGTAAACATACCGGAGGAAGCACAGACAGAAGTCTATCTTTGCAGGTTCCCTGGGAATTGTGTTTTCAGCTGTGATACAAGATGGACAAGGGATGAGAGAATTATTGCATTTGTCTGATGTTGTTAGCTGACTGAGCGCCATTTAGAGTGGATGTATTAAAGCTGATGTGATTAGGTTGCACTTAGCTCATGCTGCTCAGACAATGGTTTTCTGACTGTTTTGTTGTTTATGCCAAACAAAGTGTAAACACAGACGTACACTGCTTGACCTGGTTTGTCTGTTAGTTTGCTGCAAAATAAACAACAACAAACACACACACAAAAATAGATTTTTTTCATTGTCAATAGACATTTATCAATGTTTTCTCCACCATATTTGCTTTGAATCTGCATGAATCTCTGTCCCCTGTAGGCGCCTGGTGGACACAGAAGATGAGCTCAGTGACATCCAGTCGGACTCGGTCCCATCAGAGGTGCGTGATTGGCTGGCGGCCACCTTCACGCGGCAGATGGGGCTGATGCTCCGGCGGACGGAGGAGAAGCCGCGCTTCCGCAGCATTGTTCATGCAGTGCAGGCTGGGATATTTGTGGAAAGGTGGGTCAGTGTCGTGGACCTGCTTGCAATATGAAACAGGAGCAAATATTGAGACGGCACTCATCACTTTATTGTGCTCAACTGTTTCCTGTGACACATTTAATAATTTGTGTATTTTGTGTTAAACTTAATTATACCATCATCTGAGCTGGATTCAATATCTTCCAATGAGTTAATTTAGGAAGCATTGTTTTATTGCAGAGTATCTTTTTAATGCATGACTTGATGCTCTTCATACAAATGAGTATTCAGTAATAATGTTGTCTTCCACTCCGGGATTAATAAAAACCATATCACATGGCCTCTTTCAAAAAAATATGGCACATAAAAGAGGAGGAATTTCAGTCCATCTAATAAAGACCTTAAAGCATCAGACCAATCCTTTTAACAATCTCTTTACTGACGCTTTCCTGGGATGACCCTGTGTGCCCTTGAAATGCTAATTCTGAACAGCAATCTTCCACAACTCAGAAGCGCATCCGGCATCCCTTTTTTACACTGCGACATTCTGACTAGTGTGTTATCTCTCCCTGACAGAATGTATCGTCGGACGTCCAACATGGTGGGATTAAGCTATCCTCCCAGCGTGATCACCGTTCTCAAGGTATTAGAACGCTCTGTCGTGGGCTTGGGTTGGGCTAGGCCACAGCCATGATTGGTGGGTGGGAGTTGGAGTTAAGGAAGAGTGGGCCCAGGGTGGGGAATGAATACATATGCATCGGACACCCTAGCCTTCAAATCAGTCGCAGAATGTAAACATGTGGCGGACGCATGTATGGGAACGAATTGGATTGGATTGAGATGGACCACTCGAAAGCATCATGGTGTTGGGCTTGGGTATGTGCCAGCTGGACATCTAAACGGCATGTTCCATGGCACGTGCAAGCGTACGGCACATATGATGGCCCCACTGGGGACTTGCTGGCAGCGAGTGTTTGGACCCATGAACACAGCATATGTTTGTTTTGTTTTGTTCTGTGTGCGTTGTATTATTACAACGTACATGTCTGTCTTGACAAATGAGAATACTAGTCCCTTATTTATACCACCAGCAGCAGATGAGCTGCCACACTGGGGCCAATCTAGACCCCACCACTGTGTAAAATATAGGGAAAAAATGCCAAGTCACAGTAGAAGGGCTCATGTCCTTGTGCTAAACAGGTCTGGACATTTCCCCTAAGACTTTCCCCCCGCAGAGCAATGCCATCAAGCCTTGGTCTGAGATGGTCTGGTAATCTCCTGCATGGGGTTGGCTGATTCCCCCCGTGATAAATTCTGACTCCTGGGGGCTCTATGCATGTCTGAGAGGGCAATCAAGAGTCTCCGTCACACTCACACTCTTTCTTTTTCTCTCTCTCCTGTTTTCTCACTCACTCTTTCTCTTGTCCTCTTCACACACATTCATTCTTTTTCTCTACTTCTCTCATTTTTTTCTTTGACTCTTTTTCTTTTTTTTTCCTCTCTGTCTGTCTCTGTCTCATTCTGTCATTCTTTTGCACAAGGGCTGTAACACCGGAGCCAGGACTCAAGTGTCCTTGGCTTCGAGAGCCCCTCAGGGCACAGCAGCGAAGGCCCCCTGCTCGCCCTGGCGACAGAGATGGAGAGGCCGGGAAAAAACTTCCAATTTAACGATTTAAATCTTTAATGATGCTGTAATTCAAACACAGGCCGCGCCCAACGCATCAAAACTGTGAACAAGTCGAGAGGAATTTAGGAGTCGTAGAAAAAGCGGAGACGGAAAAAGAGGGAAGAAAAAGAGAGGAGGAAGAGAAGTAGAGGAAAAAGAGTAATAGTCCCATAAATTGCCTGTGACTGTACACCGCTGACATTCAGTTCCCCCAGTCTCACTGCTGTAGTTCTTTTTACGAGCCAATGGCTTCAAGTGAAAGATTAAACAACCGGCTACTCTTTGCACACCAAGGCCTTTAGTTCCTCTGCTCGCTACCTCTCAATCATCTCAGCTCCCTCCGCATGTTTTCTGTCTTCCGTTTTTCACTGTCTTCACACTGTTGTATGTCTCTCAGCACTCGGAGACCTATATAGTGGCCTATACTGTGTGCTTTAGGCCTATAGTGTGGTTTATACCAGGAATTTAATATGCATTCTTGCCTTTTGTCTGAGCAAGAGAGAAATATCCTGTTTGATTCTGCTTGCAGCATGTGGACACTTGGACATTTGACGTGTTCGCTCTGAATGATGCAAGTGGAGACCATGCGCTGAAATTCATCTTTTACGAGCTGCTCACAAGATACGACTTGATCAACCGCTTCAAGGTAAGCCAGCCCATGTCAGTTTGTTCTTTTCCCACGTCCTTCCAAATTTCATCTCAGGGACATAAAGGTATGTGAAACACTGTCTGGAACCACCAATTTAATCAGTGCAGAAACTTAATCCAAAGATGTCATCATGTGCCTGTCACTACTCCAACACTTTCTCCTTTGTTTAAACGATGTCTGTTTTGTAAAATGAGCTTATCTTAGCAATATATATTTCTGTTTCAAACTGGAACTGGACTGGACTCCTATGTGATGACAAATGCACTTGGGCCTTCTGTTTTATCCTCAGATACCCATTTCTGCGTTGGTGTCCTTTGTGGAAGCCCTGGAAGTTGGCTACAGCAAGCACAAAAACCCCTACCACAATCTAATGCACGCGGCAGACGTGACACAGACGGTCCACTATTTCATGCTAAAGACGGGCATTGTGGTAAGTCATGAAGTCATGCCAATATTATTATTGAAGGAATCAAACACATGACACAACATATGGACCAAAGACACAGTTTCTTTTAAAGACATTCAAAACCAGTTGACCAGTTTAGAGCAAATGAAGAAAATAATGTAATTGAATGTTGGGAATTGAATAAATGGTTTTGTAAAACATAGCTGTCATTATGGCAAAATTTAGTCCACTGTAATCGTCAGTGAAAGGCTTCTAACCAAGTTTAACACAAGGATTTTTGTTGAGTGTCTCAACAAAAACAGTCTCAACATAACAGTATAAATTACTACCAAATGACAATAATTGCTAATTGTTGGTTTCTACGCATTAAAGTTCATTAGTCTGTTTTTCAATATGTTGATTTCCATCGGACAGACCAGATTCTCAGAGACTAATTCCAATTAGCCTGGAGGTTTTGGTGCTAATGTGCTTCAGACCTTGTTAGTTCTCTTTCGTTTCAAAGCCGAAACGTACGAGTGGATGATGCCTATCATCTCCTACTTTTTCTGAAGTCAATATTAACCAACCCTTTGAAAAAAGGGCAGTAAGCGCTCTGACGCGCGCAGGCAACTACTTAGACAGCCCTGTGTGACGTCAGAAAGTCTATATATTGACTGCGCTTACGCTTCAGGTCCTCTTTGCCTCTTTCACCTCGCCTACTGCGTGTGTTTCTGAGTCGTTTTTTCCGTTTGCTTCCGCAAATATTCTAAAAACCAACAGCTTTTTTGAAAGCCCACCACAAAGATGGCTACTCGTCGTTGTACCGACTGTGATCGTCCCATGGCGCTCTCCGACCGCCATGCTCTATGTTTCATCTGCATGGGGAGTGAGCATGCTATGCTCACGTTTTCGCGGCCAGATCTCTGCTCAGCTTGCGAATGCCTCTCCCCTGAGGCTATTGCCAACAGAGCGGCATTTTTCGTGGGTTCCACTGGTGGTCCAGGGGCGGCTTCTACCCCCGTTGGCGTCAGTGCTCTCCCCGCCTGCCAGTCTATCGATTTTCCCCCGGCGTCCTCGCACCCGGATGGGCTAATCGACCGGTCTTCAGTGGCTACTCGGCCGTCGGTTAGCTTCTCAGCCGCTAGTCAGCTACCAGCTAGTCAGCTAACCGCGGCCCACCTGGCTAGCCCTGCTAGCTCCATCGGCGCTGCCTTTACCCGCGCGGCTACTTCGCCGCCCCAGGTCGACGATGGCGACCCAGTCATTGAGGCTGTGGACGAGGAGGAGCTCGCTTCCTTCTTCTCCGCTTAAAGGATGCGCCACCGTGGAAGATCTGCCACCGGTCTTGAAGACCCACGCCGCCCAGTTAGCTTCTGAGCTAGCTTCGTTGGCTACACAGGCGGCAAGCAGGCTTGGCCTGCCTCCGCCTCAGCGCTGTCCGGGAGGGCGTTTCGACCCCTTCTCCGGCGCGCTCCCCTCTCCTGATGCCCTCCAGCTCCCTGCTCACCCCACTGTCGTGGCTGATGCGCAGGCCTCCTGGGAGGCTCCCTTCGCCGCCATTGCCCCTATCCAGGGCCACGCGGCGTTCTACGCGATGGACGGAGCGGGCGCCAGTGGTCTCATGCAGCTCCCTCGCGTTGAAGATACGGTCGCTGGCTGTCTAGCGCCATCTTCTGCCACCACCTGGACATTGCCTCCCGAGCTTCCTTCTAAGCCGTGCCAGCGCACGAAGAGGCTCGTTTCGAAGGCCTTCATTTGTACAGGCCAGGCGATAAGGGCGATGAACACCGCCTTTCTCCTCTCCTCTCTGTCTGAGGAACTGGTGGCAGATCTCTCGGCGCAGCCGTCGGATCTTACCCTCCATCAGCTGCGCAGAGCTACCGCTCTCACCTCGCTGGCCATCAGGGCGGCCATTAAAGCCGACGGGCACTCCCTTGGCTCTTTGGTCGTCATAGACAGGCACCTCTGGCTGAATCTTTCTTCAATGCCAGAGAAGGAGAAGAGGCATCTGATGAACGCTCCCATCTCCGCTGATGCTCTGTTTGGCCAGGCGCTGGAACTCCAGCGCGATCGCTTAGAGAAGACAAAGTCGGCGGCTCAGGCCCTGCAACCCGTGCTTCCTAAGCGTGCCCCGCCTCAACCAGCCGCTTCGGCTACGCCTCAGACGCGTACTCGCGCGCCTCAACGGACGCAGCAGAAGAAAAAGGCGGACGCGCCCAAAGCCGCGCCACCGCCGGCTACTGGGTCGCAACCTCCTTGGCAGCGCTCTCGCTCACACGGACGCGCTGCTCCCGCCAACCGTCCTACCAGCCAGGAACGGCGCAAGAGGCCACAGCGATCCTGATACGATCGCGTGTGTACGGCAGGGCATGTCATGCGACCCCTATCCACTGACTGCTATGCCTCTGTGTGCTCCAAAAGGCACGGGTCCCCGCTCTGCAGTCCCCAGCTCGGAGTGTTCCCCCCCGCTTCGGCGGTCCTCTCTGATCTCACCCCCTCAGGGGGCGCTGAGTTTGCCTTGTTCACAAGCACTCCGCACACACACTGTCGCCCCTCTGGGGCAATGTTTCACGATGAGCCCCGGCTGTCAGCGCTATCGCGCACTGGGGCAACGATTCGGTCTCCGCCGCGCGTTCAGCTTACGCACGCGTGACGTCACGCCTCGACGGCGCCCAGGTGGCGCGGAGGCCTCTACTAACATCACAGTCTCCGCGTCCTCTGTCTCTCTCGCCTCCGAGCAGTGGGCATGCGACGCATCGGAGTCTGTTGGCCGATTTATCGCCCAGGTACGAGCGGAACTGTCTTCTCAGTCTGACCCCTCTTCAGGGTTGTCGCTGCCGCGCGCTCCAGGTCGGCCGCCCCACGGAGCGTCGCGGGTGAAGTGCGCGGCTCACCGACCACGAACGTCGCTGACACGTGCTCCAGGTCGACCGCCCCACGGGGCGTCGCAAGTGAAGTGCGCAGCTCACCAACATCGGATAACGCTGACGTGCACGCCAGGTCGGCCGCCCCACGGGGCGTCGCGGGTGAAGTGCGCGGCTCACCAACCACAAACGTCGCTGACACATGCTCCAGGTCGACCACCCCACGGGGCGTTGCAAGTGAAGTGCGCAGCTCACCGACATCTCTGCCCTTGAAGGCAAAGCGTACTGTAAGGCCTGACCCTTGGCACGCTCGCCATGGCAGACGAACAACTGGTTCGTCTTCCTGATGCTCTGCGTACGCGTCAAATAGGCACGAAGCGCTCTGACCGGGCACAGAGTGACGGGCACAGAACCGCCCGTCTCAGGAAGGGCTGAGAGCTCAATGACCCTCGAACGAGGGTCAGTAGACAGCACTTTCGGGCGCTTCACCGAGACCAGGGCGAGCAGAAGCGCAGTCTTAAGGGAAAGCATCTTTAGACTGGCACTCGACAGAGGGTCAAAGGGCGTAAGAGCCAGTCCGCGTAGGACAGTGGCCAGGTCCCAAGTAGGGACTGAACGTGAGGAAACGCCAGCATAGCCAAAAGCCAGCATAGCCAACATGGCATGCCGAAATAGCTGCGAGGTACACCTTCAGAGTAGAGGGTGTACGACCCTGATCAAACAGGTGTTGCAGAAAAGCAAGCACCTCGCCAATAGGGCAGACTAGAGGATCACAGCCTCTGTCTCTGCACCACGTGCTGAACACACGCCACTTCAAGAGGACATGAAACACTAAATGAAGTTTTCTTGATTTGAAATATGCATTCCTGCTCTATCATTTCGAATGGGTTGAATAATATCAGTGACACTGGTTTGGAAATAAAAAGTATACAAAGTTATATTTTTTTGCAACAGTGTAGCGCCATCTTGGGCTACAATAGAACGTTACGTCACTGGGTTGGTTGGTTTGGAAATTCTACAACTGTCAACATTGAGAAAACCAACAACGAAACATTAAAAATGAGTAGCAACACGCAAACCTGTAAACAGCGAAGTAAGGGGGGGCACTTTTGTATTGCCCCTGGATGCAGTAACGAGTTTTACAGGATGAAGGCTCTGAATAAGT
>JAGFZM010000233.1:0-42461 GCA_017657215.1 Limnothrissa miodon
CACTAAGGCCTGCATAGAGATGAGGGGGCTATATGGAGGTCATGATTTGGACTGCGGCCAAGCCAGCCGGCACTTGTAAAACGGCAGTCAAGTGAGCCGGTACAACATTTTGCGCTGTGTGTATATACTAGACATTACGGCAGTTTCTGGGAAGTCCCGCATTAAACAATGTGTTTATCATACAGTATGATTTATATATATATTTTTCATGAAATAAGCCCTAAGTTTAGTGTTTTTTTCTGTGGGTGAACAGGATAAAAAGACACACATTTAAACAGACAACTACTTGCAATGCATTTTCTTTCTTTTTTTTTTTTCGAAATGCCACATGAGATTGCCCTCATATTTCTTGGAGAGCATCAGTAGGTCATCTACTGTAACTGTGAATTGAAATCAACCTGTGATAACAGGGGATTTGCCTGTAATCTTAATCTGAAAACAGATTATATTATGTTTTAAATAAGATGTTCAGTGGGCTCTTATTTTGAAATACCAAATCAGATTGCCCTGATATTGCTAGGAGAGCATCAGGAAGTCAACTACTGTTACTGTGAATTGAAATCAACCTGTGATAACAGGGGATTGCCCTGTAATCTTAATCTGAAAAGACAAATATTCTTTATTTGACATATTTAGTGGGCTCTTATTTTGAAATACATCAGATTGCCTTTAAATTGCTTGCAGAGCTTTCAGTTTGGGATCACAGGGAAATCCCCCGGGAAATCCCACAGGGAAATCCCCCCCCCCCCCCTTCAATACCAGGACAATCTGATCCCACTGAAAAATTAACACTAATATTATATGATTTAATATAAATTCATATGAAGATTAAAGGGAAATCCTCTGTTACCACAGGGCAACTGCAATCCACAGTGACAGTAGCCTACATGACTCATGCCCTTCATGCAATATCAGGGCAATCTGATGTGATTCAGGGGGCTCGTTTTAAAAAAATACCACATGTGATTTCAGATTAATATTACAGCAAAAATATGTTACTGTCACCTAACAGGCAATAGGTAACCAAATAAGGCTTAGGTCACAGAACAGACAGTCCTAAAGACTTTATTTAAATATGGGAACACCAAAATGGGAAAGGGAAAAAAAAAAAAAAAAATCCAAGATTTGAAAAAAAAATGGCCAAGGGGTGTTGGGAGGCAAAGGCTGGTGGTGAGCCGTGGTAATGCTTCCCAGGCGGTCACGTCAAAAGGGGCAGGTTGGGGAGCTGGACAGACAGGCCGGTGGCTAGAGAGGAGAACCTGAACACAATAATGAGCACCCACCTAATTAACAGTGAGCACACAGGCACAAGAACATGGGAAATAGTTACAGCCCTTTAAGCTGGGCATACACTGTGCGATTTTTGGCCCATTTTGCCACGATTTTTCAGTTTTGCGACTATTTTTGGGATCGGCCCGAGTTTTGCCTTCATTGTGTGTCGTGCGTCGTGTAGAGTACATGGGGTAACGAGAAGCGATTAACAAATCACGACCAGCTCGCAAAAAAGTCGCAAGAAAATCAAACTTGTTTGAAATTCTGATCGCCCGTTGTGAGGGCATTGCACTGTTGAAGCAATGCCACGAGCCGATTTAACGCAATCCATCCCACAGCGCATGTGCAAAAAGTTAAATTAAAAAGTTGGACAGCATGGCAACACCCAAGCAATATAGGCACAACTGGTCAAACTGTGGCATGAAATCATAATCTGCATATATAATTCATATGTTCTGATTCCAATACTCTAATCTCCACTTCTCACTGTACACATCTCGCCCACACACGTTGGCTTTAATTTTTTTTAATGAGCATCTGCGCACAGAATAGCACAAATTGCCAAGGCAGCGCGTTTGTTCTTGGTGAGCATAGTCAATCTACGCATTCTTCTTCTGTTCAGAAGAGCCCCGAGTGTTGTGTGTAGGACGTACAGTGTGAGCAGTCGGGTCGCGTCAGAGTGTTCGATCGTATAGTGTGAGAACATGAATTGTAAGCTACGAATTTTTAACCCCTGTGATTCAGTCGTACAGTTTGAGCAGGAGCTGAATGACGCGATTGAAGAGAAAAAAAAAACAAAACAAAAAAAAAACACACACAGTGTATGCCCAGCCTTAGGCAGCAATAGCGAGCGTAGAGGTTCATATGGAGACACAGTCACGGCACCACACAGGATCCTAGGTCCACTGGCTAGACACTGCAGGCAGCAATAGCGAGCGTTGAAAGGTTTGAGTGAGGCCACACCGCCGCACAACCCAGACTCCTGGTTCCACAGGCCCGACACTGTAGGAAAAGACCCAAGTCACCTCCAGCACTGCAGCACACACCCAATCACACAGAAGCAGTAAAATATACTTACAGCCCTTCAGTCAACAATAGAGAGCGTTGAGAGATTCAAGTGCAGCCACCCAGGTCACAGCACAGGACAACTTCCTCAGTCTGCAGGTCAACTATGCCACAAGGTGCAAGAGAGTGTCCAAGTGACCACAAATACCACAGGAAAGGACACAGCTAAGTGTACAGTTATGATAAAGTATAGTTACAGTCCTTCAAACAAATGCAAGCGTTGGACCAAATTCCAGGTACCAGCGTTGCAACCCAGGGAAGAGCTTGTAGCTGGCAGCAGAGAGGTGACAGCGGTAAAGGAGTCGGCAGCAAGGCAGCCGTGTTCTCAACCTAGCCTCTCTGCTTCTTTGAAAGACAGGCTTTTTATACAGGGTGTGACCCATCGTTAACCCATTTGCTATTAATTGCAACAGAGGAGCAGCAATAATTGATTGTCCTTAGCTTGTCAGCCAGGGATAGGAAGTCTGGCCCAAATTTGTGCAAAGGGGTGGAGCACATCAACAAGTCCTAATAAATAATTAGACCAGGCAAACAGGGGAGGAAGCAAAAGCCCAAATATGGGAATGCAGGTAAAAACATGAAGTAGAGTGTCAGGTTTGTTCATGTGCAGAGTCAAACAGGGCAGAATGTGCAAGTGCAATCACTAAAAATCTGTTACACACAAACAAGATCAATTTCTACAATTCAAGGTGCAAATTTGTAATACAGAGTAAAAACACCACAATCACATATGAATAAAACCTTACCAAAATAAACCCTAATATATTCTGCCATTCGTTAACCCAACAGTCCACTCAACAGAGTGATTTCAATACACAGTGACATTAGATGACCTCCTGGTTCTCTCCAAGCAATATCAGGGCAATCTGATGTGGTATTTCAAAATAATAGCCCACTAAATATGTCACATAAAGCATATTTCCGTTTTTTTCAGAGTAAGATTACAGGGAAATCCGCTGTAATCACAGGTTGATTTCAATTCACAGTTACAGTAGATGGCCTACTGATGTTCTCCAAAAAATATCACGGCAATCTGAAATCTTAAAAAATAATAGCCCACTAAATATGTCACATAAAGCATATTGGTCCGTTTTCAGATTAAGATTAGAGGGAAATCCCCTGTTCTCTTTCGTTTCAAAGCCGAAACGTACGAATGGATGATGCCTATCATCTCCTACTTTTTCTGAAGTCAATTTTAACCAACCCTTTGAAAAAAGGGCAGTAAGCGCTCTGACGCGCGCAGGCAACTACTTAGACAGCCCTGCGTGACGTCAGAAAGTCTATATATTGACTGCGCTTACGCTTCAGGTCCTCTTTGCCTCTTTCACCTCGCCTACTGCGTGTGTTCTGAGTCGTTTTTTCGTTTGCTTCTGCAAATATTCTAAAAACCAACGGCTTTTTTGAAAGCCCACCACAAAAGCTTTTTCAAAGCTCTCCGAGGGATTCCGTCTTGCTCCATGTGCTCACGCCGGTCCCTAACTTCTGGTACCTCGAGACGCAAGATGGCTACTCGTCGTTGTACCGACTGCGATCGTCCGATGGCGCTCTCCGACCGCCATGCTCTATGTTTCATCTGCATGGGGAGCGAGCATACTATACTCGCATTTTCGCAACCAGATCTCTGCTCGGCTCTCCCCTGCGCCTCTCCCCTGCGGCTATTGCCAACAGAGCGGCATTTTTCATGGGTTCCACTGGTAGTCCAGGGGCGGCTCCTTCCCCCGTTGGCGTCAGTGCTCTCCCCGCCCGCCAGTCTATCGATTTTCCCCCGGCGTCCTCACACCCGGATGGGCTAATCGACCGGTCTTCAGTGGCTACTCGGCCATCGGTTAGCTTCTCAGCGGCTAGTCAGCTACCAGCTAGTCAGCTAACCGCGGCCCACCTGGCTAGCCCTGCTAGCTCCATCGGCGCTGCCTTTAACCGCGCGGCTACTTCGCCGCTCCAGGTCGACGATGACGACCCAGTTATTGAGGCTGTGGACGAGGAGGAGCTTGCTTCTTTCCTCTTTGCTAAGGGATGCGCCACCGTGGAAGATCTGCCACCGATCCAGAAGACCCACGCCGCCCAGTTAGCTTCTGAGCTAGCTTCCTTGGCTACACAGGCGGCTAGCAGGCTTGGCCTGCCTCCGCCTCAGCGCTGTCCGGGAGGGCGTTTCGACCCCTTCTCCGGCGCGCTCCCTTCACCTGATGCCCTCCCGCTCCCTGCTCACCCCACTGTTGTGGCTGATGCGCAGGCCTCCTGGGAGGCTCCCTTCGCCGCCATTGCCCCTATCCAGGGCCACGCGGCGTTTTACGCGATGGATGGAGCGGGCGCCAACGGCCTCATGCAGCTCCCTCGCATTGAAGATGCGGTCGCTGGTTGTCTGGCGCCATCTTCTGCCACCACCTGGACATCGCCTCCTGAGCTTCCTTCAAAGCCGTGCCAGCGCACGGAGAAGCTCGTATCTAAGGCCTTCATCTGTACAGGCCAGGCGATAAGGGCGATGAATACCGCCTTCCTTCTCTCCTCTCTGTCTGAGGAACTGGTGGCAGATCTCTCGGCGCAGCCGTCGGATCTTACCCTCCATCAGCTGCGCAGAGCTACCGCTCTCACCTCGCTGGCTATCAGGGCGGCCATTAAAGCCGACGGGCGCTCCCTTGGCTCTTTGGTCGTCATCGACAGGCACCTCTGGCTGAATCTCTCGTCCATGCCAGAGAAGGAGAAGAGACATCTCATGAATGCTCCAATCTCCGCTGATGCTCTGTTTGGCCAGGCGCTGGAACTCCAGCGCGATCGCTTAGAGAAGACGAAGTCGGCGGCTCAGGCCCTGCAACCCGTGCTTCCTAAGTGTTCCCCGCCTCAACCAGCCGCTCCGGCTGCGCCTCAGACGCGTGCTCGCGCGCCTCAACGGACGCAGCAGAAGAAAAAGGCGGACGCACCCAAGGCCGCGCCACCGCCGGCTACCGGGTCACAATCTCCTTGGCAGCGCTCACGCGGACGCGCGGCTCCCGCCAACCGTCCAACCAGCCAGGAACGGCGCAAGAGGCCACAGCGATCCTGATGCGATCGCGTGTGTGCGGCAGAGCATGTCATGCGACCCCTATCCATTGACTGCTATGCCTCTGTGTGCTCCAAAAGGCACGGGTCCCCGCTCTGCAGTCCCCAGCTCCCTCAAGGGGCGCTGAGTTTGCCTTGTTCACAAGCACCACGCACACACACTATCACCCCTCTGGGGCAATGTCTGACAAAGAGCCCCGGCCCCGGCCGGAGGACGCTCTCTGTTCTGTCAGCGCTGTCGCGCACTGGGGCGCCGATTCGGTCTCCACCGCGCATTCAGCTTACGTACGCCGTGCGCTATGCGCCTTGCGTGACGTCACGCCTCTACTAACGTCACGGCCTCCGCGTCCTCTGTCTCACTCGCCTCCGAGCAGTGGGCATGCGACGCATCGGAGTCGTTCACGGTCGAGAAGCCCTCCCCGTCCTCTCTCGCCGCTTCTGTCGGCCGATTTATCGCCCAGGTACGGGCAGAACTGTCTGCTCAGTCTCACACTTCTGCCATTGGCCAGACGGGAAACTTCTCCCCCCTCTTCAAGGTCGTCGCTGACGCGCGCTCCAGGTCGGCCGCCCCACGGGGCGTCGCGGGTGAAGTGCGCAGCTGACCGACCGCAGACGTCGCTGATGCGTGCTCCAGGTCGACCGCCCCACGGGGCGTCGCGAGTGAAGTGCGCAGCTCACCGACCTCGGATATCGCTGACGTGTACGCCAGGTCGACCGCCCCACACGTGAGCACCCAGGGGTCTCACACACGGTTGACTTGCCCTCAGCCCCCACGTTACGTCGGGACTCTACCCTGTCAGTCGAACGCTCTTCAGCTTCGTGGACAGCCTCAGTCTTTGACCTTGGCCCCCTTAGTGCCACTCGGGGGCAGCATAGCACTTCGTTTGTCCTTGCTGCCTCCTCATTCCGCTGCTCTGCTCAGGCAGAATTGGGCGATGTGCACAACGTCACGTTGGGTTCTTTCAACAGTGTTGAAAGGCTATCAACTTCAGTTCAGGTGGCCACCCCCGCCCTTCAGAGGTGTCATGGAGTCAGTGGTGCTCCCCTCCAGGGCCCCTGCTCTCAGACAGGAGCTTCACGATCTCTTGAGAAAGGGTGCTATTCAGCGCGTAGATCCGACACTCGCGCGCGCAGGTCATTACAGTACATACTTCCTTGTGCCCAAGAAGTCGGGCGCTTTTCGCCCTATTCTAGATCTAAGAGTGCTCAATGCTTCGCTCAAACCTCTCACCTTTCACATGCTCACGGGGCGTATGGTGGCGGAGTCAGTCCGCCATGGGGATTACATGGTCACCATAGACCTTCAGGACGCCTATTTCCACATAGGAATAGTTCCGAGGCACAGGCATTTTCTACGCTTTGCCTTTGAGGGCAGAGCTTACGAGTACACAGCCCTCCCTTTCGGTCTGTCTCTGGCACCTCGGTGCTTCACCAAGTGTGTGGAGGCGGCGATCGCTCCTCTCCGCGCTCAGGGTATCAGACTCCTCAATTACTTGGACGACTGGATGCTGCTGGCGGGTTCCAGACAGCTCCTAACGTCACAGGTTCACACTGTTTTGCGTCACCTGCACGATCTGGGATTCTTAGTAAACCTAAGCAAGTGCATGCTCTCTCCCTCTCAGGAGGTCGAGTTCTTGGGCGTGAGACTGAACTCACGTTCAATGAGAGCGATGCTCACTTCGAAGAGACTACAGGACGTCAGGGCGTGTCTACGCCACTTCAGACTAGGTGCCTGCGTTTCGGCCAGGCTGTGTCTCAGACTGACGGGCCTCCTGTGCGCCGTGGGTGGCGCTGTCCCACTCGCCCTCTTACACCTACGCCCGCTGCAGCTCGCCTTAGCGGAACTGGGTGTGTCCAGGTCGAACCCCGCCCGTCGGATCTTAGTATCCAGACGCATGTGGCTAGCCCTCGCGCATTGGCGCAGGCCGTCGTCCTTCACCAAAGGCGGCGCGCTAGGCGCTGTAGCCAGACGCATGACGGTGACCACCGATGCGCCGCTAGGGTCGGACGCGCTGGCACATCCGTGGCCGCGAGGTCTACTCTACGCTTCCCCCTCCCTTCCTCTGATGCGTCAGGTGTTGGCCAGGATCAGAGCGGGGGCTCACAGGGTGATTCTGATCGCCCCCAATTGGCCATCTCAGAGCTGGTTCTCAGATCTGGTCTCACGGCTCGACGGCCAGCCGTGGACCCTCCCTCTGAGGAGGGATCTCCTATCTCAGGCCCACGGGTCGCTGTGGCACCCCAGGCCGGAGGCGTGGAGACTGACGGCTTGGCCCCTGAACGGGCACGTCTCCTAGAGAGCGGCCTGTCAGACGCAGTTGCAGAGACTGTTCAGGCTGCTAGAGCTACGTCCACTAGGTCATTGTATACACTAAAGTGGCACGTGTTCAGCACATGGTGCAGAGACAGAGGTTGTGATCCTCTAGTCTGCCCTATTGGCGAGGTGCTTGCTTTTCTGCAACACCTGTTTGATCAGGGTCGTACACCCTCTACTCTGAAGGTGTACCTCGCAGCTATTTCGGCATGCCATATTGGCTATGCTGGCGTTTCACCAGGCGCACACCCCCTTGCATCGCGCTTCATGAAGGGCGTCAGGCGGCTTCGCCCCTCTTCCACTCGTTCGGTCCCTACTTGGGACCTGGCCACTGTCCTGCGAGGACTGGCTCTTACGCCCTTTGACCCTCTGTCGAGTGCCAGTCTAAAGATGCTTTCCCTTAAGACTGCGCTTCTGCTCGCACTGGTCTCGGTGAAGCGTGTTAGCGATCTGACTGCCCTCTCAGTCAGTCCTGACTGTCTTGAATTCATGCAAGATGACGCGCGGGTAACGCTGCGACCAAATCCCTTTTCGTTCGAGGGTCATTGAGCTCTCAGCCCTTCCTGAGACGGGAGGTTCTGTGCCCGTCACTCTGTGCCCGGTCAGAGCGCTTCGTGCCTATTTGACGCATACGCAGAGCATCAGGAAGACGAACCAGTTGTTCATCTGCCATGGCGAGCGTGTCGCATTGGCTTACTGAAGCCATACGTCTGGCATATGAGGCGGCGGGTGCTTCTCCGCCTGCTCATGTCAGGGCGCACTCCACCCGTGGAGTGGCGGCTTCTTGGGCCTTCTGGAAAGGCGTCCCTATGCAGGATATGTGTTTGAGCGCTTCGTGGGCCTCAGGCAACACCTTTGCGCGTTTTTACGCATTGGACGTCACCAGGCCGGGTGTAGCAGAGAGTGATCCATTCGTACGTTTTGGCTTCGAAACGAAAGAGAACGTTACGGATACTAACGTATCCTCGGTTCTCTGAGTGAGAAGCCGAAACGTACGCTTCGGGCCTCAAGTCGCCGACGCTGGCGAGCTTGGCAAAGAGGACCTGAAGCGTAAGCGCAGTCAATATATAGACTTTCTGATGTCACGCAGGGCTGTCTAAGTAGTTGCCTGCGCGCATCAGAGCGCTTACTGCCCTTTTTTCAAAGGGTTGGTTAAAATTTACTTCAGAAAAAGTAGGAGATGGTAGGCATCATCCATTCGTACGTTTCGGCTTCTCACTCAGAGAACCGAGGATACGTTAGTATCCGTAACGTTATCACAGGTTGATTTCAATTCACAGTAAAACTAGATCACCTCCTGATGCTCACCAAGCAATATAAGGGCAATCTGATGTGGAAACGTACGAATGGATGTTGCCCAACATCTCCTACTTTTACTGAAGTCAACTTTAACCAACCGCAGTAAGCGCTATGACGCGCGCAGGCAAATACTTAGACAGCCCTGCGTTACATCTGAAAGTCTATATCTTGGCTGCTCTTACGCTTCAGGTCCTCTTTGACCTCTTTAACCTCACCAGCTTTGTGCCGTTACTGAGTCACTCTGTTTGCCTTCGCAAATATTCTAAAACCCAACGGGTTTTTTGAAAGCCCACAACAAAAGCTTTTTTCAAAGCTATTCAGGACAACCATTCTGCTCCAAGTGCTCACGCCAGTCCCTAATCTCGGAACCTCGAGACGTAGAATGGCGGTGCGTAGATGCACGGACTGCGATCGACACGACCGCCATGCTATTTGTTTCATCGGCCTCGGCAGCGAGCACGCTATGCTCGCTTTTACACAGCCCGAGCTCTGCTCTGCCTGCAACCGTCTCTCTCCTGCGGCGATCGCCAACAGAGCGGCCTTTTTCATGGGGACCTCCAGTAGTCCAGGGGTGGTTTCTACCCCCGTTGGCACTGGTCTTCTCCCTCCCCGCCATTTTGCTGAACCTCCCCTGGCGGCTTCGGACCCAGATGGGCCCGGTCAGCTTTCGGCGGCAACGCGGCCTTCAGCTAGCTACCTAGCGGCTAGCCAGCTACCTGCTAGTCGCAGCCCAGCTAGCTAGCCCTTCAGCTAGCTCCAAGGACAGAGACGACCCCATTATCGAAGCCGTCGACGACGATGAGGTTGCCTCCTTCATTTCGGCCCAGACTAAGGGACTCGTCTCGGTGGACTCGACGCCGCCTGCCCAGAAGACCCACGCCGCTCAGCTAGCTAGCGAGCTAGCTTCTATGGCATCACAGGCGGCTAGCAGGCTAGGCCTGCCTTTGCCTCAGCGTTGTCCGGAGGCGCGCTACCCTCTCCAGATGCTCTCCCCCTGCCTGCACATCCCACGGTCGTGGCTGACGCTCAGGCCTTGGGACGGCCCCTTTGCCGCCATTGCTCCCCTTCAGGGACACGCGACATATTATGCGATGGAGAAAGCGGGTGCCATTGGCCTTATGCGTCTCCCTCGCGTCGAGGATTCGGTAGCCGGATGCCCTCTTCTGCTGCCACGTGTACGTCACCCCCCGAGCTTCCCTCCAAGCCGTGTCAGCACACGGAGCGGCTCCTGAGGAAGGCCTTCATCTGCACTGGCCAGGCGGTCAGGGCAATGAACACCGCCTTTCTCCTGTCCTCCCTCTCTGAGGAGTTGGTAGCAGACCTCTCAGCGCAGCCATCGGACCTCACGCTCCACCAGCTGAGGAGGGCTACGTCGCTGACTTCCCTGGCCATCAGGGCGGCGGTCAAGGCCGACGGGTGCTCCCTCGGTTCCTTGGTTGTCACTGACCAACACCTGTGGCTGAACCTCTCCTCCATGCCGGTGAAGGAGAAGAGGCACCTCCTGAACGCGCCCATTTCCACTGAGGCGCTGTTCGGTCAGGCTCTCGAGCTACAGCGCGTCTGGAGAAAACGAAATCAGCGGCTCAGGCCCTGCAGCCCGTTCTCCCTAAGCGCGCCCCGCCTCCCTCTCCTCAGAGGGGAACACGTCCTAGTGCGCACAGACAACACCACGGTCGTGGCTTATCTCTATGTACAGGCTGCTCACGTGAGCCTCTCGTCACCTCCTGTCAGTGAGAGTGACGCATCTGCCCGGTGTGTGCAACACAGGCGCGGATCTCCTCTCTAGGGGCGCTCCACGTGCGACCGACTGGCGCTTGTGCCCAGCCGTAGTACGCAGCCTCTGGTCCCGCTTCGGGCCAGATTATACTCATTGCCCAGTGTGGTTTACGCTGGAACAGGATGCGCCACTAGGCTCAGACGCGCTGGCACACCCGTGGCCACGACATCTGCTCTATGCCTTCCCCCCACTGCCTCTGATGCGTCAGGTGTTGGCCAGGATCAGAGCGCCCCTCATTGGCCAGATTCTGATCGCCCCTCATTGGCAATCTCAGAGTTGGTTCTCCAGAGGTGTCAAAAGTACTGACATTCCTTACTCAAGTAGAAGTATAGATACTAGAGTTTAAAAAGACTTTTGTAGAAATCAACTTAAAGTTTTTACTCAAGTAAAAGTAAAGTATATAGGGTTTCAAAACTACTTAAAATACAAAAGTAAAAGTAATCTGCGGGGAAAAAATGCCATTATGCGCAAAAGCTATTTTAAATACTAAATGTTTTGTTCTAAGCCTTTTGAATGAGCCTGTATAAGATGCTCTCACAGTGCTCCTGACTCACTTTCAGACGCACAAATTTATTATTATTCACTGGCACGTACGCCATTTTGATTTTAGGCCAAATCGCCCAGCCCTAACTCATTTAATTTGAATTGAATTTTTTGGGATGCCCTATATTCTTGCAACTACATGTAAAACCATTGTAAATGAATGCATTTAAGTACAATGCATATACTGTACAATATAGCCTAACAATGTGCCAAAACAAATAATTTGTATTTCTTTAGTGGTTTAATTTCATCACTGCTTGTGCAAACAGCGCCATTCTATTTTCAGAAAGCCTATAAAACTAGTGAATTGCTTCTGAATCATCTGTTAAACACTCTACAGCCCATGAACACCTCTCTCCCAACCATCTCTCCTATGATCATTGTCTCACTCATAAGACTAGGTTCTAAGGAAACAAAACAGACGAATACATCTTAGTTTGGACTTAAGAGGAAACGTGATGCTTAACCTTGTTAATTCAGTTCAAGCAGTGGTGCAAAAAAAAACAATGGATGTAGGTAACGTTACTACTAGGCATATTCCATGTGTTGATAACATGTTTATTGGGATAAATGGGTGAAGAGCTGCACTTTGCTGTCTAATAGTACATTCCGTCATCGTATGTGAGTATTAACATTAATGGTAAATTCACCTTTGGTTAAATACCGCCCTGGGACTAACAATATCAAGGAGCAACACTGTTCATGTAAAGCTAGGTAGGTCTCTATTCACTTTTAGAATCATTATTATATGCAAACCAACTATGCAAAACAACTTTGTGTTTATTAGCAGTGTGTGCTAGCGTAGCTAAGCTATTGCTAAACTTGTTTGGCAGCACTTTGAAAGTTCCCAATCATCAAAGTAGCATACAAGTGTCTAACTGGTACAACTTTACAATAAGGTTGTAAGCTAAATGTACCTCAGAGCAAACAAAAGTGTGCTTGTTGATTTTGAGGGGATGTGAGGATGTCCACAGTTTAATCCAAGTAGCCTACACTTGTTAAGATTTAACTTTTTTAACAGTTTTGGGAAGGGGAAAACGAACATCCTCCTCCAACTTCTCTGGGAAATGCGTCTCAATATTACAAATACCCCAGGCAGAACCATACCGACTTTTTAAAGAAAACTACGACATCGGCCTACCAAGACCGGTAATGCAGCGTTGTATAAGTGTAAACTCTTCGTGGGAGCTAGTTTTTGGCTGCGCAGTGATTGGTCAATATACATTCTAGCCTATTCTAGCCAATGGTGTCGCATGGAAGTAACGAGGCTGTTTTTAAAATGTAAGGAGTAGAAAGTACAGATAATTGTGTGAAAATGTAAGGAGTAGAAGTAAAAAGTAGGCTGAAAAATAATTACTCAAGTAAAGTATAGATAATGAAAAAATCTACTTAAGTACGGTAACGAAGTATTTGTACTTCGTTACTTGACACCTCTGTGGTTCTCGGATCTGGTCTCGATGCTGGACGGCCAGCCATGGACCCTCCCAGTGAGGAGGTATCTCCTATCTCAGACACGCGGGTCGCTTTGGCTCCCCAGACCAGAGGCATGGAGACTGACGGCCTTGCCCTGAACGTGCGCGCCTCCTAGAGCGCGACCTATCAGCCGCTGTTGTAGAGACCATACAAAGCGCTAGAGCTACGTCCACTAGGTCGTTATATACACTTAAGTGGCGTGTGTTCAGCACTTAGGGAGGAATTCTCCGATAAGCGCGTAAGTATGTTTTCACGCGATTTCATTTAAGTGCCTTTGTACTGCGCGTATTCTCCACTTTAGGTGCTTGCTCCTCCTGCGGGTTTAGGAACAGGTGCGTTACTAACCCAAAATGGAGGCAGTCTCTGTGCCAAGGTGGCTATCAGGAAAACATGGGATAAGGACTTTCGGATTAACCATGAAAAAGCAGTTGTAGTATTGGAATAGGCATATCACATGACAAGATTAAACGTCTGTGTCTGTAAGCTAAGATATCAAAGTCGAAGTAAGACCACAAATCAATTAACACATTGACATAATATTTCACCCACCGCAAAACGTTTGCGAATACAATTGAACAATACAATTTCATTGAATTCATAAACTGTACGCAATGACAAAACTAAGAAATAATTAATTTAGCACTTCTTAACCAGCGAAAACATTTCAAATGTGCTCCTTCTACCTTAGCCTGTTTGTTCCATGGAGGACAGGGAACAAAAATTAAGATAATATTGTAGTCACACACAAAAAACGATCTCATTGAAAGTGATGTCATTTCGAAATTTTGCACTTTTCAAACTACTACGAAATCCGTTGTGTTATTTAAGATTATGCAGTAGAACTCCCTGGAACAACCCAGATCCCAGAATCGCTTGTGATCTTGATGATCACCGCCCGGTTTAGTGGATCATTAACCTGCGTGCTTTTCTCATTCCCACTCAAGCAAGGTAGTGCAGGACTAGAATTTTGGTTTTTAGTTTTGAGAACATGGTAGAAATAACGTTGTACTCTCTTATTTTAATTGAACAATATTTAAAACAGGAGACAGACGAGGATTATTAAAAAACTGTAACAGAGTTGATGATTTAGTCTGATAATTTCTTGAGGTTGTGTTAGATGTTGTGTAGAAAGTGTAGAAATGTAATATACAATGTCTCGAACATTGGCATGTTCAAAATCGTCCGTGACCGACATCAAACGCAATATACTATTTCACCATATAGTGGCGCTTGTCCTTAATACAGCCCTCAAAGGTGTGTAACAGTAAAAAGACTTAAGTCAGGAGGAGAATACGCCTAAGGAAACTTTCCATGAGGAACGCCCTGGTTTCAGGGTTGCTCCGCCTAGAGCGCGCAACTGGGCTTTTGGCGCGCAAGGGACTGATTTGAGCCTATGGCAGAATGCGCGCAGGCTGAAAAGCGCGCAGCTACGTGCTTTTTTTTATTTAAGCACCCCGGAGAATTCCGCCCTTAGTGCAGAGACAGAGGCTGTGATCCTCTAGTCTGCCCTATTAGCGAGATGCTTGCGTTTCTGCAACACCTGTTTGATCATGGTCGTACACCCTCCAACTTGAAGGTGTACCTCGCAACGATTTCAGCGTGCCATCTTGGCTACGCTGGTGTTTCTCCAGGAGCACACCCCCTAGCGTTGCACTTTATGAAGGGCGTCAGGCGGCTTCGCCCCTCTTCCTTACGTTCGGCCCCTACTTGGGACCTGGCCACCGTCCAACGCGGACTGGCACGTACGCCCTTTGAACCTCTGTCGAGTGCCAGTCTGAAAATGCTTTCCTTAAAGACTGCGCTTCTGCTCGCCTTGGTCTCTGTTAAGTGCGTTAGTGACCTGATTGCTCTGTCTGTCAGTCCTGATTGTCTTGAGTTTCCGCAGGGGGACGCAGGGGTCACGCTGCGACAAAATCCCTTTTCTCGCCCTAAAGTGCTGTCCATTGACCCTCGTTCGAGGGTCATTGAGCTCTCAGCCCTGCCTGAGACGGGAGGCTCCGTGCCTGTCGCTCTGTGTCCGGTCATCAGAAAAACGAACCAGCTGTTCGTCTGCCATGGTGAGCGTGCCAAGGGTCAGGCCTTGTCTACCCAACGTATGTCTCATTGGCTTACTGAGGCCATAGGGCTCGTGTACGAGGCGGCAGGTGCTCCCACGCATGTCTGAGCCCACTCCACCCGTGGCGTGGCGGCCTCTTGGGCCTTCTGGAAAGGCGTCCCTATGCAGGATATCTGCCTGAGCGCTTCTTGGGCCTCAGGCAATACCTTTGCGAGGTTTTACGCACTGGACGTCACCAGGCCGGGCGTAGCGGAGGGTGTTCTCTCTGGGCCCGGCAGCGGTCCATGGGTTCCTCCCACCTCGGGCCCCTCTGCAGAGGGCTCTTGAGGCTTGGTTGTAGTGATCCATTCGTACGTGATCAATTCGCCAACACTGGTGAGCTTGACAAAGAGGACCTGAAGCGTAAGCGCAGTCAAGATATAGACTTTCTGATGTCACGCAGGGCTGTCTAAGGATTTGCCTGCGCGCGTCAGAGCGCTTACTGCCCTTTTTCAAAGGGTTGGTTAAAGTTGACTTCAGTAAAAGTAGGAGATGTTAGGCAACATCCATTCGTATGTTTCGGCTTCTCACTCAGAGAACCGAGGATACATTAGTATCCGTAACGTTTTCAGATGAAGATTACAGGGCAGTCCCCTGTTATCACAGGTTAAATTCAATTCACAGTGACAGTAGATGAATTCCTGATGCTCTCCAAGCAATATCAGGGCAATGTGATGTGGTATTTCAAAATAAGAGGCCACTGAATATGACACATGAAGCATAATATTATCCATTTTCAGATTAAGATTACAGGCAAATCCCCTGTTATCACAAGTTGATTTCAATTCACAGTTACAGTAGATGGCCTACTGATGCTCTCCAAGCAATATCAGGACAGTTTTATGTGGCATTTAAAAATAATAGCCCACTAAATATGTCATAAAAAGCATATTTATCCGTTTTCAGATTAAGGCTACGTTTACACATACCTGGGTATTTTGTTAAACAAATATTTTCTTCCCTCCGTTTTCCAAAATAATTCAGTGCATACACCATCTAGGTGGTGGGCCAAGGGGTGATTTCGTGCATTTCAATGATCCCTAACGAGGGAGGAGCCACGTTTTTGTAATTAACTTCTATGTCTGTATCCATGGAAGGAAAAAAATGTTGCCGCTTGCAGTAATTGCACATTATGAAGTTTATCGATAGTTTCATACCCAAAATTTCCTAGGCAAATGGAGAGGGCAACTACATTTGGGGTCCGATATGAATGACGTATTGTCGTCATCAACCAATCGGATTGTCGAATTGCACCAGTGGACGCACGATCCCACCGTTTAGAGTGATGAGTGAAGTGAAGAAGCTTGGTTTACAACGCTTTCATTGCAAAGTTGATGTCCCTAAAGTTGAATGTATGTCATTTTCAGGTGTTTGTTTGCAAAATTGCAGATACATGGGCGTAGTTTTCGCGATGACTATTAGATACAAATTTAAGAAAGGTCTCGGCCGATCGTCCACATCCAGAGGTAGCCTAATCAAATAAAGGAGAAAAGAGCGAAGACTGTAATCCCAACTTGATAAAGAAATGCAAGTACTGTAGCTTGAATAAATGTCCTTGTTTCTTTGCAATCAATAATAACTATTAAATTTCATATATTTAGAGTCATTGTATTTTTCGTGTTATGTTTACACATCTATCACGTCATAAAAATGAGACAGCTTGCCACCTCAGACACATGGTACATACATCAGCTTCAGTCATGGAGTGCTGCATGCATGTAGTGGAAGTTGATGGCCCAATTACCAAATTTACAGATAAAAGTTGGAGTAAATTCATTAATTCAGTGTTGCTATGGAAAGATCTGAACTGTAGAGAGAGTCTTGTAGCTAGAGATGCAGTGCAGAGATTTAACCTGAACAGCCAGGAAGCTACACCTGTACCAGCTGGCAGTGGCTACCACAGGGATTGCTACCATTTCACCAATGCCAACATTTCACCAATGTGACAAAAATAAAAAGAGCCCAGATGAGGAGAGAGAAATCAGCTTTATTGGAGGATGCTGTAACAGAAGGTTGGAATCAGAACATGAAACATTAAAAATGAGTGAATTGAAGTGGGTGCTGTGTCAAATTGAATGCAGGAGGCAACTGCACCTGTAATGTGAACATGAATGGAAATTACAAGCAAGTCATTTTAGAGCAGATTTAAGAAACCAAAGTTAAATTGTAAAATCTGAATGACGAGAGGACTATGAGAAATCATTTTACTACATTCCCACCTACCTGCAGTCTTGTTCGAGGCAATATCATCCTCATTCTGCAGTGTGCCCTGTTAAAGATAAAACACCACATCATTCATAATGAACCCTTTAGCAGAAAGCATTTAGATACTAGCCAGTTTCCAAAATGGCACACTACTTCATGCAGCATTAATTATTGCATGAAACCTGTGGTGTAGGTTTTGAATGTATAAGCCTAATTGGAAGCAGCTACTTTGGTTGGGGATTGAACCCAGTAGGCCACTGTTACCCCTACATTACTGCTGAATATCACATCATTTTGTTATCACATCAAGTTAAAAAGACTCTTCTCAATGTTAATGTGAAGCAGACATACATCACCCACTCAAAAAGATCCAATCAATTTAGTGTGAGGGTTTTAAGTGAATGTCTGTCTGCTTCACGAGCCTTTACACCTTACCATCAGTCAATGAATACACCATTTTGAGAGTAGAGTACACAGCCTAAATCTGGTGTCTCGTCTGCTTGTTGTTTAGGGTTAGAGCTAGAGGCAGAGATAGAGGAATGTGAGGATGCTCCATCAAAAACTCGGGCTCTACGATCACTCACCAGTGGCTTATCCACATCCAAACGAGCGCCACATCTCCTACCGCTTCAGTGCCTAATTTGCAGATATGAGAAGTACAAACAGGAAAAACACAGCAGGAAAAGATTAAAAGAAAAACTTATGCTGTGTGAAACAATTACTGCTGGAAAACTGGTTCTTGCTGCTGAAGGGAGAAAGGATGAGGCACTTCTACTGCATATTCGAGGCAGGGATTTGGTTGCCAGTGAAGCACGTTATCACTTCTCCTGCTTTAGGAATTACACCAGGTACCTGTTTAACAAACAATCAACAACCTTTGTTAACCTCAGAGACATGCAAGTCATTGAGCTGTTATCTCTGTTTATATTACCAACTCAAAACATCTGTTCATTACATATTCCATTTCAAGATGAACTTAAGGCTTACTTGATTCACCAGACCATCAACCTCAATTGACTTTCTCTAGCGGTTTTGACTGTATCGAAATTAACACTACATATAGTTATTCAACGTGCGTAGACTATCAAAAGTTTTACCTCGATAACCAATAGTTAGCAACAAACACCGTAGCCTAACCCTTAGCAAATTGCTACCTCTCGTTATGATAAAGTAGCTTTACTGTTGCGCTTACGAACAAAGCATCGCTGTATACAAACCCAACACGTTTCATAGCTAGAATGTTATATAAGAGACACTTAAAGACTTTGGTTATATATAAAAAAAATACTAACCTTGACAAGACGAATCCTCCTCGGTGATTTCCTCCTCCGGGACAGCAAGTTTACTATCAAGCAGCTGATTACAATAGCGCAATCTGATAGGTGCATATTATCTTCACGTCAGCAGCTCAGCACGTCATTGGTTGATCTGATATAGGCAATTGTCGCATTTGCCTGTTTCACCGGGGATGAATAAAACTTCAATTTAATGAAATTGCGACAGCAGTGAGAGTGGCAACATCTGGAATATTGTTTAACATAAAACAAATGTTCAGTGGTCAAAATTCCATGTACTCCATTGCCATTTTGGTAAAGTTGAGCAGATACAAGGCTTCGGCCCACCGCCTAATCGTTTTCTAAAAAGTTTCCGTTTACATTAAGCTGCATAAATATGCTGTCGATTGTGTAGGAAGAAGGAGAAAGCCATACAAGCCAATCAGAAGCCTCACGTCATTCCTCCGGGACAATCACCTCATTTTAAAAGTTCTCCCACCAGACAGCAGTCCGCCCAGGTTGGACCAAAAAACTACGTTTTATCTGTTTTTCGCAGTTTACGTGCAAACATCAATACCGAGTTTTCCAGAATCTCCACTTTTGCCAGAGTTTTTAGTAAGAATCGTTTTCAGAGGCGACATCTCCGTTTGTGTGTAAATGAAAGGCGCAAACAAAGGGGAAAGTGTCCATTTTTAAGAGAAAACGTATATGTGTAAACGGAGTCTGAGATTACAGGCAAATCCCCTGTTATCACAGGTTGATTTCAGTTCACAGTTACAGTAGATGACCTACTGATGCTCTCCAAGCAATATCAGGACAGTCTGATGTGGCATTTAAAAATAATAGCCCACTAAATATGTCATAAAATCATATTCAGAGTTATGAATAGAAAAGAAAAGAAAATGCATTGCAAGTAGTAGTCTGTTTAAATGTGTCTTTTTTTCCCTGTTAATGTCAGACGGGGAAACTTTGTAACAGTTTAAATGTTGCTTACGGCAGGTTTGGTTTATTGGGCACCTTTATTTGCATTGCTTTGTTGAATTTTGTTGGGCACTTTTGAGGAGTTGACGTGTGTGTGACAGATTATGATTGCAGTGCTGTGACATACTACACGTGTGTTTTGTTTACATTGGTGTGATGACTGTTTGCGGTGAGCCGGTGGTGGTTATTAACTGATGCAGGTGTCTCCCATGAACTGAACAATTACCACACCCCCTAATCATCCAAATCGCAGGACTGCTGCCCGATAAAAATAAGACACCGACACTTACCTGACTCGGACCCCGGATACCGACCGCTGGCCCTCTCACTTGGGCTGTGGTTCTGTCGCGTCGTTGTCCCTGGAGCTCCTAGATCCCGCTACTGCTGCTGTCACTGACCTGTGGTTCCCCGGCTGCTTCCCGACGTAGTCTACGCACGCAAGTATCCTTGTAAAGGGACGTTATTCCTCTCTTACTTTTTTCCTCTTGGTAGCCGCAGCTATTACTGGTTGGCTGCAGGTTCGAAGTTGTTGTTGAGGATCTGTTTTTCCCTTTAGCTGGACCGCAACGAAACGCCAACGCCACCGAGTAGCCGGATGGAGATGGACTTGGAGAGTTCCCGTGACCAACGCGATTGACTATTTCCATATGGCCACCCATTGCCCCAATTAAGGGAAGTAATCGTTCCATTGAGAGTGTGTGTTGGCTTAGCGCATTGCACTGTTCTTGTGGCCTGTGGCTGATATCCGGTTTGTTTGTTTTGTTTCTGTCCTGCTGGAGGATCCGCGATCGTGGGCCACTTCCGGGTTCTGGGGATTCCCCCATACGTCACTGCTTCTTTCTACCAGCATACGCGAGCACGCAGCGCCCCGCCCCATTAGGAACCCCCGTGTGACCACGCCCCTTGCAAAGGACTGTAGACCTGCTTTGGACTGTTGACAGATTGAATGGTGGTTGTATGATGACGCATTGAACACTGATTGAATTGTATTGTATTGTATTGTGTGGATGTTATATAGACCATTTATCCTAGTGATATTTGTGGAATATAGTATTGACTCAAGGTGCCCTGGTTTTACACTTTTCTCATTTTAAAACAAAGTAATAAATAGATTTTTATTTCAACAAAATACTTCTGTTTGACTCGTGCTCCTGGGATGACTAGCATGCAGGGGGATAATTCTGACATTAACCCACAGAAAAAACACTAAACCTAGGGCTTATTTCATGAAATTAATATATATGAAAAAAATCATATGATAAACACATTGTTTAATGCAGGACTTCCCAGAAACATAAACTATTCCTTTGCCAGAACAAATGCACACATAACCGTCATTACCGTGATTACCGTAACGGCTAGTATATACACACAACGCAAAATGTGCCAGCTCACTTAACTGCCGTTTTACAGGTGCCGGCTGGCTTGACCGCAGTTAAGATTACAGGCAAATCGTTACGGATACTAACGTACCCTCGGTTCTCTGAGTGAGAAGTCGAAACATACGAATGGATGATGCCTATCATCAACTTTTTCTGAAGTCAACTTTAACCAATCCTTGGGCAGTAAGCGCTCTGACGCGCGCAGGCAACTACTTAGACAGCCCTGCATGACGTCAGAAAGTCTATATCTTGACTGCGCTTACGCTTCAGGTCCTCTTTGCCAAGCTCGCCAGTGTCAGCGACTTGAGGCCCGAAGCGTACGTTTCGGCTTCTCACTCAGAGAACCGAGGATACGTTAGTATCCGTAATGTTCTCTTTCGTTTCGAAGCCGAAACATACGAATGGATCACTACAACCAAGCCTCAAGAGCCATCCACCGAGGAGCCCGAGGTGGGAAGACTCGCGGTACACTCTCTGCTGCGCCCGGCCTGGTGACGTCCAGTCCGTAAAAACGCGCAAAAGTGTTGCCTGAGGCCCAGGATGCTTTCAGTCAGATATCCTGAATAGGGACGCCCTTCCAGAAGGCCCAAGAGGCCGCCACTCCACGGGTGGAGTGCGCTCTGACATGCGCAGGCGGAGGAACACCTGCCTCATACGCCAGCCGTATGGCCTCGGTAAGCAAATGAGACACGTGCTCTCCTCTGAGAAAAGGGAGAAACTCCTTCAGAGCGCAAAAGACAGCTAGGAGCTCCAACATATTGATGTGTAGTCTCCTGGAGGCTACGCCCCACGTCCCTCTGGTGGGGCGACCACAGCAGACGGCGCCCCAGCCGGTCTTGGACACGTCGGTGGTCACCGTCATGCATCTGGTTACTTTGGCGAAGGACGACGGCTTGCGGCAATGCACGAGGGCTAGCCACATGCGTCTGGACACAATGATCCGACGGGCGGGGTTCGACCTGGAGGACACATCTAGTTCCGCTAAGGCGAGCTGCAGCGGCCGTAAGTGGAGAAGGCCGAGTGGGACAGCGCCACCCGCGGCGCACAGGAGGCCCGTCAGTCTGAGACACAGCCTGGCTGACACGCAAGTCACGCACGCCTAGTCTGAAGTGGCGTAGACACGCCCTGATGTCCTGTAATCTCTTCGAAGTGAGCGTCGCTCTCATCGAGCGTGAGTTCAGTCTCACGCCTAAGAACTCGACCCCCTGGGAGGGAGAGAGCATGCACTTGTGTAGGTTCACTAAGAAGCTCAGATCGTGCAGGTGACAAAGCACAGCGGGAACTGTGATATTAGGAGCTGACTGGAACCCGCCAGCAGCATCCAGTCGTCCAAGTAAGTGAGGAGTCTGACACCCTGTGCTCGTAGGGGGGCGATCGCCGCCTCTACGCACTTGGTGAAGCACCGAGGTGCTAGAGACAGACCGAAAGGAAGGGCTACGTACTCGGAAGCTCTGCCCTCGAAGGCGAAGCGTAGGAAACGCCTGTGCCTGGGGACAATGCCTATGTGGAAATAGGCATCCTGAAGGTCTATAGTGACCATGTAATCCCCCTGGCGGAGTGAATCCGCCACCATGCGCCCCGTGAGCATGCGAAGGGCGAGAGGCCTAAGCGAGGCGCTGAGCTCTCTGAGATCCAGAAGGGCGAAACGCCAGGCCCTTTGGGCACAAGGAAGTACGTACTGTAGCGACCTGCGTGCATGCGAGCCGGATCTAACCGCTGGATAGCCACCTTCCCTCAATCTATGGCAAGCTCCCGTCTGAGGGCAGGGGCCCTGGAGGGCACCGCTGATCCCCTGACACCTGTAGGGGGGGTCACCCGAATTGCAGTTGATAGCTCTTCAACACTGCTGAAAGAGCTCAACGTGACGTTGTGGACCTTGACCAAGTCTGCCTGAGCAGAGAGGCAAAATGAAGAGGCAGCGAAGGCAACGTAGCACTATGCTGCCCCTCTGAGGCACTGGAAGAGCCTGTGCCGGTGACTGAGGTTATGTGCGAAGCCGAGAAGCGTCCGCACGGAACAACAGACCCACAACGCAATGAATAGGCTGAAGGCAAGCCGACCGTGTGTGGGGCCCTAGGGCGCTGTGGGGCAGCCGACCTGAAGCGTGCATCAGCGAAGTTTCCCCGAACGGAGAGAGGTGATCTCTCCCAAGTGCGATGGCAGCAGCACCCTCCTAAGCGGGGAGCTCGTCCCACACATCGGCGAAGAACGACTAACCGAGGCGGTGAGCGCGGGGAGGGAGGCTGAAGAGCGCTCCACGTCCGCGACCGCCTCAGACAATGACAATATTGCCCCTGTGGGGCGGGAGTGTGCGTGAGCTGGTGAGCAAGGTGACTCTGCGCCCCCTGGTGGGGGTGCCGCAGCGGGGAAGAACACTCCGAGCTGGGAACTGCAGAGCGAGGACCCATGCGCCTGTAAGCACACAGAGGCAGTGCAGTCAATGGACTGAGGTTGCATGACATGGGCTGCCGCATGCACGCGATCAGTCAAAATCGCTGTGACCTCCTGCAACGCGCCTGGCTGGCCAGACGTGCGGCAGAGGGCGGACGTCCGCGAAAGCGAGAGCGTCGCCAAGGCAGCTGTTGCCTAGAGACCGGCGGCGCGGTCTCGGGCGTGTCCGCCATCCCACTAGTCTGCTGCGTCTGTCGCAGTATGCGTGCACGCTTCTGGGGCGCAGACGGGGTGGTGGGTTGAGGCGAGGCTTGCTCCGGAAGGACGGGCTGCAGGCCCTGAGTCGCAGACCTCATCCTTTCCAGTCACTTGCGCCGCAGCTCCAGAATCTGACCAAACTGCGCTTCGGCGGAGACGGGCGCGTTCAAAAGGTAGCATGCTCGCTGCCGAGGCAGTCGAAACAAACAGCATGGCGGTCGGTCGCCTCCATGTGGCGACCGCAATTGAAGCAACGACGAGTTGCCATCTTGCGTCTCGAGGTTCCAAAATTAGGTACCAACGTAAGAATCTTTGAGCAAGACGGTTATCCAGATGAAGCTTTTAAAAAGCTGTTGTGGTGGGCTTCCAAAAAAGTTGTTGGTTTTAGAATATTTGCGAAAGCAAGCGGAGCGACTCAGAAACACACGCAGTAGGCGAGGTGAAAGAGGCAAAGAGGACCTGAAGCGTAAGCGCAGTCAAGATATAGACTTTCTGACATCACGCAGGGCTGTCTAAGTAGTTGCCTGCGCGCATCAGAGCGTTTACTGCCCTTTTTCAAAGGGTTGGTTAAAGTTGACTTCAGAAAAAGTAGGAGATGATAGGCATCATCCATTTGTACGTTTAGGCTTCGAAACGAAAGAGAACCCCTGTTATCACAGGTTGATTTCAATTCACAGTTACAGTAGATAACCTACTGATGCTCTCCCAGCACTATCAGGACAGTCTGATGTGGCATTTAAAAAAGAAAAGAAAATGCATTGCAAGTAGTGATCTGTGTGTTGTGTGTCTTTTTTTCCTGTTAACCCACAGAAAAAAAAACAATAAAAATAAAAAGCTTATTTATCCGTTTTCAAATTAAGGTTACAGGCAAATCCCCTGTCATCACAGTGACACTAGATGACCTACTGATGCTCTCTAAGAAATATCAGGGCAATCTGTTGATGCATTTCAAAAAAAAAAAGAAAGAAAGAAAATGCATTGCAAGTAGTAGTCTGTTGTGTGTCTTTTTTTCCTGTTAACCCACAGAAAAAAAACACTAAACCTAGGGCTTATTTCATTAAAATAATATATATAAAAATCATATTACTGTATAAACACATTGATTAATGTGGGACTTCCCAGAAACATAAACTATTCCTTTGCCATAACAAATGCACACAAAACCGGCATTACCGCGATTACTGTAACGTCTAGTATATACACACACACAACACAAAATGTTGTGCCGGCTCACTTGACTGCCATTTTACAAGTGCCGGCTGGCTTGACCGCAGTGCCTGTTAGAACAGTTATCACTCAAAATAAATAATTGTTTAGCATGCCAGTAACAATAATTGCTTACAAAGCCCTCAAAGGAGCTAATCTATTTCAAAAAAGTTTGCTTGACAACAGCATAGAATCACCTGTCTAGCATTGCGTTCAACTCTGCTCAATTTTGCCATTAACTCCTCTTGACCATAGACATGCTCTCGACTGTATCCGACTCGCGGTGCCAACGTCAGAAAAGAGGACACCGTTTCTCTCCATCCGTAAGCATTGCAGCATTTTCTTGGCGTAATTCAACGAATTCTGTCTGTATTCTGAAAGTAGAGCTGCATTGTACAACATTGTGCAAAGGTCTGGAAACAGAAATGGTAAATGGACTGCATTTATATAGCGCTTTTCTACTCCTACGAGCACTCAAAGCGCTTTACAACATATGCCTCTCATTCACCCATTCACACACATGCATTCATACTCCGGTGGCAGTGGCTGCCATGCAAGGTATCATCCTGCCACCGGGAGCAATTGGGGTTCAGTATCTTGCTCAAGGATACTTCGATATAGTCAGATGGAGTGGGACTCGAACCTGCAACCCTCCGGTTGCCGAACGGCACCTCTACCACCACCTCTCGACTTTTTTCCATACCTTTCCAGACCTGGAAAATACAAAAATTTAATTCCATACTTTTCCATACCGCGAAGGAACCCTGAGCACTATATTCTGTGGGTATGCTATGCCCATACAACCCAAAGTGCACTTCACAGGGTTTTCTGTCCAGGGCAGAAAGGAGACCCTGCATCTGCAACATCTGTGACTGGTTTAAAAATCTGTCACAGATGTCACAGATCAGTAACACACCTGTTACTGTGTTGGGCAGCCACAGAATCAGTATGGGATTTCTAGATGAAGGACTCTACCTTCTTTTGTCACTGTTATTGTCCCTGGATATTCTCTGTACAGCCTGTGCTGAAACTTAGTGTAGTAAGAAAAATAAAAACTAACAAACTGTAAAATCTACTGAAACTTCACAACATGCTCCTTCTCTGGCTCAATTGGCCTGCTGACCCAAAGACCTACAAACTCTCCACGAGAAAAGAGGATTGACATGAGATTGAGGCAAATTGGCTTCCTATTATGTGCACTCATTAAAATTTCTGTACCCTAAGGAGATGTGAAGGTCACTAGAAGGTCACTTCAGAGTCATGGCAAAAGTTCAAGCTTCAAATGGGCTGATTTTTTTTGCATTTGGAATACCCTGCTTCAGGGGCGTTGCTAGAGTAGAAGGACAACCTGGGCTGAGCCCAAGGATTATGTTAATGCGTGCGCTGTGCGCATGCCGAAATTTTTTTAATTATTAATTAACACGCTTTACCATGTGGATAAATATCTTGTCTCAATATCACTGTTTAGTGGAGAAAATATAGTATTGTTTTTACTGTAAATCCCCAAAGACACAAACTACTTCTTCCTTCTTTTTGCGGCACTATAGAATGTTCAGATTGAGTTCAGGTAGCCTACTCTGATAAAGTTTCACTGAAGTTACGCTGCCGACTACTTACTAGTGTGGGGCTGGTTGATTTTGAAACGGGCTGGTAGATTTATCAGGCAGAAAAAAATACTGATAAATTCAATGGCTGGCGAGTTTCCCCACTTTATTTGTCAGTGGCTGGTTGATATTCACATTTCAAAAAGTTCGTTTTGATTCCTACTGTTTACTTAGAACAACAAGCTAATCGGTTAGCTATAGTTAATTTATTAACTGTGCATGATGCCATAGGCTATTAGCCAGGCTATATAGTAGGTTCAGTTTGCAAACATCAATTCTTACCCTCTGCCTTTCTCCCGAAAAATTGGAACAGTTTAGACTGCTTACCACATGCCAAGTCATTCAAAGTTTTGTTCAGCGCTTTGTTGCGTGGCATGTATGTTCACAGGTGCAATTGGCCTCCACCATAAACCACTGAGCTAGAATCCCTCAGTGGTCCAGCCCCGCCCCGCTTCGCCTAATCAGAGACAGTGTTTTGACAGGATGTGAGGCATAGAAAACAAAGCATTGCGAATTAAAAAAAGCGAAACAACTAGTTTAGTTACTGTATTGAATTGTGTAGTTCTTAAAGGTCTCCTTCCAAAACAAACTGTTTAAGACTTGATGTTTTTACATTACCATAGGTCAGCCCAAGTTGTACTTCTATGCTCAACTTCAAAATGCTCTCCTACCCCTGTAGTCTGTATTCGCCTGTGATAGAAAACTGCCGGGGAAAACGAGCGAATCGGAAAAGCTGTACAAATGTACGTCAATTTGAACATTAGCTATGCAGTTAACCCGCCCTCAAGAAATGTTAGGCTGCCTGCAGACAGACCCACTAGATGGAGCGTCACAGTGTTGTTAGCCAATCAGAGGCGATACATTTGCATACCATTAATATTCATAAGAATCCTCTCCAGCTATCCCTGCTATCACAACAAAATTAATGAAAATACGATGGAATGAGATCTTTAAATGATGCATTAAAAATTTTTTTACCCGGGCTTGGCTCAAATTACCCCGGGCTGAAGCCCCGTAAAAATCGTCTAGCGATGCCATTGCCCTGCTTTGGAATACCCTGCTTACCGGGCGAGCTAAGGAGTGGCTGTTTTGGAGAGTAAGGCTGCATGAAGTACCCTGGAGGAGTTTCGAGCAGAGATGAGCCAAACTTCAACCGAGCCCAACACAGCAGAGAAGCAACAGGGGAGATGCTCCGAGTCTAGACAAGTCTGTTGGTCACCAAGAGGAGGAGGAGATTAGCCAGCCATGCCTGCCCATATTGTAGTGAGGAAGGTTTTTTCCTCCTGATGTCCTGTAAAAGCCAACACCCATCCGTGATCAGGGGTATACAGGTGGGAACCAGAGTTTCCCCACTCCACTCCAAACCACAATCAGTTCTCTGCCTTCATCCTGTAGGACTGAGACACGTGGTGGCAGTCCTACTAGATTCCGAAACGTAGGGTAGTCATCAACTCCTCTCTTGTGTGCCCATGATTCCCCTCTCAAACCTCTCCTCACCTCTGAAAGTTCGGGGCTTAACCAGGAAGAGGCTGGCGACTGTCAACTTAGTATTGGGAACAGATTTTAAGAAGTTTTTATGTTCTGGACTCAAAGAATAATCTCTTGGAGTTATTGCCTACTGGTCTGTGAGTTCTGATCTGATCCAGAACCTGCCGAGTTCCCTGACCTGACCGTAGTGCCACCTGTCTGCCACCCTATCGTCCTTACGATTGTGTGTTATGGTTTTGCGGAAAGGACCCAAATGCAGACTCCTACAGGCACAGGAAATCTTTATTTTTACGAAAATAGAACAAGACTACTGGACTAACAGACGACAAATCAGACAAGCTAAACAGGGCACGGTTAACACAGAACACAAAGGACAGGCAACACAGAAGGCACAGACTACACAGCAACTACAATAGTACAACTGAAATAGATAACATAGAAGGCACAAACAGAATAGACGCAACTGCCAAGACAAAGAATGAAATTAAACTTACAAAATGTTCAAACCAAAACACAGACAAGATTAACAGACAAGCTAGACACAGGCAAGCTAGACGCGGACAGGCAACACGTAGACAAGCTAAACACAGACACCAAACTCAACAACTGAACATGCAACACTAACTAGCCAGACGCAGACAATCTAAACACAGACAAGCTAAACACATACAAGAAGCTAAACAAGAGCTACAGGACACACAAACAAACACGGAGACTAAACACTCACTGGATAAAGGACACAGATAAAGACGGCAGGAGAATAGGCAGAAACAAGACAGCACGGGCAGAAACACAGCTAACAAGACAGACAGACCAACAAAAAACAGAAAACTACCTCTATAAATACCCCCACCAATGAACCAATAATCTATTAAGTGATGACAGACAATTAGACACAGGTGCAAACAATAACAGGACTAGTGAGAGTGAGCGGGTGTGGCCAACACAGAACAGATACAAAGGCAAAGACAAACAAATCCCCACCAGATGTCCCCAAATCCTGACATTGTGCCATTGATCTCCTCCCTGGCACAGCTCCATCCAAGGACTGGCTGTACTCCCTCTCCAAACCCGAACGATGGGCAATGGAGAAATACATTCAAGAGTCATTGGCAGCAGGCATCATCCGCCCATCTTCTTCTCAGGTGGGAGTGGGCTTCTGCTTTTTGAGCAAGAAGGATGGCTTGGTACGTCCTTGCATCGACTACCAGGGTCTCAATGAAATTGAGACTGCAAAAGACTACAAAAGCAGAATATTACTCCTCACTTATAAATGATACTAAAAATAACCCCAAATTTAATTTTAACACAATATCCCGCCTAACTAAAAGTAGGAATGAAATGACACACCCCATTCCAATAACTTCAAACAGCAATGACTTTTGATGAATGATTGAATGATTACTGACATTATTTAGTCTGTCGTATCTGACATTTCCCACATTCATAAGTCAACTGAGTGCCGCGTAATCCACCGGGTCTCTAAAGCTCTCGCCGGGCTGGTAAACGACGTCGTGAAGTTTCCAACTAGAGTCAAGGAGGATGACATTGCGGCACATTTCTTTGATGTTGCTGGCTTCCCCCAAGTATGTGGAGTGATAGATGCCATCCACATTAGGATCCAAGCTCCCGTCAAGTATGAAGATCAATTTGTAAATAGGAAAAATTACCATTCAATCAATGTACAGCTAGTTTGTAATCATGAAAATAAAATAATTAACTTTGTGGCGCGGTGGCCTGGAAACGTACATGACGCACGGATTCTGCAGGAGAGCAACCTCGCAAGAGAGTTAGAGGAAGGGGCGCATAAAAGCATCCTACTTGGGGACAGCGGCTACCCATGTCGTTCATGGCTGATAATATCTTTGTTTTATATAGTGCCTTTCAAAATACCCAAGGTCGCTTAACAGTATGTAGGCATGTGTAATGTAAGCATGTAAGTGGGGGAGGGGGGGGGGACTAGAGGCCAAAGGCCTCTGTGAAGAGATGTGCTTTGAGGTACTTTTTAAACAGGGGTAATGAGGGGGCACATTGGACATGAAGGGGTAGCTTGTTCCAGAGAGTGGGGGCAGCTACATTAAAGGCTCTGTCGCCAAAGGTCTTGAGTCTGCTGCGGGGGACGGTCAGCTGGCCGTTGGAAGAGGACCGCAGGGATCTCAGAGGGGTGTAGGGGTGGAGAAGGTCAGTAAGGTAGTGGGGAGCCAGCCCATGGAGAGATTTGTAGGTGAGGAGGAGGACTTTGTAGCTGATGCAGGATTTGATGGGGAGCCAGTGAAGCTGTTTGAGTATGGGAGTGATGTGGTGCCAGGACCTAGTGCCTGTTAGAACCCTTGCAGTAGCGTTCTGGACATATCGCAGTCTATCCAGGGCTTTTTTTGGCAGACCTGACAGGGTGGCATTGCAATAGTCCAGACGGGAGGAGATGAAAGAGTGAATGAGGGTCTCTGTTACTGAAACAGAGAGTGAGGGCCTGAGTCTGGAGATGTTCCTTAGGTGATAGACGGCAGATTTGGTCATTTTTTTGATGTGGATGAGTTGGATCCAGGATGACGCCCAGATTGCGGACTTCGGGGGATGGAGTGATGGAACAGCCATCCACATCCAGGATCCTGAGCAGTGGCGCCGGTGCCACCACCATGAGCTCCGTTTTGCTGCTGTTTAATTTGAGCAGATTGGTGGTCATCCAGGTTTTAATATCTTGCAAGCAGAGGACAAGAGGCATTGGGGGGAGTTGGGCAGAGGGTTTGGTGCTGATGCACAGTTTGTGTGTCATCAGTGTAACAATGAAAACTGAGTCCATGAGAGCGGATAATTTGTCCTAGGGGGAGCATGTATATGGTAAAGAGAAGGGGGCCAAGCACAGATCCCTGGGGGACCCCATGGTTGATTTTTGTTTCTATGGAGTGTGAATCTTTCAGGGTGACGTATTGTTACCGGTTTGATAAATGTGACTGAAACCAAGAAAGTGCTGTATCAGATAGTCCAGTGAACTCCGTGTTAAGAGGATGGTGTGTGAGACTGTATCAAAGGCTGCTGAGAGGTCCAGTAAGATGAGGATGGTAATGAGGCCATTGTCAGCAGCAGTGAGGAGGTCGTTTGTGATTTTGACAAGGGCAGTCTCTGTACTATGGTGGGCTCTGAAACCGGATTGTAGAGGTTCAAAGAGCTCATGGTGGGACATATGCTGTTGGAGTTGGGCGGCCACTGCTCTTTCCAAGATTTTGCTCGGGAAGGGAAGGTTGGAGATGGGACGATAGTTATTAGGGTCATCAGGCACTAATAGGCCCTAAGATGACACCATTTAGAAATCCCAGAAACTGATCCCAGGTAAGTGTACTTCAATTTATGCTATTTGAACACGATAGGCCCGAGCTATAGGCTTATTGCGCAAATGAAGGAATGGGTCCCACCAGCTTTTTTTTTATGGTTATGCTTGTGTCATTCAATGCCAGAAGAAGTAACTTCAAATCAAGCAAACAGACATGAAAGCCCAGAGTCTTAGATTTCATTCGAAACCAATTTATGTTTCTAGGTAAAGGGGTTTTCAAGTTATAAACTTTTGAATGTCAGTAGGCCCTCTTGTTTACAAAAAGTTCCTATGGGAGTTTACATAGGGGTCCCAAGCAAAACGCATAGACACATCTTTACAAAAATTATTGTGAAAAGTCATATTTTTGGTCTTTTGACTTCAAAATCTTTGTGTAGCAAGCTGAGAAATGAAGTTAGGGCCTAGATGTATCGATTTGGGGTTATCATAAGGATGGTACCTTCATATCTTAGCCTCTTAAGGCACACCCCTATTTTTCCTTTTTTTCAAAACAACGGCATACCCAAATTGAAAGCTTGACAGTTCCTACATAGTTTTAGACACAGGGATGTGCCTAATACCATTGGAAAGGTGACACCCTCAAGTTTTTTCTAGAGGAATATGTATGTTTCTGTGACATATGGACACAGAGTTATAGAGGTTGGAACTAAGTTTTTTTTTCCCGCTCATTTCAAATGTCTATGAACTAACTAAGATATGAAGGTACCATCCATATGATACCCCCAAATAAAAAAATCTAAGTCCTAACTCCATCTCTCAACCTGTTACACAAAAAAATTGAAGTAAAAAGACCAAAAATATGATTTTTGAATATACATTTTTGAAAAATATGTTTATGCATTTTGATTGGGACCCCTATGTAAATTCCCATAGAGACTTTTTGTAAACAAGAGGGCCTACTGACATTCAAAAATTTATAACTTGAAAACCCCTTTGCCTAGAAACATAAAATTGGTTTCAAATGAAAGCCAAGACCCTGGAAATATGTTATTGGTCTACATCAATAGATAAACATGTTTAAATAGGATTGCACAATGTCATATTGTGAGACAATGGAATATGTAGCCTACTTTGTGACTTTTGGCCTCTTCGGAATGCCCTAGTGGGCTGCTGCGCTCTTAGATGTGCATTGAACATCTTCACCCATCTCTTCGTTCAGGTCACTGTGGAGGTTTTGAGTGTAACGTAGCTTAATAATGCAATTATGTATTCAGTACCCTCCTGTAAGAAATGATTTCCTTCTTTGCCAAAACAGTCATGTTGTCATATTTTTTTGTACCTCGTCTTTGGTCCTCTCCACAAGACCTCTTGCGTTTATTTTTGCCATAATTTCCTTCCAACATTACTGCTTTTTGTTTAATGTTATAACCGGATCAAATTTACTTTTTGTGATATGTTTTCGTTTATTATATTCTTCAAGAAGAATAACCTTTTCCTACTCCGTCCAATTTGGTTTTCTTGCCTTCTTGTCCTCCATTTTTGACACTTGACAGTTGACTAGTTCTAACGGCACAGGTAGGCTAATGCAGTAAATAACTTAACAGATTTCCTTACCTAATACCATTTAAGAAATTTTGTACAACACCCTTAAAGGTCTCATTCCATCATATTTTCATGAATTTTGTGGTGGTCTCTTGTCTAAAATAATATCATGAAAGTTGGTTTCGACAAAAATATGCTGTGGTTGTCTTGTTTCAAGCTATTTTAGTTAGGTGAAAATGAGTGCAGGGATCATGCGACAGGATTCTTATGAATATTAATGGTATGCAAACGTATCGCCTCTGATTGGCTAACAGCACTGTGACGCTCCCTCTAGTGAGTCTGTCTGCAGGCAGCCTAATAATGTTTTCTTGAGGGCGGGCTAACTGCATAGCTAATGTTCAAAGTGACGTAGGCTTGCACGGCTTTTCCGATTCGCTCGTTTTTCCCGGCTGTTTTCTATCACAGGCGAATATAGACTACAGGGGTAGGAGAGCATTTTGAAGTTGAGCATGCAAGTGCAACTTGGGCTGACCTATGGTAATGTAAAAAAAAATCAAGTATTAAATGGTTTATTTTGGAAGGAGACCTAAGAGTGGAAGGTAATGCCATGTTTTCTAATAACAGATCCCAAAGGTAGCATGTAAAGGGTGAATAGCAGAGGTCCCTGTACTGATCCTTGGGGCACACCATACTTGACTTCAGTGTGGCATGATGTACAAACTGGTAACGTCCAGTAAGGTATGACCTGAGCCAGGCTAATGCAGAATCTTTGATCCCAATCATATGCTCAAGTCTATGTAGTAGGATGCTGTGATCAATAGTGTCAAAGGCAGCACTTAGATCCAGTAGGATTAATAATGGAATGCATCCATTATCAGATGAGATAAGGAGATCATTGTAGACCTTTACTAGGGCTGATTCTGTGCTATGGTATGCTCTAAAGCCAGATTGATAGGTTTCCTGAATGTTGTTTGCGTCTAAGAAGGTACAGATTTGCTTAGACACTATTTTTTCAAGAATCTTTGATATAAATGGGAAGTTGATATAGGTCGATAGTTAGCCAGGACATCAGGGTCAAGGTTGGGCTTTTTGATTAAAGGCTTAATGACAGATGTCATATCGGGCCATTATTTTCACACACTTTTAATCGTGCAGCTTTCTTAAAATAACATGTCAACATTGCCCTCAGTATAGTGGAAAAAAAGGGTAAACTGTAAAAACTTTCAAAAAGGGCACTTGTTTGGACATAAGGCAGAGGGGCAAGTGCTTTAGCACCACCTGTCTCTATCTGTGCACTCCAGTGACTGTAGACCTATAAGCATTGTGGAGTTTAAGCACTATGGGCGGAATTCTCCGAGGTGCTTAAGTCAAAAAGCCTGCGCGCATTCTGCCATAGGCTCAAATCAGTCACTTGCGCACCAAAAGCCCAGTTGCGCGCTCTAGGCGGAGCAACCCTGAAACCAGGGCGTTCCTCATGGAAAGTTTCCTTAGGCGTATTCTCCTCCTGACTTAAATCTTTTTACTGTTACGCACCTTTGAGGGCTGTATTAAGGTCAAGCGCCACTCAGGGTTTCCCCTATGTACATTTGACTGCGGCGGCCCGCCGCACCTTCAAGCCTTGCCGCCGCACCTTCAGAACTCCCCCCCCCCCCGTCCTCACGTTACTTTAGGTTTGGAGCGATTAGCGGTTTTTTTCTCTCATCCGCCGCACCTTCAATGAGATCCTAGGGGAAACACTGCCACTATATGGTGAAATAGTATATTGCGTTTGATGTTTTTCGATTTTGAACATTGTTCGAGACATTGTATATTACATTTCTACACTTTCTGTGTAGAACACAACCACAAGAAATTATCAGACAAAAGTATCAACTCTGTTACTGTTTTTATAATCCTCGTCTGTCTCCTGTTTTAAATATTGTTCAGTTAAAATAAGAGAGTATGACAATATTTCTACAATGTTCTCAAAAATTAAAACCAAAATGCTAGTCCTGCACTGCCTTGCTTGAGTGGGAACGAGAGAAGCACGCAGACAGCCACACATTTATCGGTTTGACCTGCGAGTATGACTCACACTCACAGACACCCCACTCTGCGCTTTGTTTGGACCGTGAGGCCTTTGGAGAAAATCAGCTATACTTTCGCAGCAATGATCCACTAAACCGGGCGGTGATCATCAAAGTCACAAGCGATTCTGGGATCTGGGTTGTTCCAGGGAGTTCTACTGCATAATCTTAAATCACACAACGGATCTCGTAGTAGTTTGAGAAGTGCACAATTTTGAAATGACATCACTTTCAATAAGATCGTTTTTTGTGTGTGACTGCAATCTTATCTATATTTTTGCTCCCTGTCCTCCATGGAACAAACAGGCTAAGGTAGAAGGAGCACATTTTAAATGTTTTTTTGCTGGTTAAGAAGTGCTAAATTAATTATTTCTTATTTTTGTCATTGCGTACAGTTTATGAATTCAATGAAAGTGTATTGTTCAATTGTATTCGCAAACGTTTTGCGGTGGATGAAATATTATGTCAATGTGGTAATTGATTTGTGGTCTTACTTTGACTTTGATAGCTTAGCTTACAGGCACAGACGTTTAATCTTGTCATGTGATATGCCTATTCCAATTTAAAGTCATGGTTTGCACTTTCTGTTGACTACAACTGCTTTTTCATGGTTAATCCGAAAGTCCTTATTCCATGTTTTCCTGATAGCCACCTTGGCACAGAGACTGCCTTCATTTTGGGTTAGTAACGCCCCTATTCTTATATCCACCTGGAATTCGAGTTAAACGCTGTAGGAGGAGCAAGCACCTAAAGTGGAGAATATGCGCAGTACAAAGGTGTGGAAATGAAATAACGTAAAAACAGACTCAGATTCCGCCCAAAATGCATTGTGAAGTTGCGTCTCAGTAACAATTGATTTACAGTTTCAAACCTTCACACATTAAGTGAAGCCTTGTTCTGCTTGTAGCATACGGTCCAAACACAATTAATAAATAAAACAAACATTTGTGTTAAAACCCGCTGTTCCTATCTGTTCCAATCTGTTCCTATTTTTTAGAGTTGTAAATATTAATCAATTTGTATCAATGCATTGATTATGCAGCCGACGATTCAATGGATCGATGCGTCCGCAAAAAATCGATTAATGCATTTATTTTGCCACTGTTGTTCGTCTGTCTATTTTCAGCATCCGTTTGTATGCGTAATACCTACTCCTAATCTGCGGATGGTGCTGTCCTCATGGTTGTCTTCTACGTCATTTATACACTCTTTACACTAGCAGTAGCAGAAATTGTTGAGTCTGATAGTCAAGCAGGATGGAGGAGCAAGCAGTAGATAGTGAAGCTATACATTCTCCAGTCTCCAGTTACCTCTTAATAAAATGAAAATTACATTTTCTAAATGTAACTAATTGATGTTGATGTACTTGAACTAGACTGTAGAAGTTAGTCTTTGTTTTGTCTTTTTTTTTGTCTCTTTTGGCCATACTAGACCTGCTAGTATGCACTGATTGCACTTTACTTTACTGACTACTCCTAGATACAGTAACTGTTCTATATTTTCAATAAAAGGTAAATAATTTCTATTTTTGTTGATTTATTTGAAACTTAATAATGTAAAAATATCGAATCGAAACATATCGAATCGTATCATGGGGAATTCTGAATAATCGAAAATAATTGAGTCGTTGGCTTAAGAAATCAATATTGTATCGAATCGTCATGAAGGCTCCGATTTACACCCTTACTCTTTTTGCACACATTTTGGACATATTTCGAGTTGTGATTAATCATGATTAATACATTTTTAGGCTGTGATTAATCTGATTAAATTTATTGTGCAATTAATTGCCTTTCAGTTTGTGGTAAAATATGTTGCAGTGTTTACATGTTATTACTGCATATCATTCTTTAAAATATAGGTTTTAGGTCATAAAGTTGATTTCAAAATGCACATTTAAACATTGAGGATTTCTTTGTGTAGTTAGAAGCATTTGAGCATTTGAAATGACTGACAGGTACTCCATGAGTCCATGTATGCTTATTGGGTCCATGGGGTGCAGCATAGGGCAGAAAAAGGATCAGTAGTGTTTTGTTCCATCAAAATATATTACTATATGTCCTACTTTGTTATCATTCTGTCTTGCTGTTATGCAGTTAAATATGTTCAACTTGTTTTTTCTAGTAACCTCATAACCTCATGGACCTCTGTAAGTCAGTCGGGCTTCTTACTACATTATAGTTGTTATAAGTTGTTATAATGAAACATGTCCAGCTTTGGTGAGTAACCTCATTACCTCGTAGTCCTCTGTGAACCAGCTGGCCGTCTTACTAAGTTACCTAATAAAAGTACTAAAAGTATTCAGCCCCAACAAAGTATTTAGTTTGTCTAAGTATGCTCAGGCCTTTAAGATTTCACAAATCAGCTTATATGGAAATCAGCATTGATTGGACCTTTCACTGTATGAAGAATTGAGAATGCACAAGCCACTCCCACATGACTATGAGTGTGAAAGGTTGATATAAAAAACCTTCACTGAGAGTCTCTCAGACAGGGAAATCACTGGGCTGGAATCACTGGTGTTTCTTCAACCTTGTAGTTATATTGACTGTTGAATACAAGTGAAACCAAAATTGTATTATTTCTTAACTTTGCTGCATCTCTCCGCTCCAGGAAGATTCCTTTGCATTTCAGTCTACTGTTTGGGTTTTGGACGCTTGAATTCTCACCATGTGGCAGTTGATGTTTGTGATGTGGTCCTTGGTCTGTGCTGGAGGAACCTACTGGTACCTCAATGGGAAGCCGAGCCTGTTCTCTCTGGAGTTGCTATTTCCCACAGAGCCTCTAGATTTGGACCAGGAGAAGAGAATTCAGCTACAGAAAAAAGGTGTGTTCATGTTTTCTCTAAATCCTAGAATTGAAAGAATTTAAAAGAAAATTCCAGGTCGATTGTTTTGGCTTGATTATTTTTCACTTTGCATTCCAGTTTGATAGAGATGACTTGGAAATAATTATAAAACCAACTGTATTTTTGCATATTTTTGAGGATGGACTCTTCCTCAGAATCACCGAAACTTCCCCTATGCTCACCAATACAAAAAAATAGTAACTTTGTACATTCTCATTCTCAATATGAATTTACTTGAAAACTGAAACATAGGAACCAGAGATTATTATTTTAGTACTTCCATTAACTGACAGGCTGGTAATAAGTGACATTTTGGGTTTGATCCAGTTTCAGTTTTGTTTCCCCAAGGTAGGTCTTTCAATATGCTATTCAATCATCCAAAGTGACCACAAAAGTGGTAAATAAAAAATCCACTTTTATGAAGATATTGGTGAATGAGGCTTATGTCTTACTACATGTAGACCATGGCTGGCATTGAATGCAGCTCCTGTAAATCCTACCAAAAAAAGCACTGAAAAAATGAACATAAAAATAAGGAGCTCATCAGCTTTTACTTTCTGGCAGAGACTAGCACTCACAAGAGAAAACATAATATAACATAATATTAGGTAATAGAGAAATTGTGGTCTCCATATAATTTATTCAGATTGCTGTCATCATTTAGGTTTGTGTTAGACTTCCTACTTTTGGAGGAAAAATGAAATTCAAAGTTCAACACACAAAATCACTAGGGGACAGAAAAATAACCACTAATATATTAAACCCATTTTTAACTTGCTTACTTACAGTTGTAGTGTGATCGATAGGCTATCCTTTAGCTCTCCTTAATATCTGACTTTGTCAACAGCTGCCATATGAAATACCTTTTCCTGAACGGTACTTAATCTCCCTCTCAGCTCTTGGAATCGTTTGCTGCCTTTCACTCATCTACTATGTGGGTGCCTGGATCAGAGGCCTGACCCTTATCTCAAAGCTCCTGCTGGTTCTGGTGTCTGGATCCTTGGCCTGTGCTGGAGGAACCTACTGGTTCTTGTTTTTACAGCCAAGTCCATTCTCTCTGGAGTCAGTGCGGCCCGCAGAACCACTGGAAGTGGACCAGAAGAAGAGGAATAAGGTGCTAAAGAAAGGTAAGATGCCCAGAAATAAGAATAAGAAAAATAAATAAGAAATAAAAAATTAGAAATGAAATATGTATATCTGTGCTTTTCTACAAGTGACAGCCAGCTGTAATATAAAACACATTAATTACTTATTTTTCTAGGTTTCTGTAGAGAGAGAATCCCTGAGAACCTGGATGCCATCATTATTGGCAGTGGTCTTGGAGGTCTGACTACAGCTGCTTGTATGGCCAAAAAGGGGAAGAGGGTTCTGGTTCTAGAACAACATGACACAACCGGTGGATGCTGTCACACATTCACAGAAAAAGGATTCGAATTTGATTGTGGTGAGTACACTATACACTCAACTGAGTTACTGCACTTCATGAAGATAGAGTTAGACAATAACTGAAACCCAAGTATAAGAGCTTGTAATGTTATTGTAATGTAATGCTATTTTAACTGTAACCTTTATCTTTTTTGTGTGTGTGTAGGGCTTCACTATGTTGGTCAGCTCCATGAGACCAGCCTGATGCGGATGGCTTTTGACCAAATCACAGAGGGTCAGCTGGAGTTTGTGACCCTGCCCCAGCACTTTGACACTGTCCACATTGGCCTGGGAGAGGAACACCGTGAGTATAGTTACTACAGTGGCAAGACTGAAATGGAAGCCAACATGAAGGAACAGTTTCCAGATGACACCAAGGCTGTGGAGGAGTTCTTCAAAGTGATGAAGGTATGACGAAAACTCACTGTGTCATACAGTCAAACAGAGGAAATAAAACATGTTGTGTAGATTTGGTAAGAATCATAGCATTACAGCCTGATTCCAAGATGTTGTCATTTTAGATCTCTGCCAGAAAGACCCACTACCTGGGCCTCCTGAAGCTCATGCCTCGCTGGATGGCCCTCTTCTTTCTCAAGTCTGGCCTTGCTGACCGCTGCTCCTCAGTCTTTAGTCTGGCCACCACTGGTGTCACTACCTGGGCTGACCAGCTGACCAGCAACAAGGACCTTCAGCTTATGTTCAACTACCTCTTCATTGGTGAGGATCTTCAGGTCATCTACTGCTGGTCAGATAGTAAGAAATAGATAAAGATCATCTTCATATGGTTACAGGCTGGGCAAGGCTCCGTTATAATTGATCTCCTCTCTTGCACGTGATATCTCTTCCCCACAGGTGATCTCCCCAAGGACTGTAGCCTCTTCATGAATGCCCTTCTCATCCACCACTACAAGCGTGGAGCCTACTATCCTAGGGGGGGCGCCAGTGAGATCCCTTACCACATCAGCAACACCATTCGCAAGTATGGTGGTGAGGTGCTGGTGAGGGCGCCGGTCACTCGAATCTTACTGGATAAAGATGGATCTGCCTGTGGTAAGAACCCACCTGAATTGACAGAACAGATCCATCCTGAGTTTAAACCTCGAGTGATTCTTCTTCACTTGATACTTACTAAAAATTAAGTGATTTGATTGTCATAATGTATGTGACTGACCAGGTGTGGCAGTGAGGAAAGTTCAGGAGGAAGTGGAGGTGAGGGCACCAATCGTGATCTCCAACTGTGGCCTCTTCAACACCTTCAAGTACTTGCTGCCTCCTGAGATTCAGATGAAACATGGTGAGTAAAAAACCTGAATAATACCTGTATATGAAATATTTTTGTTGTGAAAAATGTCAAGTTTTTTATTTCTTGTGTAGATATTCAGACCCGTGGACAAATGATGAAACCAGGCAAAGCTTGTGTGCTCCTCTTCTGTGGGTTTGATGCTACAGCAGATGAGCTTGATATCACACCAACCACCTTATGGCTCTTTAAGGAGAACGACATTGACAAGTCGTGAGTACCTGGTCAAATGACTGTATAATCATGAATACTCACATCAGAAATTATCAGAATATTCCAAAATTCACTAAAATTGTCCAGAATTATCCAAAAACTTGACTCATCCAAAACCCACACACAATTGTCCTAAACTAAAGAGCACTTACTCTTTCAGAATGGAAAAATTCTTTGCTATGAGCAAAGACGAGGCCCCTGACAACGTCCCCATGGTTTTCATTACTTTCCCATCTGCCAAAGATCCCGCCTCTAAGATCAGACACCCAGGTGACATTGCACACAACACAAACACCTATCTTTTTTCTCTTTACTTTTCATAAAATAATATATGGCTATGCAGTACATTGCTAACTAGTAGATGGTAACTCTCATGATGATCTTGTTAGGTAAATCTTGCATGACTGTCCTGACCATGGTGAACTATGAGTGGTTTGAGGAGTGGAAGGACACAACAGTTAGGAAGAGAGGAGATGACTACACAGAGTACAAAAACAGATTCGCTGAGCATCTCTTTAACTGGGCCTGTCTGCATTTCCCCAAGCTCAAAGACAAGGTATGCAATGGGAGTAATGGTAGTTCCTTTTTTCGATGAATGATGAAAGTGGAAAATGCAGGTGTGTATGTCTAAGATTGTTTTGTACTTCTTTCTGTCATCTCCTTCAGGTGGTGTACCAGGAAATAGCCACACCCCTGTCAAACGAGCACTACTTGAGAGCGTTCCGAGGGGCTCCATATTCTGGTGAGCACACCCTAGAACGCTTTGACCCAGTTCTGATGGCCAAGAACCGCTGTGACACACCCATCAAAAACCTCTACATCACAGGTAAGAGTTTCCCAAAGAGTTCACATAGGTGTGTAATTGGTATGCATAATTGGTATGCATAAATAGATTACTTAAACCTTAAAAATGTACTATTGTAATGTGAAACGGATGAATACTGGATGGTAGTTTAAAACATACATCATAGCTCTGGACTACCGGTTGAGCATGTAAGACAGCAAGACGCACGTGGGGTGAGCTCCCGAGTGCCCTTTGAAAATTAAATGTACTATAACACTTTAAGTTTTGGACCATCTTTTTTTGTTGTAATGACATCTGAGAAACAGCGTCGAGCCAGAATTAATGCCACAGCTAGGTCGACTAAGAACTCTGACTGCTAGTGCTACAGGCGCCTCTCCTGTCAAGTTGCCTGAGAAATTGGACAATCTTCGTTCTGCCTTAATGTCTGATCTCACATCTGCTATTACTGTTCGGATTAAACTGGCAAAACATACATCATAGCTCTAATGTTTGTATCTGTGTGTGTGTGTGTGTGTGTGTGTGTGTGTGTGTGTGTGTGTGTTTGTGTTCTAGGTCAGGATGTGTTCAGCTGTGGTATTGCAGGAGCCCTGCATGGTGGGCTGATTTGTGCCTCCACAGTTTTGGGCCACCTCCTTTATGTCGACCTCATTATGATGAAGATTAAACTTAAGGGAGGAAGCCTTTTACAGACTTTGAAGAAATTGTTTTTGTGATTGTGGTGTGGTGTGCATTGATCATGGACAGTAGAAACATGGCTCAGTCAAATTGGAAAAAAATTATGTATCCCCATCTACAGTATTTTTCCACAGTGATTCTTTAGTCTCTTGGCAACTGATACACTTTCAAGGATGCAGGTTTTCACTGGATGCCCTTTTTGTGAACATTTTTATTATATTTTATTATAATCCTGTGAATTTGTATACTTGACTATGTTAATGTAACCTCAGTTTGCTCTGGGAATAGACTGTGTGTATACATATTGTGCAAAATGTATAAATGTGTGTGTAAATGTATGATTTGCATGTATATGAATATATTTGATATTTTTCAACATTAAATGGGAGTGCTGACAATACTGTTGTTGTTTGTTGTTTTAGTATATCTTTTAAGCCTAGTAAAAGTCTTTCTAGTCAATTTATTTATCCATGCACTGGTTTTTTTGTGATTATTGAATCCACACTAGATGGCTTTTGAGGGTGTGTCCTGCAGCACTGAGCACCCTCTAACTGCTGCTCATTATTTTCATAATGCATGTGATCAGACCTTGATTTGAAACATCATGGTCAACATGGTCTCTGGAGGATGCTGGACTCAAACTCAACTAATCTCAACGT
>JAGFZM010000234.1:6979-27865 GCA_017657215.1 Limnothrissa miodon
TCATTTCGTCCAGAGGGTCTGGGAGCACACCATTGACAATCGTTCTCTCATTAGATATGTGGTTTCTGCTGAAGTTTAAACTGATTGGATCTGCCTTTACCCAATCGCTAACGCCTGGTCCTTGGAAACTAACGGAGCAAGCTGGAAAATCAAACTTTTTCCGAACCCTGTGGGTAGTAGGGCCACGACATACGACATATAGCAGATAAAATTAAATAAAGATTGTTCTTGTTCGGACTTCAGTTCCTGTATGTTCTGAAGCATTCCCACAACGAACTGAATAGCCTCCTGTACTAGGTTCACTGCCGCCATTGTTATTTTCAGATTAAATAGTAGCAAGGTTAGCTTCAACGAGAGAAAATCTCTTCACTGAGAGAAACGAGAGAAGGTCTGTTCACTTTGGTCAAGAGTAGTCTCGATTCCACAAATCCGCTCCTCATGTGACTCATATAACGATTTCACTTGGTTCAACGTAGAATTAAGAGGAGATAAAACCGTATCGAGGTCCTTCTTTATTACCGTGTGGATAGATTGAGACAGTTCTGAAAGAACAGAGCGGAGTTTTTCAAACTGCTCGGTGAGCTCCATGCTCAAAGTTCGGCTAGTCTTGCTGGTCACGGAATAAGACGTTTCTTTCTCATTCGCTTTCCTGCTTCGAGGAGGGTTGTTTGGCATAATTTAAATGGACTTATTCTTCTAGAATTTAATACATTTACTGCGGTAGACGATAAAAAAAAGATTAACGTAAAGTTTAGGGAGCCCTGACATCACCTTGCCACTCACACCATGTCCAACCCGGAAGTCCTGCCTAGGGCAAGTTTTCAGTGTCTCAGATGGTGATTAGTCCATGGTATCAATCATCATAGTAATCCCAGGATGAAGGCACATATCATTAGGAGGAGTTAAGCCATGGGGCCTGCCGGAAGCTGTCAATCATGTCAGAGGCGTGTGAGGAGCTAGAGGCAGCCGACCCAGGAGCAGAATCAGGCAGTGGAAGGCAGGGGAGACCACAAGAAGGGTGACAGTGGCATGGACTGTGGAGTGGATTGAGGACCATTCAGGAGGCGAGTAGCGCAGGATCAAAATGAGGGAGATAGGAGTGGCCCTCAGCAGTATGGCAGAATAGGTAGAGTTGGTTGGACATCATCCAGGAGGTTTTGTGGTGGCATTAAGCTATAGCAGCATAACTAATGTATGATGTATGGCAAGCCAACACCACCAAAAGAATAATCAGTGGCCACCAAGCTCTGGACAGGAGCTTACAGCAGAGACAGCCCTTTCCAGTAATACCATGAGGAGGGGGGGTTTACCGTACACCATCCCTAAGTAAAGGAGTAAATAGGAAAGTTTTGAGTAGACTTTGGGGTGTTGAGTGTGTCCACAACACAGGTGCACGATAGCAGAATCTCTTCCTCCTATTGTGGATTTTGATTTTCTAGGAATTACAAGGAGGCTGTGACCTTAGGGGTCTGGTGGTAGGGAGCAAGTAAGTCTTGTATATATAAATATATGCTGGAGCAAGGCCAACCTCTTAAAGCACACCGTTCCACCAGTGACCCCCCCCCACCCCCAATCTTAACCCTTAACCATTAAATTTTAAGAATATTTACTAATGCCGTTACTGTCTGAAAGCTGAGACTGTCCTGAGTGTTTTAAGCCCCAGCACAAAGCAAAACATTATTTCCAGATGATGCAATCGTGTTATAAACTCAACATGACACACCATCGGAAATTTTTTTTTTCATAGTTTGCCAAGAGTCAATTTAATATGAATATCCACTTTATTTTACCCAAATCTCAATATATAGTATGAATGTACCACAAAATCGGAAACAAACCAATGGTGTGCCATTTAGTTTTGACTATTTTCACCCACTTCCCTAACCTAATTCATTCAATCGCAATATCCAAAGTGTTCCGTGAAGTCTGCTAGCAAATTGGATTGTCGGTTAATGTATAGCAAATGAGAGCGTTTTGTGTCAAAGCCCACAACGTCGGTTAGATTGACAGCTAGTCAAGCCAATTGTTATTTCACATATTGGGTCCTAGCAATGAAAAGACCTTTCTATCGATATGTGTAACTTTAGAGTCAAGCTTGGTTGTCCCACTCCACATGTGTGCGTAAAAGCTTGTGACAAGCCTTGTAAAACAGATAGCCATTGCTGGTGTGCGCGGAGGCATATGCTGCAGATTGAAGCTCTGTTCTGAGGTACTTTTACAAATGTTTTGTCAAGTTTGGCAACATTAGAAGGGTCTGTCCATGTTATAAGCAGCAGCCCAGCCAAGACCACAAACTACTAATAGTTTGAAAGAGTATTGAAATTTGACATTTGACAGTGACTACAAAAAAGACTAAGATCACAAAAAAATGCAGAATATCATGATTTTTAGTGGTAGCTCACACCAGGATTGATGATGAGTTATATATCATTGCCAGATACAGTGGGATGCAAAAGTTTGGGCAACCTTGCTAATCGTCATGATTTTCCTGTATAAATCGTTGGTTGTTACGATATAAAATGTCAGTTAAATATATCGTATAGGAGACACACACAGTGATATTTGAGAAGTGAAATGAAGTTTATTGGATTTACAGAAAGTGTGCAATAATTGTTTAAACAAAATTAGGCAGGTGCAAAAAAGAAATGAAATCAATATTTAGTAGATCCTCCTTTTGCAGAAATTACAGCCTGTAGGTTCCAATGAGAGTCTGGATTCTGGTTGAAGGTATTTTGGACCATTTCTCTTTACAAAACATCTCTAGTTCATTCGGGTTTGATGGCTTCCGAGCATGGACAGCTCTCTTTAACTCACATCACAGATTTTCAATTATGTTCAGGTCTGGGGACTGAGATGGCCATTCCAGAATGTTGTACTTGTTCTTCTGCATGAATGCCTTAGTGGATTTTCAGCAGTGTTTAGGGTTGTCTTGTTGAAAGATCCAGCCCCGGCGCAGCTTCAGCTTTGTCACTGATTCCTGGACATTGGTCCCCAGAATCTGCTGATCCTGAGTGGAATCCATGCGTCCCTCAACTTTCACAAGATTCCCAGTCCCTGCACTGGCCACACAGCCCCACAGCATAATGGAACCACCACCATATTTTACTGTAGGTAGCAGGTGTTTTTCTTGGAATGCTGTGTTCTTTTTCCTCCATGCATTACGCCCCTTGTTATGCCCAAATAACTCAAACTCTTATTCCAAAATGAAGCTGGCTTGTCTAAATGTGTTTTAGCATACCTCAAGCGGCTCTGTTTGTGCTGTGGGCGGAGAAAAGGCTTCCTCTGCATCAATCTCGCATACAGCATCTCCTTGTGTAAAGTGCGCCGAATGGTTGAACGATGCACAGTGACTCCATCTGCAGCAAGATGATGATGTAGGTCTTTGGTGCTGGTCTGTGGGTTGACTCTGACTGTTCTCTCCATTCGTCGCTTCTGTCTATCCGAGATTTTTCTTGGTCTGCCACTTCAAGCCTTAACTTGAACTGTGCCTGTGGTCTTCCATTTCCTCAATATGTTCCTAACTGTGGAAACAGACAGCTTAAATCTCTGAGACAACTTTCTGTATCCTTCCCCTAAACCATGATGGTGAACAATCTTGGTCTTCAGGTCATTTGAGAGTTGTTTTGATCCAATAATTGATCTGTAAATCCAATAAACTTAATTTCACTTCTCAAATGTCACTGTGTGTGTCTCCTATATGATATATTTAACTGACATTTTTTATCGTAACAACCAACGATTTATACAGGAAAATCATGACGATTAACAAGGTTGCCCAAACTTTTGCATTCCAGTGTATGTTATTTTATATATTTTATGTATGTATTTTATGGTGGTGAGTGTGTGGACGGCGTGGATTCAAAGCATGTTTAACTTTTTTGATATGACGCCAGACAGTGATGACAGAGGCTGACTTGGGGCACATGCGTGGCGGAGGTGATCATGAGTATTTCCTCTGGCTTCACTGCTGATTTCTGTCTTTTTCTTTGTTACAGAATGAAGGGAGGCAAGCTCTTAGAAAGAATAAAGACCTAAAGCGGTCGTGGGATGACCAACATTGAGTGCCACCCGTGGCAGCTACTTGTGGGCAGACATTGCCTACAAATATCCAGAGCGGTATCCAGCCCCTTTGCTGTCTCATGGTCAGCATACAAATAGGTCCTAATGGACTTCCAGAGAGAGCGTCCGGTGCTGCAGTAAGTTTTCCTTTATGGTATTCCATAATGAAGTTTAACTTCTGCATTTGGAGTGCCCACCTGAGAAGGCGGTTAGATGTCTTCGTGCTATTGAATACCCACTGTAAGGAAGCATGGTCGGTAACCACTGTGAACAATTTAGGTTCTAGATAGTTCTGCCATTTATCCAGCACCCGGACTATAGCTAGACATTCCTTTTCTGTGGTGGTATAGTTTCTTTGGACTTTGTTTAGAGATCGGCTTGCAAAAGCAATCACTTCCTCATGATTAGTCCCTTTCTTTTGGGCTAAGATGGCTCCAAGTCCTATGTCACTAGCATCAGTGTAAACACTAAATGGAAGATGTAAAACAGGGTGACCAAGGATAGGAGGGGAGGTCAGATGATGGTAAATTTTTTCTGACACTCAGGGTCCAGGTGAAAGTTCGTCCTTTTTTTTTAAGGACGTTCAGTGGTTCTGCCACTTGCGAGAATCCCGGTACGAACCTGTGGTACCATGCAGCCAAGCCCAAGAAGCATTGGACTTCTTTAAGATTTGTTGGAGTTGGATACTTCTGGATGGCTTCAATCTTCTCAGGATCGGTGGAGACTCCTCTGGCGGAGACTATATGACCAAGATACTTGATTTCCTTCAGACAGACCTTCAACTTTTTCAGATTCAATATAAGCCCTGCATGCTGGAGCTTTTCAAGTACTTTGTCTTGAAGTCTTGAAGATGTTTTTGGACAGATGGGGAATATATAACTATGTGGTCCAAATACACTAAACATATTGTTCCTCTCAATTCTGCCAAGACACACTCCATTAGTCATTGAAAAATAGTTGGTGCATTCTTACGACAACATGGCATAACATTGAATTGGAAAAGGCCAGTATGTGTAACAAAAGCAGTTTTGGCTATGCTACAGCTATTCATAATGACTTGCCAAAAGCCACTATTTAGATCTAAAGTTGTGAAGATGGACGATCCAGCTAAAGACTCCAACAACTCAGTGATAGTTGGTAAGGGGTAAGCATCGGTTTCTGTTACAGCATTTCCTGAAGTCTACACAGAATCTGGGGCTTCCGTCTTTTTTGGGTACTAAGACCACTGGAGAGGCCCATGCAGAATATGATGGCGCTATGATGCCTTCATCCTGCATAGTCTTCAGGACGAAGATGATCCGTTGTTTCTCTATGGAGATCCAATAGGGTTTCTGCTTGATTGGTACATTAGTGTTTGTATATATGTTGTGTTGTTGTGTTGTAGTACATCAGTTTTACCTGGCTTTAAAGAACATAAGTTAGGTTTAGATATTAAAAGTTGTTTTAAACTTGATTTCTTCCATTCCTGTGCCTTGCCTTCCACACACGGTCATGAATAAGAGTGTAGATAGCACCTGTGTCAACAATAGCTTTTCCATTCCACACTAGCACCCTATAGGACTCTGTTCTAGACTGTGTTTTAGTGACCTCCAATGGTAGAATAAAATATCACATTGATAAAGTAGCCGGATGCACAGCACATAGGCTGCATGTGAGCACTTTAAAATGTAATGTAGTATTTGTAACATGCCTATACATTAATAAGAGAAATATGCATCAAATTCTATGTTCATAGTCAGTGTACTTGGTTCTTGGAGCTGAACTTACTTTGTTGATAGTGCCATTGATTGGCTTTAATCTGTGCAAACGTCATTAAATGCGACAACAGTTTGTTTAAGGGGAGGTTTGCGCACTACTAATAAAGTTATGTCGTAAATTATGGTGGTGCAACTGAAATTAAGAACGCGCAAGTTTGAAACTAGCTACGGTGAACGTCCAACTTGCAAATGACCTTACGTTCTACTGGTGCAACCGGCTGCTGTTTCACAATTTATGCATCAGCGATGCTGGGCTTCCACTGTTTGCATGATAAGTAAAAACAAAGTCTCTGACAGTTTCTTGCTCTCCTTGCTTTCGAGTTCTTACTCATTCTGCAAGCTCCCCCTCATAGTCTTCGGAGAGGAAAGCTGAAACAAACATTTTTTCAAAGCCAGCCCAGGTGGTGACCTTAGTCATAGCAATTTCCCACCAATCGATGTGCCATGAAGCTCTAAAGGTAGCAAGAATTTCTGCATCAGAAAGAGGATAGACAGCTAAGAAACACTTTACATTTTGACAAATACAAGACAGGATCTGTTTCATCAGTTGGCTTGCCAAAAGTAGGAAAAGTTCATTTCATAACCTTCATATGATAATATTTAAAAGTACCAGTCTGTAGTGCAGGTAATGGCTCATATGTAGAAACCGGTCCTGACACAGATGCTGGAACAGAGGCTTTAAATGCAAAAGAAGAGAATGAGTCTTCAATTTTCTTTTCAAGAGCAATGTTCACTGGTTTCTTGTGACACCTGTGTCTGTATACGGTTCACCGATGTGTTTAATTGCTGTGTTTAAAGGCTCTGTCAACAAAGATGGATGCTTGTGTTAAAATACACAAGCATCCATCTTTGTTGACAGAGCCTTTCGATTAGCAAAAAGACAGTTTGATGATGGACTTGTATATCCTGCTGGACGTCATGCTGTAATTGCTCCATTATAAACCTAAACTCCAAAAGTTGTCATCCTGTTTTTTTTTCTCTACAACCAATGTTTACATACCTTTTACATGTTCTCCATTTAATTTTCAATTTTACTTTTGGTTTCTATAGCAACAGTATGAAGATTTGCTAATTGCTCCCCAGTTTTGTCTGACAAATTTTTTAGCCTCGAAAAAGGAAACATCTGTGTCCCAGCAGCTTTGAAAGATCCTTGAGATTACTACACTGATCAATTTCCCTCAGTACTGCTTGGGTGTCAGTGCTGTTCAAAGACTGAAGAGCTAGTCTCCCAAATGTTCCCAAAGGAGGTGTAGGAAGAGCAGAGGGCAGTTCCCGAATTCCTGCATTGTCCCGCATTGGACAAAGAAACGGAAGACGGACTTGTCATTTCAATGTCTGTGTTGTTAGCTGAAGAGGATGGTGGCCCTTGTAGCCTTTGAAGGAGGTACTGAAGGAAAGTTGCTGCCAACCAATTTCAACAAATACAGTTTTTATTTTTTTTTACAAAATTAATGTCAATATTCAGTCCAATAAAGCATTTCAGTCCTTTTGTCCCAAAAAGTTTCAAGTGAGACATTATTGACGTCATTCATGTGTTTCAAGTTCATATCATTCACATAACTCAGGTTATTCAAGTCATTAAAGACGTTGAAGTCAAGTCATTTAAGTGTTTTTCAAGTCCCTGTTCAGGCACCATTGTGTAACAAAACGATGCCTCAGGTCTATACCAGGAAGTTCAGGCACCAGGCAGGCCCATAAACCTGCCACGTTAACATAAAAATGTAAGACACTCCGTCAGCAAAACTAAATCAAATAACAATAAGTAACTACAACACCCAAAAGTCTGTTTAGTAAGTTCATTGAAAACTTTCAGAAGGCACAAACAGAAAAGTCATAGGCTAGCAATCCCTCTTCTCAATAAAAAAAACTAGAAATAAACAATGAAGAATAAAGAAATAAACAATGAAAACAAAAGGCACTATATAACGAAATGACCCGTGGCTATTGTATTGTAGTGGTTGTGTTATGCTTGATATATGTTTGAAAGGGGGAGTTGTATTGGCCAAGATGATGGAAAGTAGTTTGTTAGGGAGAACAACTATGGAGAGAACGGAGTAGCGATAAGCGAGAGCAAGTTTTCCAGGTGCATAAGGTAGAGCCTAGTCTGTTTGTTACTCCGTAAATCCGTCTTGGTAATCCAATAATGAGCAGTCAACGTATTCTGTGTGTGAGTTCCCTGCCTGGGCCTGTGCAAATGTCCACTGGGGGGAACAACCAATTTAAGTCTGATGGCATGAGTTGGAGTAACGAGTATAATCCAGTGGAATGAACAGACGGCGTATCCAGTCTCCACTCACTTCCAAAGCGTACGCATTAACGTTATTCTTGTTCGATTACAAAAGAAACAAAGGCTTAACTTAAGAGCACTAGCACGACAGCCACTCAATATAATAATCATAGATTATTCCAATGCATATGCACAAAAACTGCATGGAGCAGGATCACACTACAGGACATGTATGGCTATCTTGCCATGGCCATTTACATAGGCTTGACTACAGTAAAGTTGGTCAACGATTACTGGAGGAAGACAGAGCTCTACAATTTTCCATTTCCTCCCTCGCTGCTCTCTGACTGGATATTCAAAACCATTACACGCCATCTGTACCTCAGCTCCCCTGATGACAATGAGGCCAACAACCAAAGAAGAAGCACAACTGGATTTTACCGTCTTTGCAAGATAAAGCCCATGTATCAAGACATCCAACAGGCATGCATGGCACACTATCACCCAAACCAAAACATTTCTATAGATGAAAGAATGGTAATGTCCAAAGCCCTCATCTCTCTCCGGCAATATATGAAGGACTTTTGTACTTGCTGATTCCGCAAGTGGCTATACATGGGACTTCTTTGTTTATGAAGGCAAAGGCACACCCATTGTAAAAGGTCTTAGCTACAATTTAGTCATGAGGTTGATAAATTGTGTAGCACTTGGGACAGGTAACAAGTTGTTTGTAGACAACTTTTATACAAGCCCTGCCTCGTTTCAAGATTTGCTTGGCATGCGGGACTGTCCGGGGACAGCGTGTGGGTTATCCAAAGGGCAGGGCAGGCCAGACGGCCTCACTCCACGGGACCCACGTGGCACCATCAAATGGATATATATGCAAGATTTCAACTGTCGGCCTCCAGTTTATATTTGATTGAGAAGGCCCCCTAGGGGTAACATTTTCATTGATATTGTTCTCACTGTATATATTTTTTGTCTACAGAAACATGGGTGGTGTGGACTTATCAGACGCAATGATTAGGTACTACAATATCTTGCAGAAGACAAGGAAGTGGTACAGGTCTTTTTTCCACCACTTCCTGGAATGCTTTTGTTCTTCACAAGGAGAAAGACAGGTGAGGCCACTTACACAGAGGGCCTTCTGTGAGGCCCTGGTGTTGGAGTTGAAGGCTGTGGCCTCTCCCTCCACTGCTACTCCCTAGACTCCCCAGCCTGCTGCTCCAGGTACATCACACAAACCTATGCACTTTACTCAGGACAGCCACACTGGCAGGCGTCAATGCGCCCACTGCCACACGAAGACCACCGTTCTGGTGTGCTACATGCCAGGTGATTCTCTGCTTCACGGTGAGCAGGGACTGCTTCAATGCTTGGCACACAGCATACAACCTGTGACCTCACTCCATTATTTTTTACTGTTTTACTGACAGTATTATGGCTGTGTGTTGATGTCCCAGACCCAGAGACTCTTCACAACAGCACATACTGCCTCTTTTTTCTTTCTCAAGAATTAAGAATTATACTCTTTTTGATCCCGTGTGGGAAATTGTGGGAAACATGGGCTTGTTAGCACATTTTTGTAAATAGTTATTTCAATGCCTTTGTATTTGTATGCAACTAGTGAATTTGCTTCACTGTGACTTTTGCACTATGTTACCTTTATTGTATGCACTATTTCTCTTTATATAAAACATTTTTGAAGTTCACTTTGGCGGGCGATGGTGGCGCAGGTGGTAGAGGTGCCGTTCGGCAACCGGAGGGTTGCAGGTCCAAGACCCACTCCATCTGACCACATCGAAGTAACCTTGAGCAATATACTGAACCCCAATTGCTCCCGGTGGCAGGATGGTACCTTGCATGGCAGCCACTGGCAAGTCTCTTTCAAGGTCGGTCAGGTAGAGGTGTTGAGATCAGAAGTTCTTTTCGCTGAGTATGTTTCAACTCATGGCAGATCTGACTGTTTTATCACCTCTGTTTTATTTCAGATGAGCTGCCGGGCCACCATACAGCCGCATGGGCCCGCTCTCTACATTTTATCAGACCTTGATGTCCCTCATGAATACGGCCCTGTCTGAATGTACTGCAACACCATCTGTAGACTGGGATCGACTGCTGTAGCTTTTATTATGGCCTCTATCCTATTTGGAGTAGCCGGCATGTTATTTACTATGGCGGCTATGTAGCACACCACATCTCTGTGAGAGTCACTCTCATTCTCCGAGCACTGCAGTGGGCTGCGCGAGAGCGTGTCCGCCACTGTCAATGTCTTTCCCGGCGCATATTCTGCTGTTGGTTTAAAACTCATTAGCCTCATGAATAGCCTTTGACATCGTATAGGCACATGTTTAAGTCCTTGTTATTCATAAGGGAACTAAGGGCTTATGTTATGTGACCAACTTGAAATCTTCCAGTCCACACAGGTACTTTTCTAATCTTTCACAAGCCCACACTCGCCAAACACTCCTTCTCAATCTGTGCATATCTGGTTTCTGCACCGGACCACCGGCGTGAGCAGTATACCACCGGTTTCCAGTCCCCGTCGTGCATCTGTAGCAGCACCCCACCAATGCCATAACTGCTGGCGTCAGCAGAGACAACAGTGGGTCTGCTCACACCATAGAATTTTAGGACTGGAGAGGTAGAAAGGCATTCTTTTATCTGTTGGAATGTCTCCTGCTGGGCATGGTCCCATGTCCAGATTGACTTCCACTTGAGCAGTTCATACAATGGCTGACCTATCGTTGACAAATTGGTTATGAATTTGCCCAGGTACTTGAACATACCCAGCACGTCTCAACTCCGGGACATTGTGTGGTGCTGACGTATGGCTTTGACCTTATCAGGGTCAGGTATCACCCCTGACATGTCGATAACTAGGCCCAAAAATGAAGCTGGCTTTGTCTGAACTTACATTTCTCTTTGTTAAGCTTCAGACAGACTGACTCAATTCTCTCCAACACTTTGCTGAGGAGCTGGTCATGTTGTTCTGGCGTCTCTCCATACACAAGCACGTCATCCAAAAAGATAACCACACAGAAGGCCACTGAGAATCTGTCATTTTGAGTTGAAAAATATTTGGGGCGCTTGTAATCCCAAATAGGAGTCGCTTAAAATCTACACAGATGCGCACGTTTCCATTTTCCTCGGAACAGGCACCATAGGCGCACACCAGTCCGTAGATTCCGTTACATGCTCTATTCCTTCATTCTCCTCCATTCGCTTCAATTCTTCCTGAACTTTTTTGCAAAAGAGGCAAAGAAACTTGGTGCGCAGCATGCACTGTATACAGTATCTCTTTGAACTGAATTTTGACTGGATCTGTTTTGAGAGTTCCATGCTCACCAAATGCCTTGTGAACTTTCTCGATGTGCATCACCAGTCCCATTCAATTCAATTCAATAAAATTGTATTTGTATAGCACATTTTACAAAAGGCATGTCTCAAAGTGCTTAACACAAAGAGCACCAATGAGCAACAGGGGCAAGGAAAAACTCCTTTACTTATGGTAAAGGAAGAAAACTTGGGCAGTTCCGAAGGCTTAACCCAACTGCCTAGGGTAGGTTTTCAAGTTCACATTAGTCCATTAGGCACACATCATAAGAAAATTGTGGGGTTAATATAGCAACATAAGAGTCCCATTATAATCCCACGATATAGTGCCATAATGGTGCCGGCACAGCACATTTTACATGTTGCATTGGATTTCTCCATCAGTCATTCATGTTTGTAAAAGTGTTGCCAAACAGTGTTGGAAACCACCAAGTGTATCTACTTCTATGGTTAGGCTACCAGTACACTGAATCTCTGTTTCAAATAAAGCTTGCCCTGGTATGCCCCAACAAAACTTGCGCGAGATGAGAGTCAGGTAGAATTGACCAATGACGGGCGTGAGGAGGAGATTTAGTGCAGGTAAATCAGTTTAAAGGTTAATAGATAATAATCAGTTTTTACGGATGCAGAGATTTTACATAAGATAAATTTCGAGTTTATCCAAAGATTTAATCGATGTACACTTCTGACACCGATGCAACGACGTGTATGTTCATATGTTGCCTACCGATACAAATCTGTGAATCTTTCCATCCCTAACACACACAACCACACACCCCATGTTAATGTTAAAAAAATTAAAAGCATATCCAAGACAGACTTTTTGTCCTGCCGTTTCTGAACACCACTTTTATGTCTGGTGGGTTTTTTTCTTAATGTTGGCTAATGTTAATATGTTGACTGCTGTTTGACTTACACATTGATAGATGTGAGTGGAGTCACCTATGGGTGGGGCCCCCTGATTGGCGGGAACCCCTGCCTTGCTGGGGTGACCTTTATGCCACTGGGGTACATTGTTGGTAAGGTTTTTAGGGCCTATCATGACTTCAGTCTTGTCAGAGTTTAAGCAAAGGAAATTATTAGTCATACAGTTTTTGATATCAAGGCAGGCAACACGTTTTGTTACTGGCATACAGTCATTAGGCTTCATTGAAAGGTATAGTTGGGTGTCATCTGCATAAGAGTGGAAGGTAATGCTATGTTTTCTAATAACAGATCCCAATGGTAGCATGTAAAGGGAGAATAGCAGAGGTCCCAGCCTTGGGGTACACCATATTGAACTTCAGTGTGGCATGATGCTTCATTATGTGCATGTACAAACTGGTAGTGTCCAGTAATCAATGGTGTCGAAGGCAACACTAAGATCCAGTAGGATTAATAATGATATGTGTCAATTATCACATGAGATAAGGAGATCATTGCAGACTTTAACTAGGGCAGAATCTGTGTTATGATATGCTCTAAAGCCAGACTGGTAGGTTTCCTAAATGTTGTTTTCGTCTAAGAAGATGCAAATTTGCTTAGACACTTTTTTTCAAGAATCTTTGAAATAAATGGGAGGTTGGATAAAGGTGGATAGTTAGCCAGGACATCAGGATCAAGGTTGGGCCTAATGACAGATGTCTTGAAAGGTTTTTAAGGAGATCAGTAGGAATTGGATCCAGTCAACACAGTGTCTCTCCTAAGCAGGCTATTCACATTTTGGCCACTGATGACATAGAGTGGAAAAAAGTATGGTTTCCCTTTATACTCTGTGCTGGCCTCAAACTTCCCCAGGCAGGCTAACTCGCCACCTGAACAGTGTGACATTAGATGATATAATTTCTTCTCTGGGACTAATTTATTAAATGTCTCTACTCCAATTACGTTTGCATCAGCACCCGTGTCAATTTTGAATTTGACAGGTGTTGTTCCAATTGCCAATCGTACTGTCCACTGCTCATCATTTTTCTTAGTTTTTGTCACTGCATCAAGGAAATATTGTGTCTCTTCCATCTTTTCAGTCACTTCTCTTATTACTTTGCTGTGACATTAATATTGTGTCTCTTCCATCTCTTCAGTCACTTCTCTGACTACTTTCCTGTGACATTTTCCTTCTCAGTGACTCCCTTTTCCTCATTTATTGCATGTTGAGTTGAGCAAATTTTTGGATCTTTGCATTTTCATTTTCCACATCTGCTGCTGCTCCTTTATCTCCATTTTTCTTCGTCTTAGGTTGCCATATTGGTTTTCCTCTGTCTGCTACTTTCCCGAGTATCTTCTGAACAGAAGTGTATGCCTCCCCCTGCTAGTGCAACGCAACTTCTTCTGACTGGTGAACAGTTTGAAGTGTAAAATCAGCCATTAATTGCAGCTTACGTGACAATTCTTTATCAATAATGCTCACAACATCTGATAAACATTTCAGCCTTTTCCCTTTTCCTTCTTCGTGAACGAATGGCGCATGCTCCGAAGCTTGGCAGGAAGCTAAACTAGAGCCAGCTTAGTTAGCACCGAGCATTCTTAAACATATAGTTAGCATACAATACTACATACGGCAACAATGATTTAGTCGTTAGGAGAGGGAGAGCCTGGGGGGAGTAATCGTTGTACACTGAGGGGAGGTATTGGGGGTGGGGGGGGGATGCTTTTTTCAAATCTCTCTCAGAGGCTCAAGTTATTTTCAGAAACGTAGACCCTAGCTTTAACTGTATGCACCTAAAGCTGTTCTGCACCATTTACAGCACATGACAGTTACCTGCTTCTGCTCTCTTTTGGACATAACAGTACACTGCTGCTCTTAACTCTACATACTGCACTTAACTGTACATATTGTCCATACTGCATACACTCCATATTGTATATTTTGCACTTGCTGCTCTTTGCACTTCTGATTAGATGCTAAACTGCATTCCGTTACTCTGTATTTAAGTGGAATCTAATCTAATCTCATCACATACTGAAAACTAAGACCACGAACCAAATCAAATTAAGCCTTAAACTCAGCCATTTGTTTGATTCAAATGACAATCATTGTTGCCTCGCCAAACTATAATTAATTTATTTTTTACAGACTAACTGCCTAGCTGATATGATAGTGACATGTCAGATTTGCTACCAGCATTAAGCTAGCAAAACATAAAACTTGCTGCATGATTGTCAAGATCTTTCCCAATCTTCACTGTCCCATCATTTTGCTGTTTACACAATCAATATTGTTCATTTTCTTTACATGCAGTGATCCTGTTCTGCCATCTTGCAGCATGTGCAGTTATGTATAAATTTTGCTCTACAAAGCCAGTGACGTAATTGAATGTCACTGCAGCTCTGATACAAACAAGCATCCATTTCTGTAATGGAAATGGTGATTTTTGATAAATAATATGTTATTGATTTTTTTTTCTGTCGTAGTTCCTCTTTAAGGGCAAACATTGAAAGAAACGTTTAAGGGAAAAAGTTGAGCCAAGATCAGGCCAATTTCCTACCTGATTTGTTGAACATACTCAGGATGCCCACACTAATACATAGGTTAGCCTGACTCTTTGTATGGTTTCATTCTAATTTACTTTTCATGTTTCTAAATCAAATTCAGAATAAGCCAGGAGGCACAGTATAGCTAACTCCAAAAACATCAATCAGACATACTACCAATTATTCATGTCAGAGACACCAAATGGTATCTGTATGCGTACAATATATACTGTATAACGTACATGGTCAGAGGACTTCTGGCTAAGCAGATAGAGAGCAGTCATGGTGTGTACAGTGGTGCCAATGTCTGGCAATGTCTCCAGAACATCAGTCTCCTTGGCTTCACCCTTAATGGTGGGAGGAGGACGTCTCAAAGAACTTGGAAAGTTTGGCATCCAGGCACCAAAATCAAACTGAGAAAACAGAGAAAAGAAAGCATGACACACAAATAAAGTAATGTATGAAATGGATGGTTTATTCACACATGGATTATTCACACATGAATTATTCTAATTTAATAGTCAAACCTGTCCATTATTGAGAGCTGCATGCTGGACAGATGCAGTGAAAATGATCATTGTGGTAAACTTGATGAGCTCTTCCAAAGAGGTGAAACTTTGTGGTATCCCTAAAAAATAACAGTAAAGGAAAATAAGCCTAAATCAGCCTACTATATCAAATGTTAATTTTGAGAAAACAGTAGTCGCCAACTCTGAACTTGAGGGACATAGAGAGCTTACTAGTAAGGCTTACTTACAGTGAGCTACCACAAGTATCGTTGGGAAAATACAGCTTCTTTTGTGTTTTATTTGTGACTGAGCAAAGTCTTTTACAGAAACTACTGGGATGTACAAAATGCTGTTACAGTATATTGGAACATCAGCAAACACCAAAAACCCCTCGGTGAGTTGCATATATTTTTAAAACAAATGTTTAGGATTGTTTTAAGAACCACCAGGCACAGTTAAAAATCAAACTAGAGGCCTCTGACATGTAACAGTCCATTTACATTTTGATACATGCATTATATTAGTTGCTGTTGCTGTTAATTGCTGTTAATTATTAGATGTACATGTATTTACAGCTGTGCCCATTCCAGAGATGACTACCATAATTTACTGTGATTTCAAGTGACAAGGAATAAACATCTCATGCCCTACTATTCACTGAGTACGTTTGGATGCAACCATGCAAAAATAAAATTACGATCTAACAAGATAAGCCTTTATCTTATCCATGTTGTATTGGCACATATGATCCACATAATCTTCTATTTCACATCTCAACTATCTGCAATTTCAACATCTCCCATAACAACAGTGATATCCACAAGATCTGTCATTTTCTAACCTGAGCTTTGTCTTGCAAGAAAAGCCTTCTCAAAAATCTCTTTGATCCAAAACTGTAGTTCAGTGTCTTTCTGGATGTAATCATCAGAGATGTAGTAGTATCCCAAAACTCCTTCGACATATCTGTAGGAAATGTGTAAACATTCAGGGTAAGTATGAAAATAATCCAACATTGTAAGGAAGTAGAAAATACAAAATCTCAGTGAATTACACAAAACACTTAGCCTGGACCCGCCCGTACTTCCAAAAAAGTGGGAACCAATGAGAAACGAGCTTACGCATATGTCATCGGAATAAGTGGTCTGATTGGTTGTAGATTCGCCCAGTAGAATACACAGGCATCTGATGGACATAGGTTAAACCCGCCTCCCAGAAGGCGGGTAGTACGGTAGATTCGCCAGACTAAGCTCCTAAGAGCTTATCAGCTGCGTTAGCCACTACAAAATACTGCCATTAAATATTTCTTATCAATTCCACAAAAATGGTTAAACAATTAACAAATCAGTTAAACTATATTCAGCTGGGGCCTCATTTATAAACAATGCATACCCACAAAAGAATGTGTACGCAAGCCTCTGTATTTATGAAAAGTGCACCTCCACGCAACATAACACTACGCATCGAGGGCGTTTCTAACCCAAAATGAAGGCAGTCTCTGGCGACACCCACTCCACGGTCCATGCCACTGCCTCCCTGCTGATGGTCACCCCTGCCTTCCACTGCCTGATCCTGCATCTCTGGCTTCCTAGGCGGGCTGTCTTCAGCTCCACAGACGACCCTGACATGATTGGTACAGCCTCCAGCTGGCCCCTGGCTTCATTATACTGCGCATAATGACATGGGACTATCCTGGGATTATAATGGGACTCCTATATTACTTTATTTATAACACAATTTTCTTATAATGTGTCTAATGGAATAATAGTGGACTAATCACCATCTGAGACACTGAAAATCTGCCCTAGGCAGTTGGGCTAGCCCCTTGAGCCGTCAGAACTGCCCAAGGTTTCTTCCTTTACCATAACAAGTAAAAACACAAAACGCTGCTAGGGAGTTTTTCCTTGCCCCTGTTGCTCATTGGGCCTCTTTGTGTTAAGGCTTTGAGACATATATAAATAAAATTGAATTGAATTGACACAAAATGCCAGCAAATGGTTCACAACTTGTCTTTGCTCAAACTTCGCTTTCAAAATCCGCGATGGGACTGACGCAGAGCAGTGAAGTGACGGTATACATATCTCAACATACCTGTCAATCAAAACGTGATTCACCCAGGGGGTCAGGATTTGGCTGATTAGCTTCAGCCAATTAGCATGTCACTAGCATGCCACTACCTCATCGCCATTTTCCTTAGATTACATCGAATCCGGTACCATTTTCCAAATGCTGAATGGTGGGTGACCAAACCTGAATTCAGCCAACCGATCACATTAACACACACATTTGGGGTGGACATGAAGTTCATGGGAGTGCTGCTAAAGGCAGGGCAAGACAACAATGCTCGTCCACGAACGAAGTAAACATCCAATGTACAATTCCTGTCATCCATATAGCTTACTGCTGAACCTTATGTCAATCAGTAATGCATCACATAATTGGCCAAGTAAAATGGTCCCGGAATAGGCTTCATTAAACTTCATTTTAAATTATGAAAAAATCGTTCAATTTTGCCTGAATTCTCTAGCCTAGCATTTCTCATTGAAATGAATGGGGGCTTGGTGGCTGGAGACTTGGTGAATTTCTCCAGGTTTTATAATACTTCCATGGATTCACCCTCTCAACTAATCCTCCAATCATCATACAGAAGCTCAGCATCCAGGCCAGATGAACCCCGAGAACAGCTCCATTCACCCTGGAGCGTCCTGGCGGGGCGGGACAAAATCGTGGCATTTATCCAATAATTTATCCGTCAAATTTCGAGTCAATAAAAAAATATGTCCTATTGAAGCACACGGACGCTCAACATCTATGGGCAAAACCATGCTATTCTTGCTGGTTCATATCACAGTAGAAACACTAGAGGGCAGAAATGCTGAGTCCCAACCGCCATTAAACCAAACTGAGTATTCTATGGACAAATGCACTGCCGAAAACGGCGCTATGGGAATGTATGAACAGGTAACAACTCAGTCAGTTTGTGATAAGTACAGTGGGCCTAGCTTATTCTAAACGAACTCGTTTTTGAGATTAACATGTTCTAACGCTTTTGTAGTCAATAAAATGTTAACACTACCATACATATTTGAATAGTTAATTTTTGAAATTTAAGGGAAAGCTGATAACAGACATAACAGACAACAATCCCCTCACATACATCATGACGAAGCCAAAACTGGACGCATGTGAACAGCGTTGGGTGGCAAAGTTGGCCCCTTAAAACTTTAAGATCCAGCATGTTGCAGACAGGTTGAATGTTGTTGCTGATGCCCTGAGCAGAGACCCCTTTGTCAAGCCCCTAAGCCAATGGTTGCTTTCAGAGCCTTACACAGAACTGCTTAAGTGTGCAGGTTATGTTGAGAATGGAGTAGTCCAAGACGTCTTCCGTTTAACCAGCCAGCCCCAAGCACTGACCTGTGGAACTGGGTCTTCAGCCAGCTCTCATGCGTCTCTCTGAAGATGAGGTCTCATTACTGCTTGAAAGTCACATTGACTGGGAATCTGCTTCACAGTTTAGGGCTATGTCTGTGGTGGAACAACTGCCTGATATGACACCTGTTGGACAGCCTGCTTTGCCTGATGTCACCAGCGCCATGACCTGTCCATTGCGGCTGTTTTGCCTTATGTGGAGAGGAAACGGAGGCCTTCTTTCCGTGAAAGCAGTAAGGAAAGCCAGTCTACTCTACAGCTGTTAAGACACTGGGAAAAGCTGACCTTACTGAACAGTGTCCTTTACAGAGTCTGGAATGGTGGGATGGAGAGATTTAACAGGACTCTAGGTGGCATGCTTTCTTCCTTGTTGCCTAGAGAGAAGCACTAGAGAGAAGTTGCCTTGTTGCCTAGAGAGAAGTGGCCTCATTTGGTCCAAACAATGACGTTTGTTTACAATTGTACAGCCCATGAGAGTACTGACTTTGCTCCTTTCTATCTTATGTTTGGTCGTGTCCCAAGACACATACACATACATAGCCACCTGATTCTATTCCACACACTTTACACACACACCACGCACCTCACACTTCTAGATTTGGTCGAGTTATTAGGCCAGTGTGTAGATTGACTGAGTCTATGGTTCAGCTTCAGTCTGTTCTCAATGATGAGGTCCCTGAAACACATGTCACTCGTCTTTGATAGAGAGTGTTTTTCATGATGGTCTGGTGACTGGTTTTCAAGTCATTGTTTTTTATTTTTATTTTTGTAAGCAATAGGCCTTAGTCTATTGGGTGTGTACGGCATCCCTGCTTCCTCTAGAGAATTCTAAGACTTGATCAATCTTGGTTTTCTTTTAGCCTTTAATAAGATCAGATCAGAATAAGATCAGATCAGATTTTTTTTTTGGGTAGAGGAATCACACATCTTACAACATGCAACAGGTAAAGGGAAAAGGTAATTGGAGAGTCCAGCACAGACAAACAGTCCACATCCTGCAGCCTGTTTAGACTGATAGTGCAGTCAATTTTGAGGCGCTGTCAGGGAGCCTATCCACGCTGGGGGGGTGAGAAGCCGCGGAAGCGTTGGATGGGGTAGGGGAAGGGAGAGCAAGAGGGTCACGCTGTTCAGCCAGGGGAGTTGTTTTCAGCAGCAGTCTAGCCAAGGCCACGTAGCTGATTAGGGGAGCAAGATAATAATTTGTTATGGTTTCGTGTGAGAAAGCTATAACTTTCCAACTCTCTCTAGCATCCTGATCTCTCCCAAAAATGGTTTCAATTGCATTGAGAGACCAGCTGATCAAATCCATGATTTTTCTTGGTTTCGGTGTGCAGGGCTGTGTGAGTCTCTTGTAACAGATTAGACAAGACAAGAGAGCTAACCTAGGGACGGTCCGGGGAGGAGAGGAGAAAGATGCGAGCACAAGAGAGCCTTGTAGATACAGGTAGCTTTTAAGCTGGAATGTTTCTAATGGCCTGACTACAGATTGGATGTTTGCAGAACTTTGTGCAATTCTGAAGGGGTGAATGTAACAGGTTTAAATAACACTTATGAATGTATGTATAATTACTCAAGAAATCTGTATTGTAATATACATTTGTTTTATTTGGTGCACTGCATGAGGGTCCTCATCTCCCCCAGCATGTCTCTCCTCCCCTTTCCTCTGCCCTGTTGAATACTATTATAGATGGAGGAGTTGGAGATGCAAGCGGGAGGACCAACCTTTTTGTTTTTTATTGTTTCTGTGCAGAGAATAAAGCTAAAGTGCTGCTCCTGTATTGGGTCATCATTTAAACAGCACAACGCAGAAGTTACCACCGGTTACACTGATACAGGGTTTGTTTTTCTCCTCTCTCCTTACTCAAAACGTACTGTATAGTCTCCTTCTCTGTGTCCATGATCTTCAGTGACCTGCCCTGGCCACTACACATTAGCATGCTTTAGAACCAGTGTTGGCACTAATGCGTTATTAAGTAACGTAAGTTACAGTGACTACAAGTGATGCGCGGGTCAGGCTTTTTTAAAACCCGCCCCAACCCGACCCATCAGGAGATCCGAACCGCCCCGCGAAAAAAATGGTCGAACCGTGACCCAAATCCGACCCGACCCGATGAAAAAAAAA
>JAGFZM010000234.1:37865-72576 GCA_017657215.1 Limnothrissa miodon
GTCACGTTACCTGCCCGATCCGATCCACGGTTTAACCACAATCCACGCATCAGACAATATAGAGCCCGATATATATATATATATATATATATATATATATATATATATCTTTTATTGGGATATAAAATTACCTAATATGCCTTTTAAAATTGCCTTTTAATTTGAAACAGTTGAAACTGGTGAAGCAGAGGAAACAATAGAAGAACATAGTAGAATATATAGTCCTCAGAGTCAGATTGTCGTAACTTTGTTATAAGAAGGCAACGCATAACAAACATATATATGCAAACTAATAACCATTTTGAAGTGATGTAGACCTACGTGTTGCATCAGATAAATTACTATGAACCGCAGTGGCAAATTGTTTCCTTCTGACACTTTTGCAGAGGCAAATAAATAAGTGGTAAACATGGCAACTACAGCCAAACTAGTGTAGAGCTAGTGGTGACCAAGCGAGTAGTGACATGTGTGGACCGAGTTTAACAAACATACTGAAAATGCACAGATTTTCGTGTTGATTAGGCATTAGCCAATGTTATCTACGACCAGCAGGAGTCATAGAACACATTTTTTGACCATCACAAATTGTTCTTTGAGGCTCAATAATAGTGTATGCAAATTTGTACGTCTCAAAGTGACCAAGGAGCACTGCTAGAGCAGTCGTTTACAGGCTCAATTAAAAGGCTTAAAACTAAACAATTTGTACCCCAATTTATGAAGCAACAGGGGATTGGACCAGAGACGTTTCCAAGCGATCTTTGGTTGGACCAATGAAATATAGGAGGTGTATCTTAGCGAAGTTACGTGCACCTCATTTCAGATTGGCCCGTTTCAGCGTGGTGAAAAGTAGTTTGAAATGTACTTGTCGAAGGAGGTTGGAGACTGTGTTGAAGTTTTGGCATGGTCCATTGGATACCTTAAGCTACCCAAATTCAACAATAACAAGGTAAATGGGGTTTGACATTCTATGACTCTTTTAAATGTAATCTACAACCTGTTGGAAGTGAATCAAATTACGTGATATAAGGATCCACATTATCAACCGTTATGAATCGCTGCAATGATGCTAAAATTACTTCATACTCATGAATTATTTTCCACAGCTTGAGGCCATCATCTCTGTAGTAGTAGTTTGGGATCTCTTCTAGACCACGTGCTTTGATATTTTCTGGTAAACATAAGGAGCTGTATGTCAGCACGTCTAAAGCCTTCTTTAAAAACACCTTTGAGCCAAGCAATCCAATGGCTGTGTGCTTCATGGGGGAGAGAAAACAACCAAGGCAAAGGTTTATTGCAAACAGACCTAATAGAAAATACTAGGCATATACATATGTTTACTGATATTGATGTTATTGTGAACATACATTTAAGGCATACCTCTGAGAAAAATGCTTGTTCAGACATGAGCTGGTCTCGGGCCATGACATTAATTTGTAAAGTATAACGGAAATGGAGTGTCAGCAGCTATAGTCAAACCAAATCAAGTTTTTCATTACAAAAACATTACCATATGTACTTTAAACTTCAAATGTAATTGTTGATAAGTATGACAGTTATGGGCAATTCCATATCGTTATTTACTTTATGGCAATTTGTCAAACCCTCTTGATTAAGTATCCAAGGAGTTTATTCATCACATACATTGAGAAATTAACAAAAAACATTTAGTGAAATTGCATAAATTACCAGTTGCCAGTTCACAAATTCAGTCTGTGTTATACGAAATATATTGCTGTCAAAACACCCATTTTGTTCATGACTCTCCGGTATTTCGGACCTATCCTTTTCCCCTGTGCTGTCATGTCTCCCGCTATTCCCCCATAATTTATAAGGTCCATAACATCAAAAAAATATAAAAACATGAATGTTTTTCGTTTTGTCAGAGCTCATATATGAAAACATAATTTTGTCTTATACTATGTATCTGTAAACCCTGAGGCTACTCATGCACGTTTCTCAGTCGTGTCAACGCTTTTACACCTCTCACTCAGTCTTTGCCTTCTCAGTCTCTGTATCCAGCCGTGCTGAACCACGGAGATGCGTCAGCATGCAGCCATCTCCGTTGCGAGAAGCCGGTGCAGCTGACGCGTGCGCACCTTGCGAGGCTCCGCAAACGACTTGCAATTCACAGGCACTACGTGTCAGCGCCTCTGTGCCGCTCACACAGCCCCTGATCTCTCAGCCGACTGCTCTTACTGTGCCACAAGGGGGCAGCATTGCGCTTCGTATGTCACTGCTTCCCCCCTCTCAATCCAGCCTATGAATGCAGGCTTGGACTCGGTGCACGAATTTGCGTTGGGTTATTTCAATGATAACCAAGGGCTATCAGTTGCACTTCTGACTCCCCCCACCCTTCAGGGGCGATTTGGCCAGCGCGTATATGAAATCCCACCTAAGGGAATGGCAGGACATTTGGACAGCGCTCCATTACGCCAACTTTTTAACCAAAGACATTTTTCACCTCCACCTGGCAGAGTTAAGGAAGCACGGGAAAAAACTGAAATTTTTTGTTCTTTCAAATGGTATGTTCGGCTTCTCTCTAGACCATACGGTGGGCGAATGAAAAATTCTGAAAGTTTTTGCCATTTCTTCCCAAATGGCCTAGGTCCACTTTTGGCCACCAGATGGAGGGCATTTGGGACATTTGGGAACAGGACACTTCAAGGGGTGCACTCGGGTGAGAGAGTTTTTTTTTGCGGTGCGCGCCCGACTCGTTTCACTGTCTGGAGCGGCGTTTCTCAGAAACCTTCTATGGCGAAACTAGGTCTGAAGGTGCTACCGACACAAAACCAGCGCTCTCCATTGCGACTTAAGGCGCCATTCGACATACCGTATTTCCTGAAATAATGGCCGGGATCAATTAATAGCCGGGCCTGGTTTAATGGCCGGGGGCATGGCCGATACGTGCATTTACAGGCCGGGCCTGATATACAAGCCGGGCCAAAAAAATTCTATCCCATCTAATATTTAAATTTAAAGCAACACACCACCGTTCTTCAATATTGAAATATGTTCCTCCCCTAACTTAGACGAGTTACGCTACCTGTCACGTCTCAGTGGTGCAATGATACGTTGTTAGCATTTAGCATTCAGTCAATGGCTTAACCCAGTTATTTCAATGTAGCTACATTTTAGTGTGTGTTACCATACATCGTAGACTGCATTTAAATAGGAAAGATGTGGACTTGTTTGATCACTTCTAACTTCAAGGCTGGACATTATGGATATGACAGTCATTTAAAGTAAGTGAACTGTTACTGAAACTATGGATGTATGGGCAAAAGTGCATACCTTTTTCTCTGTAAGTTTACTGCGCAACGGTATGTCACAGCAACAGAACCGGGGCTTTCCATCGCTGTATGGCACATGTATGTGCATCATTGTGTTGTTGAGAAAAAAATTTATGAATGTACCTTAATTTTGTAAACGGCAAACGTTGCTATCACTGCATTAGCCTACTACCGAGTCAAATAACTCACAAACCCGGAATCACACAGACATGGTATGCATATCAAATGAAAGTGCAGAACCAGAGCTTTCAAATGGTACCAAACACTACTAGATCGAAGCAACCGTACTACAAATGAATAAGAAATGTTTGGAAATTGGAAAGGACTATTTCTTCCTAACCGACGTTGCTTCATAACTTATGAACGGCAGAACTTGCCGATCTTTACAGGATAGTCCTAAAATGTCTTAGTTGCAAAAAATGTAATCCAGGTATATTTCTGCATGGTAGGCTACCATTTATAATATTGATATTTTATCCTGCTGCATCCAACACTTGTTGATTTCTGTTTTTCTGTTCCAATGCATTCCTCCATCAAAAGGAGAACGCAAAACATGTATCCAGTCGTTCTAAAGCATGCTAATGTGTAGTAACCAGATCAGGGCACTTGAGTGGATGCAGATATGGAGATATACAGTATGTTTTGAGTAAGGAGAGAGGAGAAAAACAAACCCTTTATCAGTAATGATAATAATAATTTAAAATCGTAGCCTACATGTAGTTCACCGTAATTAAAGAGCGCGTAGGCCTATTCTACCTACCAGGTCAATAAGAAATAAAGGCCTGTCTGTAATTAAAGCCTGCCTAAAATTAAGGCCTGGGCGTTGGGTGAACTAAGTAAATAAAGGCCCTGGCCATTATTTCAGGAAATACGGTATGTCGGAGCCGGGCAATAGGGTCAAAGTTTTACGTTCAGCGTGGGTTAAATCTCAAATTTGCTAATACGGGAAAACTGCCATTTGGGAACAATTCAGCCATAAGGGAATATATTTTCCCAAAATTCCAGGGACCACAACTCCTGAACCATAGGGCCCAGGACCTCGAAATGTGACCCAGGTGTAGAGGTCCAGGCCTAGAAAACTTGTGTGGAGCGGCAATTCCCAGGGACATTCAGGGAGCCTGCTGGGCAGAACTTTTGAATGGAAAGTCCCACCGGCACAAAACTTGTGCTCTCCATTGCGACTTAAGGCGCCATATGTCGGAGCCAGGCGACAAGGTCAAAGTTTCATGTTCAGTGTGGGTCAAATCTCAAATCTGATGACAAGGGAAAATTGCCATTTGGGAACAATTCTGCCATAAGGGAATACATTTCCCAAAAATTCCAAGGGCCACAACTCCTGAACCATAGGGCCCAGGGCCTCCAAATTTGACCCAGGTGTAGAGCTCCAGGCCTAGAAAACTTGTGTGGAGTGGCAATTCACAGGGACACTCAGGGAGCCTGCACAGCAGAGCTTTTGAACAAAACGTCCCACCGGCACGAAAGTTATCCCAATCTTTCCGACTCGAAGGGCAATTTAACATAAATCTGAGCCGGGCCAATCGGCCAAAGTTCAGGGTATTGACATGGGTGAACATTTGGGAAACCTGTGAAATCAGACAGCCGTTTGGAGCCAGCGCCACCAGGATCAAGGATCAGGATCAAGTCAATATGTTGTAGAGGAGGTCCTGGGGAACATGTGTGTAAAAAATGGGCTGTTTTGGTGCTTTTGGGGCTCTGTGGTGAATTTTTAAAGTTTTCTTGGCCATTTGGGAACAAAAGGGACATTTGGAATGCATTTTCCAATACCCAGTGGACTTGGAGTATTTGGCTTTCCTTTCCCAGTGACATTTGGCAATTATGAATTGTTCCCAAATGTCCCAATGCTTTTCAATGGAACTTTAGGTCCTGGGACTTAACACTGGATTATTGTCAAATTTGGTGCAAATTGGCTGAAAGTTGCCTTGAACGGCCGTCTCTGGCCTACTGTTCATGGCCTGGAGCAGCGTCTCGTAGGAACCTTTCCTGGCCAAACTCGGTCTGCGAAGGGGCTACCTACACGAAACTGGTACTCTCAGTTGCGACTTTACAAGCCATTCGACATATGTTGGAGCCAAGTCACAAGGTGATAGTTTAAGGGTTTTGTAGGATGAAATGCACCAGTGGTTTACAAGGGTTCACAACTCCTAAACCGTAGGGCACAGGGCCCCCAAATTTGACCCAGGTGTAGAGCTCCAGGCCTACAAAACTTGAGTGGAGCGGCAATTCCCAGGGACATTCAGGGAGCATGGCTGGAAGAACTTTTGAACGGAAAGTCCCACCGGCAAAAAACTCTGGTCATTCTATCCACCTCGAAGCGCCATTTAACATAAGTCTGAGCCAGGCCGATCGGCCCAAGTTCAGGGGGGCGACACTTGTGGAAGTTTGGAAAACATTTGACAAGGCCAGTGGACTTTCCTCTCCCAGGGACATTCGACAATCATGAATTGTTCCCAAATGTCCCAATGCTTTCAATGGGCCAAGGTCCAAGTGTTCCAAGTGGGCCCAAAAAGTTCCTGAATGTCCCGTGTGGGGGATGGGCATGGACATTAAGGAACAATTCGGGAGGTGTGGGTGATGGGTAACATCCAGTCAGCAGACTCCTGGGCTGGTCTTGGCTTCAGGGACATTTGGGAACACTGAGCCGAGATACCTAAATGTCCCTGGACTTTTAATCAGCGATATATGGCAACCAGTTGGAGCAATACACTTGGCAATAGCTGATTGCCAAATGTCCCTGGGGTCCCTTGGGAGTACAATCGGGTGCTATTGCCAAGTGTCCCTAGGCATGTTTTAACCAGCAATATCTTGCATCCAGTTGGAGCCAGCGCCACCAGGATTCAATATATTGTAGAAGAGAGCCTGGGGTACACATTGGGTGAACAATTTGCTGTTTTGGTGCTTTTTTTGCTCTCTGGGAAAGCATTAAAGTTTTACTAGGGACACACAGGTATTGCACTTGATTGGCAAATGTCCCTGGGGGACTTTTTTGGCTTTGCTCCTCCAAGGGACAATTTCCAAGGGTTCACCAGAGACTTAGTAAAAACATAAAAAGACCTTGGCCTTTTGGCTGTACCTACAGCCTCATGGCCCCTTTAAAGGGGCCTTATGATCACAGGGCAGATTGGAGTGTGATATGGACAGTTCAAGGGTCATACATTTGAGCATAAAAAGGGTACTTCCCTTTTGTCCAGGGACGTTTGAGCACAATCGGGCTTATTCCCGTGTGTCCCAACCATCCCTTGCAGTGAAGTTAAGGGAAACGACTGTTCTCAAAAGGCAGAAGTGTTCCAGAGTGTCCGTATGGGGCTACGGCGCCACCCTTGGCATTTTGGGCCCAACTTACCCCAAATGTAAGCTCGTAAGCTACAAACACGGCGCCGAATGTTTTTTATTGGTTTATTAATTTCAATCAATTTTGAGAGTTTAACATTTATAGGCCAACCATCGGTAGGGTTGGGTATCGGTTTGGTTTTATCCGATACCGGAGCCTCCTCGGTATTGTTTAAACGGTTCTCAAACCGGTACTTAAAAAACCTAACCAAACACACTTTGTCAAAAAACAATACCCTTTTATTTCCATTTAACACAATATTAACTTAAATCTTTAAACAAAATAAATACAAGTACCATATGGTGGTAATAATAATAATAAATAAACCAATATAAAATAAAAATAAAATTATGCTGTATACAAGTAAAACAATATTGTATTATACTTGAATACTTTTAAAATAGATACAAATATAAAACACAAATATTGAACAAAATATTGCACAACAGTATTGCACACTCAAAGAGGCTTTTGTGACTGGTGAGGACACTTTGCATCAGCCCTCTCGATAGCCTCAAACACAGGTATACCTTACCAACCTACCTATACGTTTCTGATTATAAATTCAACATTTTGTCTTCACATACTATGACTTTTACTTTAAGCAGGGAAATATCTGACAGTAATCAGTAGCAGAAATATTTAATACACAGTATAGCTTTGTATATCGAGTGTAACCCATAGGTGAAACCTCCAACACAGGTAACGTTAATGTAACGTTAACAGTTGGCCTTCAATCGTTACCTAACGTTAACCTGTTAACGTTAACCTGTTAACGTTAATCTGTTTTGTCCCAGTGTAGTTGCAAATTGCGGCTGCTAAATCTGGCGTTGAATCTTAGTTAAAAAGATTCTGCATACATACACATGTTGTTATGAGTTTCATATTAAGCAGAAAGTCAACGGACACTGAATGGACATAGCAAACGTTGTCACTCGCGCTGTTGAATGGCAACGTTTTTTAGCTTACTTGACGTGCATAATTTGCGGTTGGCATTAAATTACTAGACTTACATGAAGAGGAAAGGCTGCCGTAATCATCATCATCGGTGATGTCCACCACCACACTGGCAGGGCTGGGACTCTTTTCAATTTGTCCGGCAAGGCCGACACTGCCTGCGGCTGCTGAAGTGCTTGGCCTTGCGTCACGTAGGTTATCAAACACGGTGCATTGTTCGGCTTTTAAATAAACTCCATGTATCGCCAGATGTTTCATCAAATTCGAAGTGTTACCTCCCTTGCATGCACATGGCATCTGTTGCATGTCGCAGAGTCTGCATCCTTAGACGTGAAATGCAGCCAAACCTTGGAGCGTTTTGCCTTCGGTATGTTTACTGACCCTTTCACTTATCAGTTCTGATCAACAAGTGTGAGTAGCGGCACTGACGTCACGCAAATTGACTCCGGAACACCAGGGGGCGGTAAAAAAAAAAAAAAAAAGAGTCAGACACCGAAATGAGGCACCGAAATGTTCGTTCTTCTTCGGTCTAGTTACTACCGTTTATGTCGGACCCGGTTCCCTATTGGTACCGCGTTTCGGTACCCAACCCTAACCATCGGTTATACAGTCACTGTTACACCCTTAACTTAGTTAACAGAGCAGTCTGCAACAGAGCTCCTTATAAAGTTTAAGTCTAGCTATTAGGCCTACTGTGTGTCTGATAGGGAGGTGGGCATGGCATCACGATGATGGCTCTCCATCGTGATGTGGTCAGCCAATCACGACAGACGATGATATCATCCAACGGCACAACCCTACTGTGGGATAAGTGCTGTTTTTTGCTTGTAGCACAATTTTACGGCTGTGCCTCGGATTTGGACGTAAGGGGACTCTGCACAGCTAAGGGATGACAGGCAGACCGCCTTCAGCCGAGTTTTCCCCCTACCCAGTCTGAAAATGTCACAGGAGTCTAGAACTCCGGACATCTTAATATAGAGAGGCTCTATAGAAGGTCAACCCACACCTTCCCATGACTACCTGGCTGCTTTGTCTAAAGGAATAGTGCACTCAAGGAAACTACTTTCGGGAATATCCAGGGGTGCTACTGTCAGTTGAGGTGTTTGACTTGGATCATTTATTTTGAAGCATGTTACTATTGTAATACAGGAGTGCTTCTGTTTGCTGGATGTATAGGATCACATTTGTAGGTTACAAATTTGTGAATTTTGGAGAATCCTAATTCTAAAATTCTTATAAACTTTTTATTCTATTTAACTTTTTACTCTGTCCTTTAATCTTATTTGTTTGTTTTCATAATTTATTTTATCCACTATGTTTTTATCTTTATCTTTGTAAAGCACATTGAACTACCTACTTTGTGTATGAAATGCGCTATATAAATAAACTTGCCTTGCCTTGCAGTGTGTATGCACTAGGGTTGGGTACCGAAACGCGGTACCAATAGGGAACCGGGTCCGATGTAAAAGGTAGTAACCAGACCGAATAAGAACGAACATTTCGGTGGCTGACTTTTTTTTTACCGCCCTCTGGTGTTCCTGTGTCAATTTGCGTGACATCAGTGCCGCTACTCACACTTGTTAAGTGAGAGGGTCAGTAAAGATGCCGAAGGCAAAACGCTCCAATGTTTGTTTGCATTTCACGTCTAAGGATGCAGACTCTGCGACATGCATCAGATGCCATAAAACATGTGCATGCAAGGGAGGTAACACATCGAATTTGATGAAACATCTGGCGACACATGGAGTTTATTTAAAAGCCGAACAATGCACCTTGTTTGATAACATATGTGACGCAAGACCAAGCACTTCAGCAGCCGCAGCCAGTGTCGGCCTCGCCGGACAAATTGAAGAGAGTCCCAGCCCTGCCAGTGTGGTGGTGGACATCACCGATGATGATGATGATGACAGCAGCCTTTCCTCTTCAGGTAAGTCTAGTAATTTAATACCAACCGCAAATCATGCAAGTAGGCTAGAAAACACAGTTGCTATTCAACAGCACGAGTGACAACGTTTGCTATGTCCATTCGGTGTCCGCTGACTTTCTGCTTAATATGAAACTCATAACTTGTGTATGTATGCAGAATCTTTTAAACTAAGTTTCAACGCCAGATTTAGGAGGCACAATTTGCAACTACACTGGGACGAAACAGATTAACGTTAACAGGTTAACGTTAGGTAACGATTGAAGGCCAACTGTTAACGTTACATTAACGTTACCTGTGTTGGAGGTTTCACCTATGGGTTACACTCGATATACAAAGCTATACTGTGTATTAAACATGAGGTTACACCTATGGGTTACACTACACTACCCTACACCCTGCTTAAAGTAATAATATGCGAAGACGAAATGTTGAATATATAATCAGAAACGTATAGGTTGGTAAGGTATACCTGTGTTTGAGGCAATATGGAGAGGGGGAGGGGGACAATTGTTCGAGGCTACTCCTATACTTGTGTTTGAGGCTATATCGAGAGGGCTGATGTAAAGTGTCCTCACCAGTCAGAAAAGCCTCTTTGAATGTGCAATACTGTTGTGCAATATCTTGTTTAATGTTTGTGTTTTATATTTATATCTATTTTAAAAGTATTAATGTCCAGTATAATACAATATTGATTTATTTGTATACAGCATGATTTTATTTTTGGTTTATTTATTATTATTATTACCACCATATGGTACTTTGTATTTTGTTTAAAGATTTAAGTTAATGTGTTAAATGGAAATAAAAGGGTATTGGTTTTTGACAAAGTGTGGTTGGTTTGGTTTTTTTAAGTACCGGTTTGAGAACCGTTTAAGCACCGGAACCGTTTAAACAATACCGAGGAGGCACCGGTATCGGATAAAACCAAACCGATACCCAACCCTAGTATGCACACACGTGTGGGTGCTACGTTAAAGGGATAGTTCGGTTTTTAAAACATTGAGCCTCTTTCACAGGTTGTCTAAAATGAAATAAAGTGGTTGACACCAAAATCTTGATGATTGCTCCTGTCTCGGCTATTTTGGAAATATAGAATCGCCTCTGCCTGCCTTTAAAATGGCTAGCAATGGGCACGTGTTGTGTCTATCCTTAAAACACTGGTTTTAAAAAAAGTGCTACTCATGGAATGATTAGTGGCGCTTGCTGATGTTCCAACCCAAGTATCGTAGCAAAATACAGTTTCTGTCATGTTTTATTTGCCATTTTGTAAGTCCCATAGGGATCTGTTTGCTCCTTCATATAAACAAAGTGCCAAATAAAACATGACGGAAGCTTTATTTCGCTACAATACTTGTTATGTTATGTTTTGGAACATCATTGAGCACCACTAACCACTTGGTGAGTAGCACTTTTTTAAAACCAGTGTTTTAAGGATAGAAACAACACATGCCCATTGCAAGCCATTTTGAAGGCAGACAGAGGCGATTCTACATTTCCCAAATAGCCGAGACAGAAGCAATCATCAAAATTTCGATGTCAACCACTTTATTGCATTTTAGACAACCTGTGAAAGGGGCTTAATGTGTTAAAAACCGAACTATCCCTTTAATATCCTGTATTTTACTGATGATGTTTGAAAGTCCTTGTGTGCAGCCTTGTTTGCACTTAAGGACTCTAAGCTCAATAACTGTCCTGCTCCTGTCCTATAAGGAATTAGTCATAATTTATACAGTTTGTTTCAAGAAGTGTTTTTGATTTCTATGTCAATTTTAATGTTGTTGTATCAGTGCACATTACAAATAATTGCATATTGTAATCATCTTTTAAACAGTGGAAATAGGTAACATGAGAAATTTAAATTTGATTAGTTGAACAGTACTAAATGGTTAAATAGTTGTGGTTTGCAGCACTTTACATCATTTCAGTTTTTTTCCCCACATTTTAAAGCACAGACATGTTGGAACGTTGGATATTATGGCGTAGCAGTTATGAAACATGGCTAGCATGCAAGAAGCCTAGAAACCGTGGGTTCAAATCCTGGCTTCCACTGTTGTGTCCTTGAGCAAGGCACTTGACCTGAAGTTGCTCTAGAGGAGACTGGCCCTGAAGTAATTGATGACTAACAATGTAATTTGCTTTGGATAATGCTAAATGCATATATATAAAATGTAATGTGAAAGCTGACAAATACATAGCACACATAATGCAATGAAATTGTAGTAAATATTCCTTTGCAAGGAAATTATTAACACCACACAAAGTTTAAGGTTGCAGTAAGGACTACCACAGTCAAAGTGGTAGAACTCAAGTCCGAGCGGAATACACCTACCTATGTTAAGTATATGGGGAAATTTCTTAGTGTTTTTAAACCATAGTTTAAAACTATAAAAGTTAGAAAGTTCAAAAATATATTGCACTTTGCACGTTATTGCATAGCTACCGCTCGGGTGGTGTTTGGGCTGAATTGATCTTAGAAAAATCCTATAGTAATAACTAGATGATGTAATTCCAGGGAATAATGTTAACATGCAAACGCAGTGCTTAATAGTTTAAATAGTTTTAATAGTTAAATAGATTAAATAAGTAAGCAGCTTGATTTGTTAAATAGTTGGATAGTTGAATGGTTGAAATGTTTAAATAGTTTAAATTGTTACATTGTTTTAATAGTGCACAAGAATAACAATTCTAACTGTTCTAACAATGCTGACTATGCTAACCATGCCAACAGACTTATGTCAAGGAAGCAGTTTATTAGTTTTACAGAATAAATAGGTAAAAAGTTTCAATAGTTAATTGCAATGATAACAATTAGGGTTGTGCCGATGGACGATATCATCGTCTATCATGATTGGCTGACCACATCACGATGGAGAGCCACCATCGCGATGCCATGCCCACCACCCTGTCAGTCAGTAGGCCTACAGTAATAGCTAGACTTAAACTTTGTAAGGAGCTCTGTTGCAGACTGCTTTGTAAACTAAGTTAGGGGTGTTAACAGTGACTGTATAACCACCGATGGTTGGTCTATTAACATTAAACGATCAAAATTGATTGAAATCAATAAACCAATAAAAAACATTTGGCACCGAGTTTGTAGGGTTCGAGAGCTTACATTTGGGGAAAGTAGGCTAAGTTATGCTAAAGTCACGCTAAAGTCTAAAGGCTACAGTAAGACGACTGTGTGATGAGTAGCCTATGTGGGACCAAAGAAAATGACACAGATGCTCTGGTATTGTGTTGGCTATTGGTCTTATCGCGTTGCGGTCTATTGGGGAATGTTCCACGTTGGACTACATTTCAGGATCTTCAATGGTGACAGATAAAGTTAAAGATAATCAATGTCATAAAAGGGGACATTGCCCAACCCTAATAACAATGTGATATAAGCTAATAGTATTACTCAGTGAACTTAGCTAATGCTAAGTAGTATATATGCTAAAAATACTAACAATGCTAATGATGCTTACAGTAGTACTCAGTGTACTTAGCAGATGTTAATTAACATCAGAGATGTCCACAAGTAATTTTTTCCAAGTCCAAGTCAAGTCTCAAGTCTTTGTGCACGAGTCCAAGTCAAGTCTCAAGTCTTTAATGGCTATATTGAAAATTTTTTCACCAGATGCATACCTTACAGAAAACTACATGGCTGTAATTTAACTGTATTGTACTGTATTACACACTACTACTATTGTATATATGGAGGATAAAGCTAATAATATTGATTTTTAATATAAAATTACTAAGCCTGAAGCACCCTTACAAAAACAACTATGTTATTTTATGGTAACTTGTTATACCTATGGTAACTTGTTATACCTTAAGCAGTAACATCCAAGCTATTTTGTTTACATTGCATTTGTTTCTGTAAAAGGCAATATATGACGTTTAGACTACTGAAGCAGGCTAATATTAGGCTTAGAGTAATGTATTGGAATATGACTGCAGTATTCTTATGTTAGACGTTAGGGAAGATTTTTTTCTTAACTGGCAAATACATAGGCACCTGCACCGTGTTTTAGGATGATTAATCTAAATCATTAACTGATGTTTTATGATTGGCTGCTGTTATGGCATCAGTGACAACAGCAGCTCTAATTTCACGTTCCAGCATATTGACCTGCTGCTTGCTTGTAGCGTAGGCGAAAACAGCGCAATATAAAATAAAACGGTAATGTTGAAAGGGGAGCAATAAAACTGTAATTGGCATACAGTCTGTATAGCCTACAGTTGGGGTTATTTAGTGGGGGTGTAGTTGGATTGGTTTTCTAGCGGTAACGTTACCTTCAAGCTAAATCCCCCCTTCATCTAAACAAGATAATTTATCTTTGGGCCACAGTTCTTGCAAGTGTCCATGCGCTTAATAAATGTTTGTGTTAAATTTTTAAAAACAAATGCCATCATGCTACAAATTGAGCAGCTCCAGTTAAATCTGCCGCCGCAATGCATTCAGTGTCAGTGTTTAGTGAAATCTTTGGCTGGCTGCACGCATGCGTTACGTTGGGCGTAAAGAAGAGGGAAACGTAACGCTGGAGAACACCAGGAAACAGAAATATGAAATAAATTAAGAAATAAATTAAATTCTGCTACTAAATGAACATTGTTCACGACTCTCGAGTCACACCATCCAAGTCCGAGTCAAGTCTCGAGTCTTTGAGGGCAAGTCTCAAGTCAAGTCACAAGTCTTTGTTTGTGCGACAGACTCAGACTCAAGTCCCCATCTCTGATTAACATACATGCTAGGCCTATACTAAAAAGGTAACTTGTGCAACTGCTATAACAACTAAATAGAGTATCAGTGGAAGTTTCCCTCATTTGCCCATAAATATTGCAAAACTCTACCTTGAAGAGGGGATGAGCAGAGGAAAGTTGCCTCACAGTTGCCATAAAAAAGACTTCAGCCAGTAAATGTGTACGAAGCAAATGGTAGTTTAACTCATGCACATTGAACTCAGCATTCCTCACAAAAATTTTGGCTAAGAGCCAGTCTTGATTATCTGATGGGAAAAATATAGGATTTCCTTCCTCTGGCTCCTGATTCAGCTGTAACAGAAAGCATATTGTCAAAGCATTAGCTTAAACTATTAAACTATACTTAGATGGAGAGGTGTATGTTTCTACATTGATTAGGTATTGTGTAGGCCTACTTGAAAAACATATGGAAGTTTGTTGCCTTAAGTACACATAACAAGTCTCTGAGAAAATGTAGTAGTTGAAGTGGTAAACAAAAATTGAAAGAGCCTAGTTATGTTTATCTACTAAAGTAACTGTTTAGCATCTCGGCCCTAGTCTACAATCTGGGAATTAAACCAGCAATTCTTTTTTTTTTTTTTTTTTTCTTTTAAGTCCAAAGACCTAACCAGTATGGATCCACATGTGTTTATTGAATTTAAAAAGCAACAAGTTTCCACAATTTTTTCAACTAAGTCAGTAATATGAATTTATAAAATGCATTTACACACAGTTTACACAACAAACACAGTTATAGCTGACCAAACTGCCGTCCAGTGGAACATAAAACATAACAGAGCTACATAACAGGAAAGAACAGGAAATTCACCCTGCACTATATGCCACTCCCTTTTGTTACTGTTACAACTTTTCACAGCTACCACAGCTTTGACAGCTGTTCTTGTACAGAGTTTTCTATTTTTAAACAAAGTCTCTGAAAGGAACAGACAAAAGGGTTTACAGCGGGGGTCACCAACCTTTTTAGCTTGAGAGCCACATACAGAAAAATATGAGTCGCCAACAGCCAATATAAATTAAAGTATTTTTTTATACTGTGCAAAACATTGTATTTTTTGCAATAGTTGCCTAATATAATGTAAATGTAATGTACATTTACCTATGTAATGTAAATGTACTTATCTTTGGTTTAATTTAAATAATCAATGGAAAAAAAATAAATGCAACAGACTATGAATACATAAATGTCAGAGTGAACAACATAGAGAGACAAGACAGCTTTCGCAAACTTTTCTGCACATCATTAGAGGCAATCCCATTATGCTCGCCAGGCATTGCACAGCTTGTTAGGTTAATTTTATTAATTGCGACCGATACATCCTCAAAAATATCCCTACCTGTTGTGGTACCTTTTAGACTCCTAACATATTCTAACTCCTTGGTGATGGCAAAGTTAATATCCACGCCTCGTAAAAAAAAAAAAAAAGACAGCAGCGCTATGTCTGTCGTATCGGTGCTCTTATCACACGCAATTGGGTAAAAATCAAATGCTCTAGCCTTGTCTGATACTTGCTGATTCAAGTTCGCTCAACTCACATTGCTGAAATAAAATGCTGCTGTTGAGCTAACAGACTAGCTTTCAGCTGTTTTACTTTTCTCCGTTCAAGGCCAGTGTATGAAGTATATGACTGATGCTTAGTTTCATAGTGTCTTCGAACATTATGGTCTTTCATCACTGCTACAGCCTCATTGCAAATCCAAAAACAAATACATTTTCCCTTAATCTCCATGAAAAAGTATTCATTTTCCCCATCTAGTCTGAAATTTTCGACACTCATTGTTTCTGTCTTTCCACTTGCATCTTTAGTTAGCTGTTATGACAGTAACCGATGTATTTTTCATCTGAGGTCCAAGGTTGCCAGATCTCGCGAGGAAAATAAGCCACTGCCACCCCAAAAACAAGTCCAAAAGAAGTGACCGAAGAAAAAAAAGGATTTCCCACTGGGTGTCTTCCAGCTTTTGCGTTCATGTGTCTTCTTTTCAATAAGGTGTTTGATCTCTCCCCCTGATTCTTATTCATCCATTGGTTTGTTTTATTTAGTATAGCTATACAGTAAACACACATAAAAGGCCTATGGACTGGTATCAAAGAAATATTTTATTATTAACATTTGTCGAGCCTTCCAGCTAGGTAAACATTCAAAGTAATCAGAGAAAACATAATGATTGTGCTATGAGGTGGAAAACTGTGGCATGCTTGGGAAACATCAAGCTTATGAAAAAAAAGAAAAATGTGCATTTAAAGGGACATGATCTGATGGCATCATTTTGATTTGCTAGAATCGTTCTGTTGAATTGAAAACCATTTCAATGTTTCCAATATAGCTCAAAATTACACTGAATTGAGTTACTTTGCTAGCCTGGGCCCGCCCATACTTCCTGTGACGCTACATTCAATTTCGCGAGCAAGTCAGTATGTCCATGGTGCCGATTTAGAGGAATTATTTATCCCAAATCTGTGGGCAACAATGAGAAACGAGCTTACGCCTACGTCATCGGAATGAGTGGTCTCACTGGTTGTAGATTCGTCAAGTAGTATACAGAGGCATCTTATGAACGCAGGTTAAGCCCGCCTCCCAGAATTCATTTAGCAATGTAGCATGGCCAGACTAAGCTTGTAAGAGCTTTTCAGTCGCGTTAGCCAGGCTATTACTTTGCTTGAACATCTTATGGTAAAATGACTGTAGAATCTGCTATGTTACCTTATGCATTCCACATACTACAAAGCCTGGATTGTATTTACGGTCATGTAAATAGTAGACATTTGTGGGACATTTGGGATTGTGTTGGTGAGTGATGTGTTATCATGCTAATATCATAATATATTTTTAAATGTCCAGATGCACTCCAGAGATTTTTGCAGAGACCCTCACCTGAAGAAAGCTCAGCTGATTCCCCAGGTTCACCTCTCTCTGAATCTTGTAAGTTTGTTTATTTATTGTTTATTTATTATGTTTTTGGTAGTAATAGCATAAGTTAGGAGTAGTGGGCTATACATACATACATACAATATTAGTAAAGCTATAATCATGTGTTATTTATTTATTCTTATTCAATTCAGTTGTTGTTTACAAACTTCTTCACTTAAACTATTATGCCCCAGTAGGCTAATGTAAAGTGTTATTATAGACTACAAAAAAGCACACAAACAAAAAAGTAAGGTAAAGTTAGCCGGATGTTTGATATTCGCCCGATATTCGATCTCAACTTTCCTCGCATTCGGTTTTGTCCGCAAACTTAAAGGCATTGTCCGGAGTGAAACAACACGTAGCTCTGTTGATTCACGTTGCTAAGTGCTATCCATAGGTATAAGAATGACAGATTTTCATGCACGGTAGACCGAGTAACGAAACGGCAGCCAGCGCTAACTGATCAGGGCATGTCAGTTTCGTTTTCATATGCCCAATATGCTTAACGTTAGCGGCCAGTTCGTGAATTCGGTCTACGTTGTACCTACTGTTGTCATTCTGATACCTATAGACACCATTCGACAGCCTCAGTCAACAGAGCTACGGGTTGATTCACTCCGGATAATCCCTTTAAGTTTAGTAACCAGATCAGCGTTGCATACAGTTCACATTGTTGTCATCTCTACAGAGAAAACTATAAATTAATTGTCTGTGTAGACACAGCTATTCAAAAACCACTGTGGGTGTGATGGCTCTTGCAGCTTGTGCTGCTGCCGCCTGGCCTTGGCTAAGGGACCGTCAACAAATGACAGATTTAAAGTGTGCCCTGTAGTTACTAGTCATTAGAATAGAGTTGGCAAATCATCCATGTCATTTTGTATGCTGCGGGTTAGCATTTTCCTACTTCCTGTCCCAAAGGGATAACCCCTATGGGAAAATAAATGGCTCAATTGACAAAACAACATATACAACATATACGGCAGTGTCTGACCTACGAGGACCTAGGCATTCATTTTTCATCAAGAAAATGAGTAGCAACATCGTCTGGGTGTGTTTTTTAGACGCATTGTAACAATGTTAAATGACTGTTGCTATTCCTCTGCTTTATTTTAGGAATTAAGAACTACATGGAGATGTCTCTGACCTTTGACGTCATTATCACAAAACGAAGGTAAAATTATTTAAAATACAATATGTTCTGTATGTACAATGATTCAATGTAATTTACAACGATTATAACGGTCAACAATTGGTAAATCTTTCACAAAGCTTGTTTTAAAACACTGCACAATATCGACTTGTTTAAAAAGGGATGACATGAGGTCGAGCGCGGTTTTGTATAGCTCTGGTTACCATGGTGTCTATGCCTTGATGTACATGACGTTCTATTCAAACACCGCTAACAGTGTAGTTTGGGGGGGTGTCAAAATGGGGTTTTGGAGGGGGTGGAGAGGGGAGGGTTGGTGTTTGAGTGAAGGGGAGGTTGGGGGGGGGGGGCTGTTGGGGGAGGGTCTCCATTAGAAAGAATGGGAAAAATGCTTGTGTGTGTATGTTAGGTATGTGGGTGTTGAGGGGGGTTTTGGAGGGGATGGAGAGGGGGGATGATGGGTGGGTGTTGAGCGGGGGGTGGGGGGGGGGCGGGGGGGGGGGGTTGGCAAGTCCACCTTGCAGTTTCTGCCGAGAAAATGCAGTCTAGTTAATTTTGTCATTAGACTCCAAATTTGCAAACCCTTCGTCCATATCATGTTTTTTAACATCCTCCATCGAATGCAGGCGTTGTCTACTCACATGCTTTTGCTCACACCTTATTTGAGACGGGGCTCCAAAATTAACATTGGATTTCCCATAGGGGAAAAAACTTAAGGGCCGGATGTTGTTAAATGCTAACAAGAAAAACTACAGGCTTCCGGGTTACTTGCCAACTCTATGAAAAATGGCCTATTCCTCAAAACTCAATAAAGCTGCGTTTTCCCAAAGCGATTGCACTACTTGGTATAAGCTACAATAAGTTACAACAGGTGACATTTTGTTGATCATCTTGTGTAGGTACAGGACTGGATAATTTATGGAAATATTCACCATCAATCAACAAAGAAATATTTCCCATTCTGGTTGTTGTTGTACCAACCTATGTTCCCCAGGTTCTACGTTCCCCGCTTTGTATGAGACTGGGGAACATAGGACCCTTTTTTTTAAAAAAGGGACCTATGTTACCCGGGTCCCATGTTCCCCAGTTTTACAATAAAATCACAAAGCCTGTCGTTTGTAACTTCTAATGTTCCTCATACAGAGATATGCCGTAGTTTAGTTCAATGAATTGGCGTTGAAACGTAATCGGTAGAAGACACCGACCTCACCCTGCTTTGAGCAAATACAGCTATAAAAAATCTCTTGTCTCTGAGGGCTGTGTATGTGCGTGTGCGACAGTTGTGCTGTTGACAAAAACCTCTCCCCTTCTTGAACCTGGTCCGGGCAAATATGCTTTTGTTTAGGCTACTTGCGTATTTCGGTGTCAGTTTATTTGTCTGTTTATTTATTTATCTATTCCTTCATACAGACCCTCAATGTTCAGAAACAGTCCGACATCAGAGCAAACTGTCTACTTAGTTTTATTGTTTCTTATTGAGCTATAGACCGGACAAATGAAATCTTAATCTATGGGGTGTTATGTTATACAGATTGCTCCCTTTAGGCTAAATTTGCTATGTTCCTGTGATCGTCCCTTATCCATGGTCCTGAAGCCTAATTATATCATCACATCGTAGCACAGAAAATAAATGTTTTAAGTTTGTATTGAAGATGAATGCTCAACTGTTCAGACTTTAGGCACACAAAGTCAATAATTAACCTAAAAAATTATTAGGCCTGTTGATTGCTCATTTTGCTCTAATGTCGGACTTCATGTGGCCTTTGCAGTGCTGTTCGTGAACATTGAAACTTCCAACAGTTCGGGTCAGGTTGAAAGTTAGAGCCAACAACTGCCTGAAAAAAAACAAACAAAAAAAACAACAAAAGACTGTCACAACCTTCCTGTCATTTCATTTCATGTGCTTTTGTGCATTTGCCCCATGCTGGTTTTGTGAATAGTAAAACTATTCTTACAAAAGTCATTTGACCCAGAAATGTAAGTGAAATACGGCATATCTCTGTATGAGGAACATTAGAAGTTACATACGGCAGGCTTTGTGATTTTATTGAAAAACTGGGGAACATGGGACCCCATAGGACATAGGACCCCGTAGCACCCCGTTTGTCTACAAAACCAGGACACTGCTGGCAGCAATTGACAAAAAACAATCAACGTTCACCAGCCCTTGACAAGGAAACACACAAAATGTAAGTACATGTAATTTACTAATCTTATTGGAAAATTGTCTAATTAGCCATTTCCTTACTCAACAGGTACAAATGATCATTCAACAAAAAATGTATAACCAGGGCCATGTACAGTGAAAGAGAAGAAGCAGTACTCCTACATCCCCGAGATACAGACCAGACGGCTTGGTTTGGTCTTTTCTGCACAGCCACCACCATCCACTGAAGGGCTGTTGAATATTTGAAAATGATGATTTATCTATGTAAATAAAGCCACATCACAAAAATACTTGTATACATGTTTAATTACAATAACATACTATATAAATACAAATGTAAGAAAATACAGTAGGAAACAATAGAAAATGCAGAACTATTTACAATTGGCATTGGTTGTTAGACAAGGTAAGAAACCCTGAATCCAGTATAATGAGCGCTACTAAAGGTCAGGTTGTTTGTCTCTTATTTTAAACACAGCTTGGAATGACAACCCTGTTTACAACTCCAAGGTGACCCATACTGCCACAACACAGATGGTAAGCTGCAGGCAGGCCACTGGGCTTGTGACTGATTATGACTGATTAGTTGATTCCTGCAATTACAAAGCATTGTCAATATCACATAGCCTATCTTGAGCAAATTTATTATACTTGAAGTGATAGGCCTGCTAAATATCAGAAAGTATCAGCCTTGAGAACATTTATCATACTTGCTATGAAGTGATAAGCCTAATAAACATTCCATGGATATTCAATCAACTTGAAGACTGGCTGTTTCTTATTCGTTTGATTTTACAAATCAAAACTTTTACCACTAACTAAAGGATAGTAGGTGGCTTGTCAAATTCTAAACGTGGATGTTTACTAGCATCAATTTTCACGTTACGTTACAAATTGGCCACACTCAGAGAATATTGTAGGAGACTGGTCACCTAGGCTGCAATATCTAAACGTGAATGTTAACAAGGATCGTTTTCTCGTTAGGTTACGGATTTTGTCTAATGTCACAGTAAAATACTAACAAATATAAACTTGCATGATTTTCTAGTTTTTAGAAACATTTATCACTTACCTCTGTAGACGTGACTACCGGTAAATCCTTCCACAACGAAAACATGTATGTTCGCGATTCAGCTGAGGCAACAACGAGAGGCAAAGAGTATGAGCTGGGGGTTTACGACAGTCTCATGTAGCTTACTTTCTTTAGAGCGCCCTCTGCAGCTTTGGTGTGTAATAACAACCAACTTACTGAGTCCTGCTTTAAGTGCTTCAAATGACCCGTAAAGCCCAGATTAACATTTTCTCTATGCATTTAGAGAAAAAAGGTGCTGCATTTTCCCTCAGAGCAGATGGTGCTGAAAGACAATGCTTTTGCATCTGAGATTTGCAGAAGTGGCAGAAAAGTACTCTAAAGTCATAAACAGACTTGGGCAAGAGTTTGAGAACAGGTTTTGTGACTTATTTTAGCTTGAGCCATGTGTCGTTCATTTCCAATCCTTTCATGAACGTGGACACAACATACATTGCTAAGCAACTAGGCTCAACTTTCAACTTGGATGCTAGACAGGTGGAAATCAGGATTGTAACTTTGCAAAATGACAACCACCTCAAAGCCTATCAGGCTGCACCAAACCTTTGGGGACTTGAACAGAAAAGTATAATGGTGTATGCACAGCAGCTATGAAGGTTTCCAGGCTGTTTGGTTCAACTTATCTTTGTGAATCAGCCTTTTCTGACATTAACTTAATCAAGAACAAACGCAGAACATGCCTCACTGATGCATATCTGCAAGACTCACTCAAAGTTGCTCTGTTAAGATACACCCAAGATTGCAGTACACTTGCAATACCAGATTTTCCACAACACGACAAATGTGTTTGCTAAATGTAAGATAGGGCAATTTTGTTAAAATGATCAGTAACCCATTCATTTTATTAAAATCTGAAAGTAGATTTTTTTTTGTATGTAAGATCATTCATAATCTGTAAAAACATGGTGCATTGTGCTGCTTTTCAGTGATTTGTTAAAAATTGTTACTGGCTATAGTGATCATTTGAAAATATAAAAACTTGCAGAGATTTATAGAAAAAAAGTCTTGCACATTTATCATGAATTACTAAAAATAACAAAGGTAAATTGAGCAGATTTGTTATTTCAGAAGTGTGTGAATCTGGTAGCCCTAAACATTAACCCATGAAGTAGCTCTCACTTACAAAAGGGTTGGTGACCCCTGCTTTAGTATGTACGGTGGCCAAAAAACACTACAGCCAATTGAAAAACACAACCGCAAATAAAAAAACAGTACAACAAATTCGAAACGCAACTGTAAATTAAGAATCACAACAGCAAAACAGAAAACTCAACGGGAAAAGAGAAAACACAACAGCAAAAGACAAAACAGAATTGCAAAACGGAAAGGGTAGGTTTCTTCTCAAAATGTCTTGCTTCTGATTGGACACCAAATGGGAGACAACGTCAACAGCTCATTGGCTACCCTAAAAGCTGGGGTATCGGAGCTTGTGAGCTGAAGCCATACAGTCTATGGCTGAGCCTGTGATACCTACATATATATACAGTATCTCACAAAAATGAGTACACCCCTCACATTTGTGTAAATATTTTATTATATCTTTTCAAGGGACAACGCTAAAGATATGAAACTCTGGTAGAATGTAAAATAATCAGTTAACAGTTTGTATAATGGTGTAAAGTTGATGTCCCCTCAAAATAACTCAACACACAGCCAATAATGTCTGAACTGCTGGCAACAAAAGTGAGTACACCCCTAAATGGAAATGTTCAAACTGTGCCCAGTGTCAATATTTTGTGTGGCCACCATTATTTTCTAGCACTGCCTTAACTCTCTTGGGCATGGAGTTCACTAGAGTTTCACAGGTTGGGAATCCTCTTCCACTCCTCCTTGTGTGTTAGACACCTTGCGCTTCTCCACCTTCCATTTCAGGATGCCCCACAGATGCTCAATAGGGTTTAGGTCTGGAGACATGCTTGGCCAGTCCAGCACCTTTACCCTCAGTTTCTTCAGCAAGGCAGTGGTTGTCTCGGAAGTGTATTTGGGGTCATTATCATGTTGGAATACTGCTCTACGGCCCAGTTTCAAAAGACAGATCATGCTCTTCTTCAGTATGGCACAGTACATATTCAGGCATTCATGGTTCCCTCAATGAACTGTAGTTCCCCAGTGCCAGAGGCACTCATGCATCCCCAAACTATGACACTCCCCCCACCATTCTTGACTGTAGGCAAGACACGTCTGTCTTTGTACTCCTCACCTCGTCGCCGCCACACACGCTTGACACCATCTGAACCAAATAAGTTTATCTTGGTCTCATCACACCACAGGATGTGATTCCAGTATTCCATGTCCTTAGTCTGCTTGTCTTCAGCAAACTGTTTGCGGGCTTTCTTGTGCACCATCTTTAGAAGAGGCTTTCTTCTGGGACAACAGCCATGCAGACCAATTTGATGCAGTGTGCGGCATATGGTTTGAGCACTGACAGGCTGGCTCCCCATCTCTTCAACCTCTACAGCAATGCTGGCAGTCACACGTCTATTTTCAGAAGCCAACCTCTGGACATGACGCTGAGAATGTGCAATCAACTTCTTTGGTCTACCATGGCGGGGCCTGTTCTGAGTGGAACCTGTCCTTTTAAACCACTGTGTGGTCTTAGCCACCGTGTTGCAGCTTAGTTTCAGGGAGTTGGCAATCTTCTTATAGCCTGGGACATCTTTGTGTAGAGCAATAATTGTTTCTTTCAGATCCTCAGAGAATTCTTTGCCATGAGGTGCCATGTTAAACGTCTAGTGACCAGTATGAGAGTGTGAGAGCGATAACACCAAATTTAACACACCTGCTCCCCAAGGACACCTGAGACCTTGTAACACTAACAAGTGACATGACAACAGGAAGGGAAAAGGGCTTATTGGGCACAATTTGGGCATTTTTATTTAGGGGTGTACTCACTTTTGTTGCCAGCGGTTCAGACATTAATGGCTGTGTGTTGAGTTATTTTGAGGGGACATCAACTTTACACCATTATACAAGCTGTACACTGATTACTTTACATTCTGTCAGAGTTTCATATCTTTAGCGTTGTCCCTTGAAAAGATATAATAAAATATTTACAAAAATGTGTGGGGTGTACTCACTTTTGTGAGATACTGAATAGTCATATTATTATTTATTAAGCCGTTATTTGCCATTGATATATTTTTTTTTAGGTTAGCCTACATCAGTAGAACAGAAGACAAAGTCAGACGAGGGTTAGAAAAATAAGGAACAGTTTTATTTACAGTGATGCACATCAAGGAAGAAACAGCATGTTTTACATTAAGATTCACCATAACTTACAGCCTTTGATGCTGCGTTTCCACCATAATAGTGGAGAACGTTGTAATAAATGCTGGTGACAGCATTCCACAAGTCATACCACAGCCATTCAATTCTGAGAACAAAAACAAGTAATGGTATATTATCTTATGTATGTTTCATAAGCTGATAAATAAGATTCGGCTTCTCTGCCACGTTACCTTTGGTAACACTTTTGCCCGAGATGAAGCTCCCACAACCACAGCCCCAATGGTCAGAACATGCATTCCTACAGCTTCCTGACAAAAAAGCATTGATGAATGCAATACACAATCTGGATTAACATAACATTTTTTTCTAAACTACTGGTGGTCAGAATAATGTTACAGCCTTGTCCAATTAATAAGTGTTTAAGGGGGTTGAGGGAAAGTTCAGCATGGTAACAGGTGCCATGGTTGGTATCAATAGGTAATGACCACGACCATGCGTTTTGGGAATACCAAACCATCCTGCCCATTTCAGTGAAGGCACCATAGTAGCTTAAGACGTGCGTATCTAGCGGGTATCTGTTGGCTAAACATTGCAGTTTAAGTCAAGTCAGTTTTATTGTCAGTTTCTTTACATGTACCAGACATACAAATCGATCGAAATTACGTTTCTCACTGCCCCTTGCGTACATTAGACAGACAATACAGCAGAAGGACATAAACTATAAAGTGCATATAACACACACACACATATATATATATACATAAACTATGTTCTGACAGAAAATATACTCCAATCATTATTCTTACCACTAGACGTGACCTTGCATGCTAACGATATTACAACGGTATTACAGTGGTCCACAAAGGCGAAATCCACAAAGTAGCTTAGCCTATTTTTTTTACAATGACAATACATGTTTTAAGGTTGCATGTTTTAATTGCAAATGCACTTTTTCTGAACAATAACTTACTTTATCCGCATGGCTGTACCGCAACTGTTGTAGCCTAACCACAGATCTTCAATGGTTGTAACGTTAACAACACTTCACGTAGCCTACGAGCAACGTTCAAAGAATGACCCAATGATAACTTAACCACAATATAGGAGGGACCACTGACTGCCAAACCATAGAAATGGGACATAAATAAGTTAATGAAGCGATTGGAATTTACTCCATATAGCGCTTGGTTAGTTGGCCTGGTAACTTAGTTAAGACGTACCAACAAACATTAGGCCTATTAACGTTACTTAATCGGGTCATATCCTGGACATAACGTGAAACAGGTGGAAATGATTGTGCTGTGAAAACACACTAGTTGTGTTCTGTGTTTTATCTTGATAAGTTCAAGTTCACTTACCGGTAATTCTGCTAGCGCCATTCCTCCTCCCATTTTTCCATAGACTGTAACGTTATGGCCTTTTCACTTAGCTGAGCTACTTTCAGGCAGGCAGCTTCGTGGCCAGCAAAATAAATGTTCATCGCTGATTGGCTAGTCTGTAGGCAATGTGCTGATTGTTTTTGTTCTGTGGAGCCTATCAGAAGTTTTGGTGTTTTGGCACGGTATTGAGTCGTAGTTGTAAAAAAAAAGTTTGTAACTTGTAAAACAGTTTTGTAACTTGAACAATGGATGGCACACTTCTTCCAAATTAATTTCTCAGCTGCAAAACTGTTACACATATGCAAAACAATCTCAAAGACAATTTTTTTCACGCACGCACAAAATATTTTTACAAGTACAAAATGTACTTACACAAGCCACAGATTGTGTTATACAACTACAAAACTATATCACAAATTACAAAAGCTTTTTACAGGTACAAATAATTTTTTATGGGTACAAAATCTTTCTGGCATTGATTTGATTCCATAGATGTTTTTTCACTTTTGCTGTTGTGTTTTCTGTTTTGCCATTGTGTTCTCTCTTTTACTGTTGTGATTTTGAATTGGCAGTTGCATTTTTAATTTGTTGTACTGTTTTTTGATTTGCTGTTGCGTTTTCTATTACGTTGTTGTGTTTTGACCTTCAGGGCCACCATAAGTATGTGATATTTGTGAACTTTGGAAGAAATATTTCTTTTCCTGAGAGACACTCCTCTCCCAGCTGTTGAAATACCCTGTGTTGAACAAAGGAACCCTAAACAATTAAAGTGTCAATTCTCAATTATATGTAAATACAGTGTTTGTTCTGGTTGGATGCTGAAAGCAAGGGGAAGCAGAAGGACAATCTAGGAGCTTCTATAATGCCAGACCTCCCATGCATCCAGGTTTAGTCATATCTGCTTGTGGTATGCTATACAATATCTGTCTGTAATCGTGTTTAATTGATTATTGACTATTTACTTGATATTACCTTGGTAATATTGCTTTATTGATTGTATAGGCTACCTATTTGGGTTACAATAAACTGTTAATTGTTCTTTTTGTTGGTCATATTGCCTTTCTTAGACACCTTGTGAGGTAGGCCGAATAAGGCTGAGTGGTCAGGAGTTTATGATTCCTTGAGTTTCTAGCCAGGGCCCGCCCATACTTCCTGTGACGTTACATTGAATTTCATGAACTAGTCAGTCTGGCACGAGGCTGCCGTTTTAGAGCATTTCCGTTCCCAAAAAAGTGGGAACCAGTGAGAAACGAGCTTACACATACATCATCAGAATGAGTGGTCTGATTGGTTGTAGATTCACCCAGTAGAATACAGAGGCATCTGATGGACGTAGCACGGTAGATTCACGGAAGACTAAGCTTCTAGGAGCTTATCAGTCACATTAGCCAGGCTATTGAGTTTCTAGACTTATAGTTATATAGAGAGTACCACTGGGTGTTATTATCACTCTGACCTCTGAGGAAATTAGAAAAAGACTGAGTGTTCATGTAACCGCTGCTATGTAATACGTTTTGAACTGCTGAACATCTCAACCCAGGCGATAGGCCTGTTTTTCACATGTTTGTAGTTGATGGATAATGTTTTATACCTATATCACCTATCACCGAACTATCAGACCCAGTTCTTATAAACAGAACCAAAGTCCTAGAAGGTATAGTACTGATAACGATTAATGGTTTCCACTTGGTGGATTTTTCATAAATTGGAGTCAGATTGGTCAGAATTTTGTATCTCTCCCTAACCTCATTAAGAGTGTTGAAGACTAGAGCAAACAGGACAATTTGTGGGGGCCAGAGATGGTATTTTTGGTTTAGTTATCTCTGTTTAGTTGTAGAAAATTATTTGCCATCCAGTACTTGATATTATAATGGATGTCAATTAAGAGGAATGAAACAACTTGTATTTTAGGGGGTGGTAAAAAAGTAGATATGTAGATAAAGTAGATATATTTTGTTTTCTGAGTTTTACTAGTTCTTTTGGACTTTTTCATTTGAAATTGTATCCTTTCCAAAGGTTTATGAGAAGTTGTTTCTTCACTAAGGAGAATAAATTATGCATTGTCCTGTAGCTTTGTAAATTTCTTGTAAATTTCCAATCACATATGGTCAACACCGTATGATTACAGTAAGTTAGAGCTTTTGAAAAATCATTAGGAAAAATGATCAGGAAATCTCCTTCCCGGAATCTAAGTCAATTCTACAAGGCCGTGGGAGCCTATACATGATTATTAGTTTCCTATTATCACAGCTGCCACTAACATCATGGGACAATAGACAAGAAATAGACCAAACCTAGTGAGCTTAACTAATTCTTTTCTGGAGCATCCCTTAAGAGAAATTATTTTTACTTGATTCATGTAAACATTTTTCAAATGTGAAAATTAGATAATTTTACACCAATACTTCCTGTGACTTTAAGTGAAGTGTTTCACATTGCACCAACATTGTTGCGTACCTGTATGGCAATGGGTAGAAGCTTTTTATCAGCAGTCTTGTAGAGCAAACAAAGAGGAGCAGCCATGTACTGCTGACGGTCATGAATGACATTCTCCTTTCCAACTACACAGTTCAAGTCCTTGTAGTTGCACAAGAAAATGTTACCATTCTAGGGAGAGATTGCAGATTAAGTGGCATAATTTAACTCATCATTAAACCATCTTTCAGAAAACTAGTGAGATACATTTAAGTGGGTCTTTCCCAATCTACAGTATATAGAAAGTCAACTGGTGAATGGATAATCCTGTTTTAAGGCAGACAATCATGCAAACTACATTAAAACAGCATTCAAATGCACACTTGTGAACGCTTATGTAAATGTATGCATGCCTGGCATTGACAGTAGGCCCAGAGAAACTCAATATGTACTTAATATGAATATCATACAGTAAGTAATCAACATGTACTGTGTGTAATTAATATGTAATCAATATTTTCTTTGGGGAGCATTCCCCATTACACTGTTTTTGGCCAAAGCGTTCATTAACCTTACACTGCTAGCTATAGGGGCACAGCTTAGTCTATGAAGATAAATCGCTTTTTTTTTTACACCATTAACAAGGTTCAAAGTAACTCCACACTTCATTGGTAGACTTCTGATGGCCCTGACATTTATAACAAGACAATCAGAATTTTTAAAGTGTACAGGTACTTTATTAAAAAGACAGTTTATAAAGACAGTACCTTCTCAGAATTTCCTGGTCACCGCCATCTTGAAATTAAATCACAATAAGTCGATTGACGAACAGATAGCACAGGGGAACAGATTTAAAATTATATTCTGTTGAAGTGCTTGGATTTCAGATGAAAATATATGGTAACTATTTACATAAGCACTAAAGCACCAACAAATGATGAAACTTAAAAGAGTTTGACCAAAGACATTTATAAAGTTGTAGCTCGTCAATAAACTTATCATGATTTAATTTCAAGATGGCAGTGTCTAGTAAACTTTCAAAATTCGCAATGTCTCATTTTAAATGTCAGGGCTCTCAGAAGTCTACCAATAAAATGTGGAGTTACTCTGAACCTTGTTCATGGTGCAAAAATAGCGATTTAGCTGCATAGGCTATGCAATGCCCCCAGTGTAGCAGTGTAAGGCTACTGAAATCTTTGGCTAAAACGATGTAAAATGCGGAATGCTGGGGGTGACCAGAGGTCGGTATTGGATATATGTTTGTACTCGGTAACATCTTTCAGTACAGCCCAGGTCAAAATCACACCGAACTTCTCCTTTAACACTAGAAGTCCCAGACTTTTCTAACCCTCCTTTAACCTAGAGGTCTCCCTTGGAGAAGCCAGGGCCATGAATGCACTACACTAGCACTGTGGTACTGTTAAAGAATAGCTCTACTCATTTTATCGTTGTTTATACCTCCATCTCTTTCTGCAGAGAGCTCACACTTGGTAAGAAGGGCTTGACCATATCCTCAGTAACTAAAAAGTTTTTTGGAAGTTCTGAACATTTTTCAAGCACCATTGGGTTTAGGCCATTTAAAAACTGATAACCAAAGAACTCATCCTCTTGCCAGTGACGTTGCACATATTCTGCAATGACAAATGTTACAATAAACTGAACCCACAATACATTCAATTTATTTTTGAGGTCACAATACAATTTTGAGGTCACAATACAATGTTATGCAATATTTTATGGCGAGTTTCATCCAAATAGGGATTGAAAGTGGAGGTTCAGTTAGTAAAAACCCCAGTCCTTTTCACCCCTGAGAGTTAGATTTTAATTCATAAAGTAGAACTACTAGAACTTGCCACTGTGAACAGTTGACGGGAAGACCTACACTTCAAGTTCAATTCAGCCCCTTTGACTGGTGGAGATTGCTGTTGCCGTGAAAAATGGCAACAGCAGGGAAAATGAACAATCAGGTAAGTCTAGGGTTGCCACATTTGATTTGAGAAAAACACGGGACAATGGGGCGTGGCAGGGGGCGTGGCGGTGACGACGGTTGGTGTGTGTGTGGGATAGGCTACCACTGTCATATTGTAAAAGTAAATACAATGCTATTATATATTTGTATGTTTGTTTCTTTGTTGTATTCAATACACAAATTAAAATTAAGTTAAGAAATAAATATAATAAAAAAAAATAAAACAATAATGTAGGCTACATTATAGCCTACATATGGGCCTATACTGTGGATAGATTCATTTAGCAAAGAACGTTGCAAGATAAGGTAGGCTACACGGTGAACAGATAAGTTATGTCTGTTGATGTACCTATTTTGGGGGGTATTTTAGCCTAAGTAGGCTTAAATCTTACCTATTTTTGTCTGGGTGCACTCGATGACGCACTCGCTGCACACATGCTCGTTGACGCACATACACTCACCCTGGACTCCGTCTCCCTTCCTTGCTTCAGTTCCTTTCTTGCCCCCCATTAAGTTAAATTAAACAAACCAAGTCGAATGGAAATTTATTTTTAACTAGGCAGTCTCCAATCTAACTAACCTGCATTCCTTCACTCTCTTGAAAATTCTGCTCGTAGCAGTTGCAAGGTGAAGTTAATGTGTTAATGTAAACTTTCGTTTTCGCAGGTTTGCATTAACCAACCAAATAAGCGCATGCCTGCCTTTGACAGCTGGATCAAGATACCGTAAAAAAAATAGTAGTATAGGATTGCATAAGCAGTACATAGATTTTATTAAAAGTGATACTAGGGAATAGATCTACCTAAAAAAAAAATGTAAGTGCCTTTGCGCCAAAAAAACGGGACATTTGGTGTCTTGGGAAAGATTATCAATTTACCGGAAAAGACATTAAAAAAAGAGAACAATCCCGGTAAAACCAGAACGTGTGGCAACCCTTTTTGCAACCGGAAGGTAGGTTGCGCGTGTGTACACACTCCCCATGACCAATAAGTGGCTAGTGGCTAGCATCACATGGACGTCACGTTTAGTCCCTACTCAGCCCCAATGGAACCAGGCAGAAGCAGGGACCAAAAACCTTATCTGGTGCTGGTACCTGGTACTAGTGGAAACTCGCCAAATGCGATATTTTTTTCTTCACAACTCATATCAGCAGTTCCATTAAAAATACACCCACTGACAGATCATTACATATCTAAGTAATACTGGCATATATATATATATGGAAAGGGTATAAACTCCAACCTAAGCTTGTTTATGAACTCTTAATAAACATACCATTAGTGTTGCTTTCGTCAATGAAAATTATGACTAAATATCGTCGTCAACGAACCTTTATCGCGAGAGGAAGACGAGACGAGACGCAACGTAAATGCTGGCCTTGTGACGATGGCGATAATGAAATGTACAATGCAATTTTGTTGACAAATAAAAACGAGACTAAATGTGGTTTACAAAATAAAAATATGCTAAAATGTCTTCATTTTGTTTCCTGTGTCTTACTTCAGGGGCGACGTCAAATCCTTATAGGGATAGTTCGGTTTTTAACACATTGAGCCCCTTTCACAGGTTGTCTAAAATGAAATAAAGTGGTTGACACCAAAATCTTGATGATTGCTCCTGTCTCGGCTATTTGGGAAATATAGAATCGCCTCTGCCTGCCTTTAAAATGGCTAGCAATGGGCATGTGTTGTTTCTATCCTTTGAAGACTGGTTTTAAAAAAGTGCTACTCATGGAGTGATTAGTGGCGTTTGCTGATGTTCCAACCCAAGTATTGTAGCAAAATACAGTTTCTGTCATGTTTTATTTGCCATTTTGTAAGTCCCAAAGGGATCTATTTGCTCCTTCATATAAACAAAGTGCCAGATAAAACATGACAGAAGCTTTATTTCACTACGATACATGTTTTGGAACATCATTGAGCACCACTAACCACTTGGTGAGTAGCACTTTTTTAAAACCAGTGTTTTAAGGATAGAAACATCACATGCCCATTGCTAGCCATTTTGAAGGGAGGCAGAGGCGATTCTACATTTCCCAAATAGCCGAGACAGAAGCAATTGTCAAAATTTCGATGTCAACCACTTTATTGCATTTTAGACAGCCTGTGAAAGGGGCTCAATGTGTTAAAAACCGAACTATCCCTTTAAGCCCTTCTCGCTGCATTATTTAGATTTGGAGGAAGCAGCAGTGAGTTGGCGTACGGTCAATGGTTACTACTGATAACAAAATTAACACAAGGAAAAGGACGGTGACGGGTCATTCGAGTGTAGTAGTTGGGAAAAAAAAGAAGGAACGACATGAAGCAAAAAGATGGGGAGAAATGCGGCCACAAATCTCTGGAAAAAAACACAACAAACCTGAAGAGACATCTGAAGGATTTCCATTCTGAAATTGAGGTCAAGACATTAACGTAACATTACTTTCTATTTTAGAAAGCTCATGTCAATTTATGAGGCTCTGGTATCGTAAGGACACCAACTATTGCCCCTTTCATTCGAAAATTCTAAAACAACAATGTTTTATAATACCTCAAAATAACATTGATATATGAACCTTATATTCTCCAGTAGCTATAGGTGTGTAGATTTGAACAAAATCTGGTTTGGTTCTTACCAGGGCTTTTACCTCCTGAAATATCCGATTTTGTTTACTACGCTCAGATTTAGATTCAGTTTAGATCTAGTAGCCTGAATTCTCGTCATAGATCAAATTCCACTGGAGCTCCAAGTTTTTGTGCACACAGTCTTACACTGTTTCCAGTTTCTCCAGTCATGGTAAAATGTCATTTTTGAGACATATCTAATTTAGATACACTTATGGTGTGGGTGCTTGGGTTTCTTTACGAATCCGCCGTCTTAGTTTGTATAGAAATTAATATTATAACAGTGTAGTTTTGTCTATAGGCCTACTACCAGGTACTAATACTGTATTGACTGGGTTAAATAAAATGGCATTGCTAAAAAGCCATTAAAATACAAATTTCATTGATTAAAACTAGACTAAAATAGTCATGGATAATTCTGACTAAAATAAGACTAAAATGCTCAGACTTATATTCGACTGAAACTTGACTAGACAAAAAAGAGTAAGAATGTGACTACAACTATTAAAAACTAAAATAACAGCTTGACAGAAAGACTACACTAAAACTAAAATTAAAATAGGCCGCCAAAAACAACACTACATACCATATTCCTTTGTCTTTTTGGTCACAAAGATTTGATCCAGCTCATGAAAGCTCTTCCATGAGCTTTGGTTGTCAGCCAGTGTTATCAGTTTCAGTGGAACAAATCTTCAAAGAAAAATTATAAAAGAAATAGCTGGATCAGTCATTTCAATGCCAACTGAAAAAAATCTTCTGACTTGCCTTTCTAGCAGAAGTAATTGTTTGTGTTTTTATTTTAGTGGTGGGCAAATTTTTTTTTTTATCTAGATTAATCTCACTGTAAACCTTGAATTAATCTAGATTAATCTTTCAATAGAGTTCAAACGGAGATGAAGTTAGAAAGAACCATACTTAGATTCCTTGACAATAAAAAGAACTATATTGTATGGCGGAAAAAACATGTGGGAGTCCTTTGCCATCTGTGCAGTAACATCATGTGAAACTTGACGGCACTATATACTGCTTGTTATCACTTCACATACTAAACAGTTCTCCTTATTATACATTTTTTAAAAATCGACATTTTATTTTGTCACAAAAGTTAGTCAGGTAATTACTGGAGTAAAAGCATGTAAATAGGAAACACGTGTATGTGTTTGGTCGCTTCTAACTTTATACCCTTTAGGACTCTATTGAATGAAATAGAGAAGAAATAAATAAATGCTAACAAAGTAGAGCAATTGAGTGCACGCACTGAGATGATATAGGTATGTGTCAACTCATCTAAGTTAGGGAAGAAAATACTTCAATATTGAAAAACAGTGGTGTCTTTGTTTAGGAATGTGGACCCTGCACTGGCATCCATAGAGTTCGCAAGTCAACCACGTCATTCTGTATGCTGCGGGTTAGCATTTTCCTACTTCCCGTGCCAAAGGGAAAACCCCAATGGGAAAATGAATGGCTCAATTAACAAACAAGTGTAGTCAGTGTAGTCAACCTTTCTTCCTTGGGGGGTTGTTGAGGGGGGGTTG
>JAGFZM010000234.1:72676-231735 GCA_017657215.1 Limnothrissa miodon
GTTGGTGGGTGTTGAGCGGGGGTTGGTGGGGGATGGTGTACTATATACATCCCCCCACTATATACACGACCCTAGGGTTAGAGTACACCACTACACCACCCTACTATATACACACCCTACTATACACCACCCTATTATATACACCACTAGACCCCCTTACTATATACTCCACCCTACTATATACATCACCTTACGATATACACCAGCCTATTATATACACCACTACAATACCCTATTCCACACTACCCTACTACAGTACATACACTACCCTACTACATACACCACACTACTATATACTTCACTACACCACTCTACTATACACATTACCCTATACACCAATACACCACCCTACTATACACCACTACACCACCCCACCATACCACTATACCTCCTACTATATACACCACCCCACTATATACACCACCCTACTATATACACACCCTACTAACCACTAGACCCCCCTACTATATGCTCCACCCTACTATATACATCACCTTACGATATACACCAGCCTATTATATACACCACTACAATACCCTATTCCACACTACCCTACTACAGTACATACACTACCCTACTATATACTTCTACACCACTCTACTATACACATTACCCTACTATATACACAACCCCTAATTCAACAATCCAACTATTTAACAAGTTAAGCTGCTTAATTATTTAATCTATTCAACTATTGAAACTATTCCTCGCTCTAAAGCAACTGTGCAGTGCATTTCCATCCAAACATTATTCCCCGGAATTACATTCTGTAGTTATTATTATTATTATTATTATTATTATCAATATAATTATCCTAACTAGGCTATTGTTATAATATGTAATTGGCACCAGACCACTGATATGAATTCATGCTTTATTGCTATTAAAAGTTATATTATTATTACTAGGCCTATAGTAGGCATATCATCTGCATTTTAAACAGAAGCTTGTAGGTATTGTTATAATGCAACAGTGACGTGAGACCTGAGCCTGCTTTGTTTTACAAAGATTCTTGGCACAATGTTTGATAAACATAGCTTTAATTAATCCTTGATTTGCGCACGATTGCGGTACTTAGTTTTGAGTGCAGTCATTTTCGAGAATCCTGCCTCACACAAAACATTACTCTGCGGATTTGCAAAGACAAGTTCATACAAGCATATTTGATGTGATATAAAATGTTCATGGCTTGCGCGCAATCTCAAAGAGAGTATTGCTTCGCGTACATGCAATGTGTCCATTTCAGATTCGGGACAATTTTAAATACACTAATATTTTTTGCAAATAATACAGATTTTATTTTATGAATCGACAATAGAAGTACTTTGTTAGTCTTTTGGGGTTTTTAATATTCCGGTTGAACAAGAAATGGCACATGCTAACTTAGCAAGAGAAAGACTGGTGCTACTGGTGTGTGTGCGGACACAATAGCTGCACTGACATTGCAGGTTAAAATACCCAGTTTTGATTGGTAGACTTGTAGATGAAACTGTGATTTATTTAATTATATGTGCTATAATTGTCCAACAGCTTCCAGTTCAACATGAAGGGGAGCAATCTTGCTGGCGTGCTTATTAATGCCACCAAATGCAAAGATACACCTCCTTCATTTGCATGGTCTAACCAAAGATTTGGGGTTCAGTGTCTTGCTCAAGGATGGGGTCAGGTAGAATGAGGATTGAACCTGCAACCTTCCGGTTACCGAATGGTTCCTCTACTGTTGGTTGGCTGTTCGGGTCCTGGGTCATCTTATTTTCTTTGTCTCAAAACTTCCTGTGTCAAAATAAGGGCTTATACAGAGGTGCTTTAGTTAGCCAGGGCGTTTATTATGGATTATTTTTAGGTTTGGGAATATTCAGGAGTATTCAGGAGTTAAATTGAATCTAATCAAATCTAATCTTGTAATGTATTTATTTGCAAAACCCGCACACACAATTGCACAACTAAACTTCAAAGCAGAACATATTCAATTTTACTTGAAAGATTGGTAGAAATTTGTTGCCTCAAATGGGTTAAGTAAACACTAGTCTTTATCAGTTTTTTTAAAAGATAAAAACTCACTTTTTCATGTACTGTACAATTATTATTCATCTTCATCTATATTTAAAACACATACTAATACCAAGCTAAACAATCCACAGAGGATGCAATTTGCTTTACCCAGTTCTTTCAATTCATCCTTGAAGTAAGAAATGACGAAACGCATCCACGTCTTTCCTATTTACATGCGGATACTCAAATAGTTACCTATGATGGTTGTGGTGACACAAACTAAAACGTAGTGATACAGATGACAAAGAGAACTGTGTATTGTGGAGAAACACTTGGGAGTTCTTAGACTGCTATCCAGAGTCCTCAGGGGGATATTATTATGTTTAAACAATCTGATAGATTGCTATCGAAAGTCCTCTGGGGGATATTATGATGTTTAAACAATGTGTTGTGTTGACCTACGCTGCTGCAAGGGTCAGATGAAACTCGGTTTCTTTTGTAAATGAGAACCGAACCTCACGGGGTAGAGCCAAGGCGTTATTTGCATGCACAATCTGTGGTAGCCCGGGTGCATATATCTGCCATCTGCAAGGTTAGACAAGAAATTAGTTTAAATTAGTTTAAAAGGGTAAAGACATTGTATACATGACATATCCTAAGGTGAAAGTCAGTTTAAAAATCCTTCCTGTAAGACAGCCACCTCCTCTACACCTCCTGCCAAGACAATGATGCCCCTTCCTCCACCCCAGCTCCTGCCAAAAGAACGCCGCCATCTCCTCCATCCCACCACTACCTCATCTCACCTCAAATGCAATGTCTGCTCCTTTTGTTTTTATGCTGGAAAATGCAGGCCTAATGGTTTCCCAGAAGGTAAGGGAGACAAAGGGACTGCATTACTGAATGAATTGATTTAATCAGTAGCATGGTCAGCAGCCCCTCAGAAATAACAGTACAGGATAGGAAAAGACAGGCTGTAGTGCAGATGCAATTAGTGAGCAGTAGTTCCACATACTACGTGGTTTTGGCCACTGACCGGCATAATAGTATAACCAATGAAGGACAGAAGTGGCGCCTGACACTGATGAGATGAGAAATGCATAGGAAGATGTACCATGCTGCAAAGACTGAGAGCACTCAGACACTAAGGTAACTACTGGATGAACAAAGTGGACCAGACATGTACCTTACATAATAATTATAATAATAGAAATAATTCATGTGTCATTTCTAGACAATTACTGTGCAATTACCATACAACAACAATGCAAATAACGTGGATTTAAGGGCAAAATAAAATGGTAATAACTGCTGTATGGTACACCCCAATGTACATAAATCCTTTCGAAAAGACAAAAACAGTATTTTACAGCCCTCATACCGAATACCATACAGCAGTTATTACCATTTTATTTTGCCCTTAAATCCAAGTTATTTGCATTGTTGTATGGTACTTGCACAGTAATTGTCTAGAAATTGTTTAAATGGTTTAAAAATAATATTACCATGAAATTACATACATATTACCATACCATTTCCCACTTATTACTGATCTGTAATGTAAAGTGTTACCCATGCCTCTTTTTGGCTAAAAATGGGACTGAATGTACTAAACACAAATAAAATCATAGGCGACACCTCAAATTCTAACCTCTGTTTTCAAAACCACATAGTTTTCAGTAGGGCCTAGGCTAAGTAGACCAGATTCATTAAGAGACTCTGTGGTGTAGCGGACACTGTGGTTATAGCAACTAGCCAGCTGTTGCTTCATCTGCATTTCGGTCAACATCAATACATCAATATTACTATAGCCCAGGGGTCTTCAACCGGGGGTCCGCGACCCCTAGGGGGTCTGCGGAGGTACTGCAGGGGGTCAGCGAAAATATTTTGTCGGAGGCATTTTTTTTCTCTTCCAAAAAATAAAATTTGTCATAGTTAACATAATGTTCAAAAGAAAATTGCTTCATATTCGTTTATAAATAACACATTGTAGGCTACCCATGAATCATGCATGTGATCATGTGATCCCTGCGTAACATTTTGCTAACCTATGCCAAAACACATTAGCATTCATAAATGTACAAATACAGGTCTCCACTTCAGCCTGAGCCTGATGTGACACTGCCTCGCAAATTCCATCAGTCCTAGAATAGAGAAGCTCTGTTCCACTCACCAGGTTCAGTGCTCTCACTAGGACCTGGTAGCTGATCAGTTATCTTTAATTCTTCGTCCCACTACAATAAAAAATGTGACCCTTGTGATCTTTTTTTATTTGAGTTGGATCATCGCGATTAAAGAACACTTCCCCCCGTGCGTTTTAGTTAAATAGCTTCGTATTCAGCAAACTCGTTCTTTTCATTCCGGGAGATAAATTGCGCTTGATTCGTCTGTTCAGTGTCGGGACTGATGGACCCTGAACTTTGCGGGGGTATTTGTTCTGTGTGATGTTTTGCTTTGTTGTTTTTTTTTTATGAGAGTCTGCGGTCTTTGCGCTTCAAGGCGTTCTGCGCGAATTCATTCATCCAACGTTCCATCACAATAAAACGATAACGATAATCTCATGTGTTTGTGTTTCCTTCTGAAAGACAAAGTTATTTTACACAAGAGGAAGAGGCTTTCTGTCTTTATCAGTTTGAGCTAATGAAGCTTTGCCTGAATTTAGCTGAATATATCCAGCTAGTTAACCCTTGTGACATTCATTCTGTTATAGGGCGAATTTATGCAACTATGTAAAGAAACGAGTTTAGAATGTGTGCATTCGTGTGTGTGCGTGCATGCATGTAGGCACTCGACTGACGGTCCAAATGACGGCAGGATTTGAGGTGGGCCAGGTGTGTATGGAATAAGATAGCTGTCAAAAAGTTTCTTTTCTCAACAAGCAATGCCTGTGAATGGAGCGATGACGTATTTTGACAGTTGAGTAACTTGTGCAAAGTGGTATCCATAATATTGAGAGGCGTATTGAAATTTTGATTTTGTAATTTTTGAATTCACATTTTTTTTCATCCGTATTCTGATGGATAACATACACACACTTTATTTTATGCATGACTGAACTCATTTGAGAAGTCACAAATGTTTATTTTATGCACAACTAAATACGCATGTGTATCAAATATATGGACACTAATATTTTGGCAGCTATCTTACCCCACAGGTGTGGGGGTCCGTGCTCAGTCGCTCTCACAGCCAAAGGGTCCTTGAGCTGAAAAAGGTTGAAGACCCCTGAAGTAGACTGTTCAGCCGCAGAGGCTGCCAGACTAGTCATTTTGTAAAAATGTCAAGTACAATGTCAATGCCCATTCGCAGAGCTGGGCATCCTTTAAAATGAGGTTAATGTCATGTAGCACAGCCTTTTTATATGATTCTTGGTAAGTCACATCACGTTAATAATGTGAAATGTTAAATGAAAAAAATGATATGCAAACCTGTCAACGCTCAATGTGAAAGTCTGATTATGTCAGCTGAAAAGTTTCTTACATATACTTAATCAATTGATGAAAATAATTATTACACTAGTTACAATAGTTACAATATCTGTCTGTAACTTTTCACTAGATGGCAGTGTAATAACAGAAAGTAGGTTCCAACATAACTTTTGTATAATGCGCTTCAAATAAAATTGAACTGAAGCAGTTAATAGGCAGTTGCTAGAGGTGTTTGCTATTGTGGTTGCTATGCTCATTGCAAGGCTAGTCATGTTAGTTGCTATGTTGGTTTCCAGGTTTCAACTGTGGAAGTGGTTGCTGGGCACTTGCTAGGGTACTTGAGGTGGCTGCTAGGCCCAGTATTGAGTTGATATGCTGGTTGCTTCGTTAATAATCAGGTCAGGAGAGCCAGAGGCCACTGCGTCTATGCGCGTCGCCTGCTATGGCATTCACCCAATCACACACACAGGCGTCCCTTATAATAACACAAAGTCAGGGGATGGGCCCCAGGGAATACACTACTCCAGCCTAAGTGGCAGGCAGCAATTCAATTCAATTAAATTTTATTTGTATAGCGCATTTGTCTCAAAGTGCTTCACACAAAGAGGCCCAATGAGCAACAAGGGCAAGGAAAACTCCCTAGCAGCATTTTTTTTTTACTTGTTATGTTTTTTTTTATTTGTATTTTACTTCCTTATGGTTAAGGAAGAGTTTTCAGTCTCTCAGATGGTGATTAGTCCACTATTATTCCATTAGGTGCACATTATAAGAAAATTGTGGTATAAAGATAGCAATACAAGAGTCCCATTATAATCCCAGGATATGCCAACAATGCTGACAAGTCATATAAACTAATAGTATTCAGGACTGTCTCACGCTTTGAGCGTGACAGTCACGCAATTTGACACACTCACACCACACGCCACACTTGACATTTCTCACGCTTATTTTCCCATTCAATATTTTCAGTCTTTTTTTCATAATAAACTTTGGTCCTCACCTTGCCGTAGTCCGAGTGACTCTGATTGACTGACCGAGATAACCAATCCAATCTCAAGCAGTCCTTTCTGCCTAAATCTAACCAACTATGTGAAGGCACCACGCAATGTAAACCAATCAGAAGCAACGTAAGGCGGACCTTGGTGTCTCCAACTTTCACCAATGGATGCGCCAGTTTGAGAAGGTGAAAGAGCCCGGGCCGTGCCTATTAAAAATTCTCAGGTGAAAGCAGTTGAAGATCTCAAACAGGAATGCATACAGACCAGTGTGTTGCGTCCAAACTTAAAAAAGGGTTTCTTAATTGATTTCAGCCTACAGGTATGTGTTCTTTTGATATAATGCCGAGAGCTCTAGCTGAGCTGAGCTCATCACAGATACAGTATGGCTATATTTGGTAGCTTGTTGCTCTAACGTTAACGTTATCGTTAGATGTTAAAGACTTCTGAACGAGTTTTAGACATAATATGTAGCCTATTAAAGAACGGTTTGTATTGTCATGTAAAAGAACGGTGCAAGGTGCACGGTTTATATATTGTCATACATCCAGAACAGAGTGGCGGAGTAAGAATTTCACTGTAGGTCTACTGGGAAACTTGTTTCTGTCTGTGCACATGAAAATAAAGCTTTGAACCCTTTCAAGACAAGTAGCAAAGTCTCAAATTGTCATGTAAGCAGGATGAGCTGCAGGAATGTCACAGCTAAGGACTTTATTTATGTTGTACACTCTCAACTATGTTAAGTAGGCTAAGTCAGAGTAGCAGTAGTTTTAACAGACTACTTTTTAGACAATTTGGTTAAGAACTGTGTCATGAAATTTGTTCAACGACTAGTTTTTAAAGCCTTATGTGTTAAATTATTTGAAATATCTTGAATTTTATTCAGGTAGCCTGGTAGTAGAACCAGCCCCTGAAGTTCTAAAATATTTGTAATAGTATCTAGCTCAGCTTTGACAACTCTTCCCCCTGTTCACTGAATGGGAGAAAATCAGCTCAATGGGATCATCCTGACTAGCATTGTAGGGAGATGAGTAGCCATGACGTAATGAAAGTGTTTTCTGTGAGCGGGTGTTTTCTGTGGTGGCCCTTAACAAAACCAAGACAAGAAACAACTTGGCCCTTAATGGCACTCTTTCTGCCAACATGACCTAAAGATGGCTCATTTGGAGCCATGCTACCAATGGGAGCCTTCACCAAAAATGAAAGTCATGTAGGCTACAACAAACAGCATATATGCACGGGCGGATCAATGCACAGGCTTTATATGGCTTCAGCCTAGGGGCCCCCGCCTCCCAGGGGGCCCCCAATTGGTCAAAAGAATGAAATAACTTAATATCCATTGGATCAAAATAAACGTTTAAATGAAGCAGGCTGATTGGGTGAGGCAAATCCGCCTTCAGTATATAAACGAAAGACGCACGTCACAGTTGAACAGCGATATTAACAGAGACGAATGATATCTAGGCATATTACATGTATCTACCTAGGAAGACCCGGCGCCAGAAACGGATTTGAGGACGGGCCTTGCATTGCTTTAGGGGGGGCACACATAGACTAATATAAACGCATGCGAGATAAACGCATTCACCATGCGATAAAGTCAAGAGCTAATTTAATTTTGAAATCGTAGGCTAACAGCCTCTAACACACACAAACACACACATCAAAATGCTAGACCATAACATTATCTCATCTGATAATCCAGCTTGTTTTAATAGTGTTTGGCATAGGCTACTTAAAAAAACAACTGAACGATTTGTTGTGATTACTGTATAGGCCTAGTTGTTGAAACAGCTCCGTACGCCTATATCTTTTTTTCCTTTTAAGGTGGCAATGTCTAGGCTATCAACACGGGTTTGAGTACAAAAGTAACAGCAGTGACATGGGATTAGACAGCCATTACGGCTGTAGCATTCCATGGGGGCGCGTGAGCATAGCACCTACAACTTCTGACAGAACCTTTGATGATGACAGTAATTTAACTCCAGTCCACCGAAACATTGGCATATCACTGCATAACACCAATAAACATGAATATATAGTAAGAGCAGGCTGCTTCGTAGTAAAAACGTGTCTTACCGGCATGCAGTTTTCTCCCTGTTGAGCTGGCTCAGTGTCGCTGACATGATCATTCATGCAAGCTGAATCTGCACTATATTATAAAATCTGACGGCGAATTCAACCGCGGTCAACTGCCAACAAATGTCCAATTTTCAACAACACAAACAGTCCATTTACTTCATCCTTCTCCCCATGATCTCATCAAGTAAGGCCTCTACTTGTCTACTGGATCCAATTCCAACTGATCTCCTTAAGGCTACTCTCCCTAACCTAGCTGAGCCGATACTTAATATTATAAATAACTCTCTTGTAGCAGGACATGTTCCCAAACTTTTCAAGACATCTGTCATTAAGTCTTTAATCAAAAAGCCCAACCTTGACCCTGATGTCCTGGCTAACTATCGACCTATATCCAACCTCCCATTTATATCCAAGATTCTTGAAAAAATAGTGTCTAAGCAAATTTGTACCTTCTTAGACGCAAACAACATTCAGGAAACCTATCAATCTGGCTTTAGAGCATACCATAGCACAGAATCAGCCCTAGTAAAGGTCTACAATGATCTCCTTATCTCATCTGATAAAGGATGCATTTCATTATTAATCCTACTGGATCTAAGTGCTGCTTTCGACACTATTGATCACAGCATCCTACTACATAGACTTGAGCATATGATTGGCATCAAAGATTCTGCATTAGCCTGGCTCAGGTCATACCTTACTGGACGTTACCAGTTTGTACATGCACATAATGAAGCATCGTGCCACACTGAAGTCAAGAATGGTGTGCCCCAAGGATCAGTACTGGGACCTCTGCTATTCTCCCTTTACATGCTACCTTTGGGATCTGTTATTAGAAAACATGGCATTACCTTCCACTCTTATGCAGATGACACCCAACTATACCTTTCAATGAAGCCTAATGATTGTACGCCAGTAACAAAACTTGTTGCCTGCCTCAGTGACATCAAAAACTGGATGACTAAGAATTTCCTTTGCTTAAACTCTGATAAGACTGAAGTCATGTTGATTGGCCCTAAAAACCTGACCAACACTTTACCCCATCATCAGAGCTTACTTAGTGACCTTTCACTCACACCTAACACAAAGGTCAAGAACCTTGGGGTGTATATTGATCAAGACCTCTCTTTAAATAGTCATGTAAAGCATATCTCCAAAACCTCATTCTTTCATTTACGCAACATTGCTAAGGTCAGAAAATTCCTTTCTTTTGAGGATGCAGAAAAACTAATACATGCATTTGTTACCTCCAGACTTGACTATTGTAATGCACTGTTCTCTGGATGTGGTAAAACCTTCAACTAATACAAAATGCTGCAGCACGAGCACTCACTAGGACAAAAAAATATGAACATATCACACCTGTCCTCAGTCTAGACTCTAGACTCAAGTCTAGACTCAAAACTTTTCTATTTATTGACCCCTTTAGTTAGGGATGGTGTATGGTAAGCCACACCTCCTCAGGGTATTATTGGAAAGGACTGCCTCTGCTGTAAGCTCCCGTCCAGGGCTTGGTGGCCACTGACCATTTCCTTTGGTGGTGTTGACTTGTTATACATCATACCTTAGTTATGCTGCTATAGTTTAATGCCGCCACAATCCTCCCATCTGTTAACCCGTACAATTCTCACTATTCTTTCTCCTCCTCTCTCTTTCCTCTCCACTTACTTCTCTCTCTGCACTTAGCCAACATCTGTATACGGTTTCACATGCAATATAACTCACATTCTCTGAAATCTGATGGAGACTGTTCTAACTCATCTGTTCTAACTCTCTGATTTTCCATGCCTTTACCACCCTGCCGTCATCACTGCCTTCCACTGCCTGCACCTGCACCTCCTGGGTTCTCCTGGGACCTTCTTCCAACGTGATCCGGCAGCACTCCTGAATGGTCCTCAACCCACTCCACTTTCCATGCCACTGCCTCCCTGCTGAGGGTCACCCCTGCCTTCCACTGCCTGATCCTGCATCTCTGGCTTCCTGGACGGTCTGCCTTCAGCTTCACAGATGACCCTGACATGATTGTTACAGCCTCTAGCTGGCCCCTGGCTTGACTGCGCCTAATGACATGGGACTATATCCTGGGATTCTAATGGGACTCCTATATTACTTTACTTTATTTACCAAAATTTTCTTGTAATGTGTATCTAATGGAATAATAGTGGACTACTCACCATCTGAGAGACTGAAAACCTGCCCTAGGCAGTTGGGTTAGCCCCTTGAGCCGTCGGAACTGCCCAAGGTTTCATCCTCTGCCATAACAAGTAAAAATAAAAAACGCTGCTAGGGAGTTTTTCCTTGCCCTTTGCTCATTGGGCCTCTTGTGTTAAGTGCTTTGTGACATGCCTTTTGTAAAAATGCGCTATATAAATAAAATTGAATTGAATTGAATGATGCTCCAGCTCTGGGATAGCCAACGGAATGCACTTGCACGTCAAAAAATCTAAACGTGAAATGATTCAGCTGTGTTCTAAAATAGATATGTGATTAAATTAATATTTGTTGTGTATTAAATATGATGCTAAATATTGGTAGTGACCATTTTGTCTTTCCAAAACACTGGTCGGGAATTTACAAACCTACTCACTTGGTATAGGTAATAGGCTACTTTTATAAGTGAAATTGCGCATGCCACCAACCAATTTACGTGGGGTTTGTGCGTGGGCGAGGGGGGGGGCCTACAGCAACCTGTAGCCCAGGGGCCCCTAGTCATGTTGATCCGGCCCTGCATATATGCATTACACTTTGGACATTTTTTGTTCATTTTCTGTAAATGTTCTGTTCTGTGACTAAACGAAATGCATTCATCAAAACGTCAAAATGTGCCTGAACAATGTAGGGCTACTACACAATGCAAGACGTGTACATGAACCCCCCTCCGGCACGGGAAAAACAAAAATCTCACTCCAAGGTTTTTTCAAAACTTGGCAGCTCTGTGTGTGTGTGTGTGAGAGAGACAGACGCGTGAGTGACAGAGAGGGAGAGCAGCGAAAAGGAAATTCAGCTTACTGTGGATTCACACACATGCGTCCGGCAGAGGTGGAAAGGTGGCTTCCCATTCACTTTGCATTGGTTGACGTCATTTGCGGCCGCACTGAATTGTGGGATCAATGCGTTGCGTGAATGCGTTGCTTGCGGGAAAAGTTGAGAAAAGTTCAACTTTTGATGGATTGCTGTATCTGCCAGCCAATCAGATTCGGTTTATGCAAATTTCAAACACTGTCACAAACCAATCAGTGCGCATGTGGTGAAAATGAGGGAGAAACGAAAATGGAGGAGAGTTTAATAATTGCCGTGTGTAATCAGCCAGTATTAGGGTGCACCCAGTATCGCCGAGGCTGAGCACGAACTTTATTAATTTCATGCCATGCATAAATAAGCGCAACTAGGCCTACTTCTCTCAACATTTTGTGTCAAAGTGGCGGGATTTTTTGTTTGGTGTGCCCCAGCAGGAACAAATTTCATTGATTGGTGCTGCTGTCTCAGCACGCCTACCGTCAGATACGCCTACCATCGTATTTCAACGGACGCAAGCGTGTGAAGGTACCGTTAACGAATTCTGTGTGTTTTTCAATGGCGTTAAAATAAACAAATAAATAAATAACTGTCTGTGAGCGGGGCGGAATAATGTTAACCCTCAAATCACGCTGCAGTGTTTGTGAGAGCTCCCACCTTCCCCGCCCCATGCACAGAGAGAAATTCTACAATCCTGACACAGGAGAAATAAACACATGGGGCTAGCATGTTTGCAAGCAAGGTGCTGATATGTTTTCTTTTTAAAGCTAATGGCAAACAACTACAGCATTATGCCAATTCCAGACGGTTAAATGTTATTCGTTTTTTCTTTCACTAAATGAAGCAACACAACATAGTTTACTAATAACATAATAGCAAATACATGACAACAGGACATCGACATGTAAGAATTTAAGCCTTGCCTTTATCTTCTAAGACTGTCTTGTTAAGTGTCTCTGAATCAAAAGTTTATTAGGGGTCCTTCACATGCGGCTGCATCACTCCAATAACATGCGGCTGCCCGCGGATGTGCCTGATGTCAAATCGGGCGCGACCACACAAGGATATCGGCCGATGCCGATGACTTAAAAACATGCAAATATCGGCCCGATATATCGGCCAACCTATAAATCGGTCGACCTCTACTGTACACCCACAGCCTCATAAGCAAACTTTATGGTCTCCACAATACAGTGGGAGAGCCTCTGAGTAGACAGTGCTCCGTGCAGTGCTCTGACTGAGTAGACAGTGCTCCGTGCAGTGCTCTGACTGGGCAGAGCATCAGCGGGGTAGCCTCTTCAGATGCTGCCTTGGTCAAGACATCTAGCTCTTTGACCCTGGAGTGTAGATCAGAGGTGAAGACCTTGAGCTTGTTGAACGGGTTTGGCCGCAGGGTGACCTTTGCACCGATCTCCACAGCGAACTCCAAAAAGTCGGGGCTCACAAAGAGCGCCAACTAGTCGCCCACGCGCTTCACTGAGGTCAGGGCCAGCAGGAGCATGGTCATCAGAGAGAGGAGCTAAAGGTTTATCGATCCAATGGGCTCAAAGGGCGTGCCTGACAGACCCCGCAGGACTACTGAGAGGTCCCAGGAGGGAATAGACTTGATAGCACGAGGAGTGGAGTGAGACCTTGTAGATAAGGCTCTAGCACTCTGAATTGTCTCCATCACGGACGTTGAAAAACCTTGTTCCAGCAGTTGGCCCCGTTCAGGCTGTCAGTCTCCACGCATCCAGGCGGGGGTGCCATATTATCATATGCACCTAGGAGAGGAGATTTCCACGCTTGGGCAGCGTCCACGGCTGCCCGTCCAATGGAGCAATCAGGACAGAGAACCAGCCCTGAGAGGGTCACAAGGGGGTGATCAGGATCACTCTGTGTCCCTCCACTCTGAGTCTGGTCAGCACCTCAAGAGGGGCAGAGGAGGGAAGGCGTAAAGCAGAGTGTCCAGGTGGTCTAGAACTCATTAACAGGAGCTGGGTGGATTTCCCCAGCAGCATCCAGTTGTCCAGATAATTCAGCACTCTCACCCGTCTGCGGAGAGGTGCAATAGCTGCATCGACGCACTTGATGAAACACCGGGGGGCCAGGGAGACGCCAAACGGGAGGGCTGTGTATTCGTATCGTTCCCTTCAAACGCAAAGCGCAAGAAACGTCTGTGTCTGTTAACTATGCCTATGTGAAAATAGGCATCCTTCAGATCGATCTTGGCCTTGAAATCGTCCTGGCAAATATTCATTGTGATTAACCTCACAGTGAGCATTCGAAAGGGGAAACGCTTCAAGCCTTTGTTCACAGCTCGCAGATCGAGAAAGGCAGATCTTTTCGGCCCATTCTTCGGCACTAAGAAATAAGTGTTGTAACAGCATCTGTCTAGCCAGGTTTGGTTTGTCTCTCCCCAACGTTACATAATAGAATGTTGGTGGAAATTAGAATCATCAGGAATCGCAAGTCAAAAAACAACCACACTTTTGTAATATAGGCTATATAGGCTGACAGTTTTGTGATACCTGACATTATTAAAAACAATGGATAACTGTTAAAATGTTTATTACCAACAAGAAAGTAGCGCAAATTCACCACTAATAGAACTTTGCAACATAGCCTTTAAGTGCTTCAAGGCAAAGGGTTTTTTTGTTGATATATTTAACCTCAATACCGAAAAAAATTGAATTGTATCGAATTGCATCGAATCTTATCATGGGTTAACAAAAATAATCAAATGAAATCGTCATGAAGGCACAGATTTGAAGCCCTAATATATATATGTAGTTCACTAAACAAAATAACATTTAACTTATAGAATACAATTAGTCATTAGCAGAAAATTACATATTAATATCTTTCAATATGAAAATAAGTATATAGGCATAAGGAGAGAAATTAGGCACACTTAAAATAATTATTGGATTCACTCTCACCTGAATTCCTCCTGGCATTTTTTAAGTTGCATTTCTCTGTGTTCCAAAGTCTTGCTCTTAGTTTCTTGGAATAGTAGCTTTGCTAGTGGCAGGTTTAAAAAGATAACATCAATATTTACATTAACATTTTAACAAAGTAGTATAGCTACACGTAACTTGATTTAAATATCGTTTATTTTTTTTGTTTTTGTGTGTGTGTGTGTGTGGGGGGGGGGGTATTTAAGGCCTAAACATTTACATTTCTCTACAGACCTGAGGCTTCTCTGAATACTTTTTGTTCATGACTGCTCACCCAGCAGTAACATGGAAATAGCAAAACATCTGATTCTGGTGTAGTTATAACAACTTTGGAGCAAAACCATTCATCATCAAAAATGCCAAGAAATCTTTCTACTTCAAACTCCACCAGCTCAAGACTGCCCAGTCTTGATTGCACTGCCAACCTCAAGTCCCTCACCTACGATGTAATAAATTTGTTATTTGTCATGCAATAATTATCCTTTATAGGTACTGTAACATATATAATACATTTCTTCTTCTTTTTTTTGCTTTTAAGGAGATTACCGAGTCCCTTGATAATCCAGCATTTGAATTGATCTTTACTCGCTCCGTGACACCATCTGTTCCAATCAGTCGAATAGACACAGAGTTGAAAGTGCCGGCACAAAACAGGTCTCCAGTAGCTACTTGGGCACTGTAAATAAGAGTGCTCATTCTGCAAAATAAACAGTGCAGTGTTTTCTTTTCCACACAGTTGTGTTCACATTTCTATTAGGACTGTTTGAAGGTTTAATTGTTGTTCTGGGTGATCAGTGATACCCATAGTCTAAGAGTGGGTAAAAAGGATGAGAAATTACAAAATAGACTTAGTCTATTTAGTAGTGAATAATAGTGAAAGTCAAGGCACAGAAGTTTTTACCCCTCTACAATTTCTTATTAGGTGCTGTTTCAATATTCAGTCTGCATTGTCACTAAACTTGGCTAGAGCTAGAGTGACACCACTATTTGAGGTCAAATAATGCTGCTCACTTGTTTAGCCAAGTGAACCTGATTTTGATAATTATATCAAATAATTATAATATGATAATTATATCTTAAATTACAAACTAAATTACATCACACACAAATCTACCCGGAGAATAAACCCAGCTACATGGTAATTGTTGACACAATATCATTACTGCAATTTATGAAAAAAATTATTTGATGCTTCTCAAACTTATAATGAACAGTTGTAATGATGCTATTAGATACATTGGAAATGACAGATGCCTGTCAAATTTCCAAAGTGAACAAAAGTGATAGGTTACACTTTACTCATTACAATAAATAAACAAATCGTTAGCAACTGCAATGGATAACACTGATTAAGACAAGCAAAATGTGGTAATACTCACTTCAAGATAGACCACCTGAAGTTAAACACAAAAATTATATTGGCAAGGTTCACCTCCAATTTAGTGCTAACTGTACAGTACAGATGTGGTGTGTTGAAGCAGGGTGTGCAGGTACCCGTTGAAGTAGGAGGTACCTGCACACCCCGCCTAGACAAATAAAACCCTTTTTTCCTGTAGGATATTCACCTACTTTGGGTGTGAGTTTGTATTGAGCTTGTATATTTAACAGATCCCTTTCACAGATCCCTTCTGAGACCATGGCAGTCAGATGGTTGTTTTGGGACATCTGCAGACATAAAAGGGGATCAAAAAACTACATGTACTTATAACATACTTAAATACCTAAACTCAGAGACCAGAAATCTTTCCAACAGCTGATTCAGAGTCAACAAAGTGTGCTCTTGAAATAAATATAATCAAAACATCACACTAAACATCACTTTAGATTGGCCATGCGCTTACTCCTGATGCACACCCTTATCATTAGCATTGAGCCCACAGGCTCTAGCCCCATGAGTAGCTTGATGGACAGTAGTAATTTTGGTACTAGTGTATTATGACTTTAAGTAGTGAAATTATGTGTTTTAAAGTTAGACCAAATGCACACAAACCAATCCCTGGAACAATTAAGACACTCGTCACTTGAAAACAACACTTTCTGCAAAAACGACCAGGGGCCTCATTTATAAAACTTTGCGCGAGAATATGGCGCACGCACAAAGCTCACGATTATATTCAAGAAACGCACAAAATATAATAGAAAACCGTGCACACGCACATTCCATGTCGTTTTCTCTTTATAAATCCCAACTTATTCTAAAGTTGCGGCACCTGTGCATGCTTCAAACCACACCTATAATTGCTAGCAAATATTTAGCAAAACACCTAAATGAATATTAATACTCATTAATACTCATTAATACTAATACTCATTAATACATCATTAATACTCATTAATACATCATGTCAAAAGCCAATGAAAAGAAGCATAAAATGCAACGTCACAGACGTTGAAGTGGAAGATTGCATTCACCATTTCATCGGATACCTTCACCTGCAACATTATTGAATGGATAAAAGGTTTAGAATATTTAGAACGTTTAAAATGTTTAGTAATGGTTGAATGTTTAAAAATACTTTCATGATTTATGCATTATAAATCCACATCCAGGGCCAACCAAGCATTTGTAAGCACCATCCTCACATCACAAACAGTATCAGTAACCTGGAAATTGAGGGACATGTTAACATTGGCAAATACATTTTCACTTGGTGTCCTTATAGCAATATGGTTGCAGTTAATCAGAATTGGCCAAGTATACTTGTATGTACAAGGAATTTGACTCCGGGAGGTGTTATGCTCTCTAGACATGCAAAAAAGATATCTATCAGTAAACATACAATGCAAGAGGTACTAAGGATATACTTACTAGTTAACTAATAAAATAACAGTAAGGTTTTCAAGGGAAACTGCAGGTGGTGCAGATGTAGTGCAAGGATAATGGCCAGTGCAAGATGATGGTATTAAGTACCACTGATCACATTTTGGAAATCGGACTTTGCTCAAATTGCGTTTTTTTATTTGCTTGTTCACCCCCCGTGTGATCATTATTGAAAAAATGATAAAACATGCATGAACACCATAAGTGGATAATTATGCCTACTGCTTATATTGCAAAAGCAATCAATAAATAGCCTATCAATTTGTCTTACCTCAAATAACATGATATTTTTGTCGAATGCACCAAATGACAACCAACCACGTTTAAGATATTAAACAGGATTCTTTTACAAGAGCTTGCATGGAGGTGTGCACATTTTCCCATCAAGTTCACTTTTTATAGATACTGAGAGTTGCGTAGAACATGGCGTACGCATTCTTTTGTGCGTACGCATCGTTTATAAATGAGGCCCCAGAGCTCAAACCCAATCATGTCAGACAAAATCTGCATGTTTAGTGTGCTTTATAAATATGAAGACAAAGTGATTGACAGTATTAAAAGAAACTAAAAATCACGTCATGAAAAAAGAACACATAAATGTTCAAAGGATGTAGGGATGCAATAATGAAGTTATGACTATTTACAGTAAAACAGTAAAAAGGCTTTTTATGATAAGAAATTGATGTTAATTGTTTTAAGCAACGGAATACATCATAAGTGTCAACTTGTTTTCAAAACTACACTCAATGTACACTCAACTACAGCACATCGAGTCCTTATATTGCCTGAAATTAGGAGGGAGTGGAGTCGCACATACTTTTTGGGTGGTAATACAAATCGGTGGCCAGCTAGAGGTATTGTGTGAGTTAAACGGAGGGAGAGGAAATGTATTTGAATAGTGAAAGAGATTGGTGTCTCCATGACAGTCTCAGGCTGTGTTGTCCATTGTTAACTGCTACTATAAGCTCACAATCTCCATGTGGTTGTTGAGGTCTGCCCATGTTGATCAAGTCAAAGCCATTTTTATTGTAGATTTCTTCACATACAAAAGAATCACATAGGTTCTAAAGTGCACAGTAGATTGTAGGGCCGTTCAGTAACTACAAGGTTGCAGGTTCGAGCCCCACTCTACCTGACCCCATCAAAGTGTCCTTGAGCAAGACACTGAACCCCAAATTGCTCCTGGTGGCAGGCTGGAGCATGTCAACCCCCTCCACTGGTGTGTGATTGGGTGAATGCCATAAGTAGGCGGCGCTTGTAGGCGCAGTGGCCTCTGGTTCTCCTGCACATCACTGTGGGATAGCTAGAAACGTAATTTCGATTTTGTGTAGAAGTAAGGATTTTTGTAGTGCAAAGATAATGGGGAATGGCAGCAGTAAGTAATAAATAAAAATCCCAGGGTCAGAGGTTTCAAAGTCCAGAGTATTATCTTGTGGAGGGCAGATCCCTAGCTTCCTAGTACTCTCAATGGTTCTGCTGTAGAATGTGGTTGGTGAGGCACTTGAACCAGAACCAGACATATCTTTCAAGTCTCAAAAAGAGGACATTCCCAGGAAAAAACAGGCAGCGTCTCTTGACTTGGCGACATGGCGATTTGAGCAAGCACACTTTGTTTTTGATGAGGAAATGCTACTTCTTTCTCTTATGGACCTCGTTCTGCATTTCTCTCTTTTATATCAATGACCTTACCCACCCACAGACACTGTAAAACACTAACATAGTTTAAAAGATTTTTTATAGATTAATTTCAATGGATCTGCTACACAGCTCTCTCTCTTTGTCTGGAAATACATTTAAACGGCTCAGAAAAGAAGTTTCCTGACACACCCATCTTTGGTAACACTTTATTAAACCTTAAAGGTTCACTTATTAGCCACTAATACATACCTAATTAATGCCTGTATTAGTGACTTGTAAGGAATATATATTATGCAACATTAATCATTTGTTAGGCGTGTATTCGCAAATTTCTTGTTTATGACTAACAAGGCCTTTATTCTTGATATAATCTTAATAATGCCCTAATGAACCTTGATCTCTACATACTAATTAGTAGTACCTACCACAATAGAATATGTATAACCCACTAATATACTGTCTGAATAAATCCAGAATAGTGGAAGAACACTTGTAGAATAAGCAAGTTTAAAGCTCAACGTCATTGATGTATTTCACTGCCCAAGTTGCAGTGTCAAACAGCACTTAACAACTGGGAAATTGGCTCCCATTCTGAAGTGGAAACTAGTTCCTTAGCTGCTAGCACATAATCATCTGTAATACCCGTGCAGTATGTACCTACTATTCATGAACTGGCTGCCTATTCAGTTTTTGTCTCTAAAATCAGTTTATATTCTATTTTTCTGTTGCCCCCACTCTAAAACCTAGAGTGGAGAAGGGCATTATGACATCATCACTCCAAAGATCAATCCTTTATTTTCAAGGATTCAAGGATTTCAAAAAGGACAAGAAAAATGGGAATAATGAACAAAAGCAAGATATTGTAACCACTATTGACACTATTACAGATAATTTATGCTAAATGCATAAATGTAAATGTAAGAAAACACAGAAACTGAGTCTTAAGACTTAAAAGTCTAGTGAATGCAAAAGTTATCTTTGCAGGGAGTGAGCTACTAATAAGTTGATAAAAAGTGATTAAAAGTTTACATTCCAGTCTTCTAGTGAGAATTTCCTTGAAATCATCAAACAGCTGTTCTCTGAAAATCAAGTTTTCTCCCACAAACATTTGGTTGATATTTATGTTCGGATATTATTTTAAAATGGCTGTATTTCGATCGCTGCATTTGGAGGCAGCAAATAATAACTGATAGAAATTTAGGAGGAGTTACAAAAAACAAAGGTAGAGGAGTGGTTTAGAGCAGCCCTTCACTTGATCTCTTTTAAGGGGAGCTTGTTCACAAGGAAAATTCTGCAATAAGATCCAAGAGACTTATGGGCTTCAGCTTTTCAAAAGTCCTGAAGTCACCTTAGTTTTTAGAACTGGCTGCTTTATAAAGGGACAGCTATGAAGTAGTATCCTAGTATCAAAGTTACTCGGAGGTTATTACTATGTATTTGTTATTTAGCCTGACACACATTTTGTGCCTTAACACAACAGATGACCACATGGCATTTACACTCACAGTGGCCTCTAAAAAAACAAAACTAGTGACCACAGGCAGAACTACATACCTCTGACTAAAATAATTATTTTAGGAACCTTTAACCTTTATATATGTTCTGTAATATATGGTCTACATTATATAATTCAGGAAAGCCTGTACAGCAATGAACAGCATTACACATGGGCGCTGACAGCATGGCAGTATTACATAGCATGGCAAGAATGCAGCAGTTTTGTGTTTAGAAAAAAATCCACACAAGGGATAAGTTAGTGGGGGTGGGGGTGGGGGGCACGTCATACCACTCACCACCCACAAGGGTAAACATACTCTGTGAAATAAATAAATGGTATCATGTTTATCTCACCTAAAAATAACACTTTTATCCAAAGCTATTGACATGTTAAAACTCACTTCACATTCCTCTACAAAACGTCAATACAATCAGCACATTCCTGATAGTAGTCAAATATACTTCTGATATACTTATACGTTAAATCTTGATTAGATACAGTTTTTTAGGCAAAATCCTTTTCCCTTTTTATTATTTTTAGATAACAGGGTCCCAGGAGAATACAAATGCATCTACTTTTTAGGCCAAGACATTGGTAAAGAAAAGTCTGCAACATTTTTCAGGAAAAGTAAAAGTAACAGCTAATGTAGAGGTATTATACAAATTAGTATTACTACAAAAACACTATCACTGATTACAAAAATGTGTATACAAATTAAATATAGAATAAATAATTGGAAAAGTAATTGATTAAAATTATTTATTTTGATTCAAGAAAACATAAAGTAGTAGAAAGCTGAATATATTTTTACAACAACAGTTCCCTAGTAAAGTCACAGAATAGTAAAGACACAGAATTATATTCAGAATATATTCAGCAGTGTCTATGTCTACTTTTTATGGTTTATAACTGCTGTTCAAACAAGTAAACAAGAGATTTAACCATTGTTACCAAATTAAGCCTGGTTCTTTATATGAGGTTAAAGATTGCAACACACTTATTGAAAGGACATAGCCAATAACTTCATATCTGTGGAGAGGGCACAGTAAGGAGTCCAGTAACCTTCATTTTATTGATGCCTCCATCCAAGACACAGACACGAGGATAATTCATCTTAACTAAGTGGGAAGAAAACTGGGGAGAGAAAATAACATCTTTAAAACAGCAATAAATTCAGTCTGAATTAACAAGCATTTTTTCACCCTGGATTATTCCTTTAAGATGGTAACTACAGGTTTTAGCAGGTCTAAACTGTTATGTTCTATTTGATAGTAATATGATTATGTCCAGCTAGTGGAACAAACAGCTAAACCAGTAGGGTTGGGATTATTCATATTCATAATGATTCGGCTATTCATAATCATATGATATCTTTATGAATACTCGAACACACAAAATCATCCAAACAATTAATCAATTATTTCCTTAACATATTGCGTTCAGAGCCACGTTTCCCCCCGACCATTATGCCCACACGAATATGGCCAAACACGCAGACAACTTGGCTGATATTTTTTAAAAATAGACCAAAAATAGACACCATTAAACACCATTTTGGAATCAACGAATATATGTCTACAAATGACATTAATAAAAAATGACAAAGAAAACAAAATAAACACAGGTTACCCGCATAAACTTCAGACTGCTTTCATGGGAAAACGCCTATTTGACAGTTAGTGTAAATTTTATCCAGCAGGTTGTGAACGAAATTGACTGAACACAAATAAAGAACAACAACAAAATACGGGTATGGTGATTTAAGATTATTAACCGCTTTAAACTGACTTAATGGCAAGATGTAGGGTACAGGCAGGCGGAGAAATAGGCTAACAAACATCAGTTGGCTAAACATCTGTATGCCAATACATTAGGCCTACCCATCATATATGCCCATCTACAGTACGTGTTCTTGTTCATGAAATTAAACAGTGCCCACATGTGCACATCTATGTGTTCTAGGGTAAGGGGTGTGCACAGTCGATTTATTCTTAGTCCAGCAGCGGAAAAAAACTTGTTGAAATGGGATGGTCATCATAGAAATACATAAGATTAAGATTTGCTAGCTTGTTTGTTATAGCATGCAAGAAACTGGAAGATGTTGCTATTCACATAATGTGTTCAACTAGAATGATTATTCATTTGGCATTTATTTTTAATCGAATAAATTCTTAAGGACAATTAATCGATCGTTTATTATTCATTACCAAACCTATATACCAGCAAAACCATCTTATCAAGCTGGCCACCATCATGGCATCCAACATGATTAATATAGCAAACCGTTTAATACCATCAAAGCGACCCTAGCAACCGTCTAGCAAAATCTCAAGTACCCTAGGAACTGCCTAGCAACCAGGGGTGCATTTCCCATAGCACAACGAAGGTTAGCATTAAACGATGGTAGTACAAAGTACTTTTGAATGAGCCCACCCCCACCCCTCCCACACATACACTTTACACCATTGGAAGATGCAAGTTGGGACAATGCAAATCTCCAGACTCCATATATTTTAGAAGCATTCAGAGAGTACATGCATTCATTGCTGAAAGACGTAGCCTCATTTCAGTTTGACATTTCACATTTCAGTGTGACTTTTGCAACTTTTAGTAATCTTCGCCCACACTTTCATGTCCCTTACCCACTGAAATCAATGATTAAATGTTAGTTCAACACACCAGCGGAGACTCTACACCAAGTGTGCCCAACCATTTTTTAACCAAGATCTACTTTTGAAATTGATGGTATGCCGAGATCTACCAAGTCAAAATACAAGGCCATATTTTTTTATATTCTGAATGCCAACAGCCTCCACAAGCGCTTATTTTACCACTTAATTGAAACACATGCAGAAGGGAAATGCTCAATGTGTTAGTGTAGGCCTAGCCTAAATATTGATCCTTCAAGAGAAACTTTCAAGGCTTGCATGATTTGGAGTCAAAACAGTTGATTTATTTTTTGGGATAAATGTTGAAAACATGCCAGTCAAAATGTCAATCCAACAAATGTATGCAATGAATGCAACCAAAACATGCATCCTAATACAAAGACCACTACTGCTTTTTTTGTACAGCTCTACGTCACTTGTTTCAGAAAAAAAGTCTAATTATGCATAACCTTCTACGTAGGCTAGTATAAAGTGAAACCAAGACTGTGTCGACAGTTAATTGAGGCTTAGAGCAGAAGCGGACGAAAACTGTTTTATTTGTTTACCAGATGTAGCCCAACTTCAGGTGACGTTAGGCCTATGTCAACTTGTCATTACGTTCATTCGTAGCTACCTGAGGTATGCTAGCTGGCTCATGTATGGAAACTGAACTGGCCAAATGCACAATGGAATTCAAGTGACAGCTACTCATTTAAGCATCTCTTTGCATTTAAGCACCTCTTCGCACATACCTTGTCTGTCTGCTTCTATCTCGTTGTGTCAACCTCAATATAGTGTACCAGCGTGCGGTGTTCTGTTTGACAGCCTCAACTAACGTCTGGAAAAAGTAGCCGACTGGAAAGTAGCCACGTAACGTTAGTGTTCTAGAATCTCTGATCGCAACTTTTCTAAACTTTGATAGGTCGTCCTTTTATCGGGAAAACCAGGCGGCCTATTAGGTTACACAAAACTCATTGTTTTACTAATTGAACGATAGTTTAGCCTAATTAATTACTCTTAACTGAAAAGCGTGAAAAAAAGGTTAGTTGCTTGTGATGTCATAATGCTGCATGAGCTTATGTGCTGGGGCTCAGCCCCGGCCCAATTTAGCCCCGGCCCAATTTAACCCCTGGCTACATAACATTTCTCGCGATCTACTGAAACTCCGCCTGGGATTGACTGGTAGACCGCGATCGACTGGTTGGGCACCCCTGCTCTACACAAATGGAAGATGTGTAGTGATCATTTCAGACCAGACGACTTCACAAATCCTCATATTCTTAACGTTCCGGCTCAAACATGTAGGGTTGGTTGGAGAAAACAAATCTCGAGTCTTTGAGGGCAAGTCTCAAGTCAAGTCACGTCACAAGTCTTTGTTTGTGCGACTTAAGTGCGACTCGAGTCCAAGTCTCAGACTCAAGTCCCCATCTCTGCCACACATCTCCAACACTGTGGCTGACTTGAAAATGAGGTCCTATGTCAAAAATTCTGAACGATCCCTTTAATGAATTATGGGTTTGATTCCTGCTGACCCATGATGATATAATTTCTACTAGATAGGGTTAATTGTTGTTGAGTTGTATTGTTGCAATGTTTGTTATGATTTAACTTCACTTGTTCATCATGACTTGTTAGTCACCAAAACACACCCACATTCCACAATCAGGCAAAGGCTATAAAAATGTGGAAAAATACTTACCATGACCGCATTTTTCACCACATTACTCAGAACTACAATGACTCGTCCTCTATAGCAGCTGAGTGTGGTAACAGCGGGGCAAGTGACCGTCTCCCCATCAGACCCAACTGAGAGATTGTAGGGTATGTTGACGCTGCCAGAAATATGGCCTCGGCTGAAGCTGAAAGCATCATGTCAAGGCCAAACAGAAAATTGAGATTTAACTGAACAATGGAAGCAATTGAAGGACAGTAAATAGGAAAGTAGCCTATGCCTTCCATTTGGCTGCTAAGTGTTAGCATCTCAATGTATGTCAAACTAGGCCGATTCACATTGTTAATGTCCTATTGTTAATGTCCTACACTGATTATGGCGATGTAAATTCTACTGTCAGCCAATCAGGTGTCCACTCCGCTTGCATAGTATTCAGAAATCCAGTTTATACTCGTTGTTTTTGAAAATCATTACCAGCAGATGGTATGGTGGCACTGAAGGGCAAAAAACACAACAATAAATAGAAAACTCAAGGCAAATAATAAAAAAGAAAAACACAAATGCAGATTAAAAAAACTCAACCGCAAATTAGAAATCACAATGGCAAATCAGGAAACTAGTAAGAGAATGTCTTGCTTCGGATTGTAACCAAACCTCTCCAATCATAAGAAGAGACCCAACCAACAGATACAAGAACAAAAACAAGATCATTTACTGTATAGGATCTTGGATGGAGGCAGAAACCACTGACAAACATGCCTACAGGAAAATCTTCCCAGGGGAGTCCACGCCATGCATATATGGTCTCCCCATGATTCAGAAAGAAGGGGCACCCCTCTGATCCCGATTCACCTGCATTCCCACAACTGAAGCAGTAGAGAGAGTGAGAAACAAATCGACAAATCCCTGCACACTAGAACCAACCTTTCCACAGATCAGATTTGCAACCTCTGCCTCAAAACTACCTATTTCAAATACATGGAGGAGTTGTACAGAGAGAGACGTTCACCAGTGTCACCCATTGTGGCTAACCTCTAAATGGAATAGGTGGAGAGCCAAGCATTAGCCTCAAAGGAATAACACCCAGCCATTGGGTTCAGATATGTAGATGACATTTGGTGCTATATTAAAAGGAACTAAGTGGAGGCTTTTACTGAACATAAATTCACTCAGGCTACATCAAGTTCACTAACACATCATAACTTAAAGACCTTTCACTCTTACAGAAGACAAGAGTCAAAAACCTTTCATTGTCCAGGACTTCTCTCTTAATAGTCTTGTAAAAAATATTTCAAAAGCATCTATTTTTCACCTCTGAAACACTGATAAGGCCACACCAATAAAATTAGTTGGTTCTCGGGATTCGCCGCTTGAAAAAAATGCAAAATGAAATAAAAATAAAATTGTATTCGAACTCACACGAACATAAAAAACACCGTGACATCGAAAACCAATCAAATCGCGCCTTTCACTTCAGGGCGCAAGAGACAAGAGGCATGATATGAGTAAAGATGCCGGTGGATCCTGCCAGGCCAGTGTTTGCAATTATTAGAATATTTGATCAGAAGGGAAAAACATTTGACAAGTGCATTGAAAATTAAAGAGGATGAGAACATTGCGCAGTTGTACTCACGGTGCCGAGAGCAGTCTGCTTGTGCAACTCTGTGGAGGTGAGTTTGATATTTCATTGATTGAGAGGCGAAAAAAAAAAACCCATTCAAAGTGTTTCGCCATCAAAATCAATCAATAAATAAATGAATAGCATGTGCCTACACACACACACACACGCTTCTCTTTTTCATGCAAAAAATTGTCTCTTTTCTAGATTCACGTGTCTGCATGTTGATGAATATTCATCTCCGTTACGCTGATCACAAAGTTTTAGTCACTATCTAATTGCTGGTGAATCAATGCGATTTTGACGTTCTAATGCCCTGTGATGAACTGTGACAAAATGAGTTTGAACGTAGGCTACAGCAGCGCAGCGTAGGCTACGTTTGTGTCTATATATTGATTTGTAAGCTATATATTTGTTTTTCTATAAGGGCGGTGGTGGCGCAGGTGGTAGAGGAGCCGTTCGGTGACCGCAAGGTTGAAGGCTCGAGCCCCACTCTACCTGACCCCATCGAAGTGTCCTTGAGCAAGACACTGAACCCCAAATTGCTCCTGGCGGCAGGCTGGAGCCTTGCATGGTAATCCCCTCCACTGGTGTGTGACTGTGTGTGAATGGGTGAATGCCATAGCAGGCAGGCTCTCCTGACCATCACTGTGGGATATCTAGAAATGTAATTTTGATTCCTCTGTATGTCCAGTACTGTATATGTAGAGAAATTGACAATAAAGAGACTTATCTTAAATTGATTAAAAAACACTTCTCCTAACATAAAACCCCTCAACAGCCTTGCTCCATGTGTTTTAACTTGACAATGACAATTATATAAAACCAATATATACACAATGTACAAAGTACAAGAGTTATTGGGGGGACATATACATACACATACATACATACACACACACACACACACACACACACACACACATACATACAGGACACCATAAATAATAAATAATAAAATAATAATAAAAAAATAAATAATGGAGGAAGGTCTTTAGTCACTATAAATAATACAAATACTATTGGGTAGGCTGGTATAAATATTATATACTATATCTTGTGATTATTAAGATGCTCTGTCGACTAATTTCTATCTGAGTGATGGCTAATTGCAATCCTTGGCATGACCCAATTCTTCTGAAGTAGACCAATCAGAATCAAAATGTGAAAGGCATGTGCACACTATGCAACATGATTGGCTTAAAACTGAGGACATTCCAGGCCCACAGGTTGGTTGTCATATTCCAGTGGTCATGCTTTCCAAACGGACCTGTACTTAAAAATAAAATAGGCTATTCTCACCACTCATGTTGGCTATGTAAAATAACATACAAGTACATGCTTCAGTAGCAGTATTACAGGGTTCCTACACTTTTTCACATTTAAAATTCCAGACTCCATACCCAAATTCTCAGATTTTGGAGATGTCATAGTACAACTACTTATATAATTAAAGGTGCTCTAAGCGATGTGACACGTTTTTAGGACTAAAATATGTGTTGTTACATACAGCAAACATCTCCTCACAATCTGCTAGCTGCCTGTCCCCTGAACACACTGTAAAAAAACGCGGTCTCTGAAGATAGCCCAGGCTCCACAAACGGCAACAAAACACAGTGGGCAAACCTAGCATAACAAACGAAAACAAAACATAACAGTGTTCCAGCCAATAAACGACAAGGTTAATGAGTCTTTCGGGAGGCACGGGAGGGAGGGGGAGGAGTGAGCTATAACTTATAACACTTGAACCCTCTCTGGAGCTATCCTCCGTTTTGTTTGACAATACTTCGAACGTCAACAAGACGTGAAACAGCATCGCTTAGAGCGCCTTTAAATTACTTCAAAATAACATATGACAGGGTTATCTTTCGTTTCGAAAGGGCCGAAACGTACGAATGGATGATGCCTATCATCTCCTGCTTTTACTGAAGTCATTTTTAACCAACCCTTGAAAAGGGCAGTAAGCGCTTTGACTCACGCAGGCAATCCTTAGATAGCCCTGCGTGACGTCAGAAAGTCTATATCTAGACTGCGCTTACACTTAAGAGGGGTATTCCATCAAAGTCGCTAATGATAGCGGCGCTTAACTGTTTAACCCACGTTAGAACTAGCCTCAACTTTAACATGCGGCTCAACCCATTCCACTAACACATTTCAGCCGCGCTTCATCAGAGTTAACTCCAGCAGGCTTATCTAACCTTGTCTTACGCGTGTGCACCTTCTACATAGAAAGCCCAGAACAGGCGAAAGTCGAAAACGCGATCATGTCGAAGATGGACAGTAAAAGTAGGGTTTATTTTTTCAACAGCTATGAACAAAAGCTCCTTGTGGAGCTATACAAAGACTACACAAGCGCTAAGTAGAGGAAATACTTTAGCGATAGCCAATTCAAAAAATGGCGCGTGGCAAATTGTTTTACATTTGATGCGAGATATGGAGACTATCCGGTGGGGGAGAGGATAAGTTACAGTTGTCAACTCGAGTGACCCGTGTTCGAGGCTATGCGTCTGCCCCCGATGAAAGTAAAGCAATATGAAAGTTTCGCTCTTGTGAAAATGCATGTTTTTTTTATAAAGATGTACTCCAAGTTTATTGATTGATAGTTGTCATACAGTCAGTGTCACATGAAATGGCCCGGCTGCACGCACGAACCTCCCGTGCGTCATGAGTGTGTCACGCACTATTTAATAAGTTTTTTTCTAAAGAAGCTGCAGTGTACCCAAACGACCACCAGGTGGCACTTGGGAGCGCCCGCGACTGCGAGTGTTCTAACATACAGCCGTCAGGAAATAAAGTTGAGCTGAAATAGGCTAGTTATACTGAATAGCCTACTGTTATTTTGTTACTGTAAATAGTCTGTTATTTGAGTGTTGTTTTCATGTTTGTGTTAACCAACCATAGACTAAATATAGTAATTATTCAATTCAATAAAAATAGCCTTATTGACGACGCTGACGCATAGTCCCGATGGGAAAGATGGCTGTGATCAACGCACAACAGAGGGAGCTCATCAAGACTCTGAGTTGTCAGCCCCATATCATATAATAATTTTAACGTCCATCATGAGCAATCGGGGAGTAGCCAGGCATCAGGCAGCACAGACATAAGACAGTCACGTATTGCCTCTACGAAACACAAATGCAATGCGATCAACTATTCATCGCTTAATAGGCCTAGGTTGGCAAGAAGTGAAAAAAGCAAAGGGCTTACTGTCAAAAAGGTTGCAGGCAATGAACGGGCAATTGTAAACCATTTTCTTAAATTAATTTTCATACATCCATTTGGCGAACCAAAGGTGATAAATAAAAACGGATAAAAACGATACGATTCTGCGTGCTGCAGCGCAACAGGCACATTGAAATCAAATGAATCAAGTTCACTCAGCGACCAATGATCATTGAACGAACGTGTTATGCGAGTGCAATTTACGATCTCCAGTTTATTTCTTTTATTTCATTTCATATTAACTTTAAAATATTAATAAAATGAAAGCCTAACGTTTTTCGACCTGTGCTGGGCCCTCAAATGCCCCACCTTGCCGCCGACTCAGTTGCAAAGGACGCGCCTCACAATAAATGAACCAGGCTACACGCGTGTTCACCTGGCTATGGACTACAGCAGCGTTTCTCAGAGGTACTGCAGGTGGGGCGCGAGGAATCGGAATAAAACGAGCATTTTGTGTCTGTCTTTATTAAAGGTTAGGCTACTCAACAAAAGAGCTCCCACTCACAATGGATTCATACTTAGCACGTAAACACCTTAAAACACGCAAAACGCCCCTTCTGTAGGGGAGAGCCGGGACGATTGATAGAAAACCAGAAAAATTAAGCCAGCCTGAAACCATTTTGAGACAAAATAGATGTCGGCATAAATTGCGACATAGGCTACACAACGGCTACACAATGTGTGCACCAGTATCACGTTTAATGGTTAAAAAAATTGACGAATTTGATACAAGCAGTGGGGCAAAAATGTTTTATGCAGTATTTGCGGTGCATATGGGCGCACAGTCACAAAATATGGCGAGAATGAGAATAAGACAGGCGGACAAAAAAAAGAAGAGTCAACCAAAGAAAGTATGATGCGTTTGCGTTTAGATTCATAGTTGGGGATGACGAGCGACTCATGTGTGTTCTGTGTCTTAAACAACTGGCAGCAGACAGTATAAGGCCTAACATTGCGCTTGGAGACTTCACACCCAAATCACGCTAATAAGCCCATCACTTTTTTTTTCAACGAAAACTCGCAGAATACCGTTAGTAGGAAAAACGAATGGTCAAAGCTGCATTAGCGAAAGATGTGCGATGTCTCCGCTCTTTGCGAGATGGGAGCTGATCATAAAGCGGGGGTGTTGATACAGGTCAGATGGGGCGCGAAAATTCTCCTTCTTTCTAAGTGGGGAATGAATAAAAAAGTTTGAGAACCACTGGACCACAGTAGCCTATGGCTTCAGAACGGGGTTCTGTTATTGCAATGTGTAATTTTGAGTGTAAGATGTGAAATAGTACTTCAATTCAATAAAAGTTTTCACAAGGACATGCATTTTGTGCTGGTTGCGAATGAGGGATTTAGGGATATAGGTAGGCTATTTTAGTAAACAATTGGTCGCCCATCCTCCCAGCAGATCGTTTGCACGTATAGCCTCCCCCCTCCCCCCGATCTTTATACACAATGCAAGTATGATGGGTGCTGCTGAGAGCCTGTGGGCGTAAAACGCTCATCTGTAGGGGAAAGCCGGGACGATTGAACTGGGGGATGAATTAACCATTGAGATTTTCTCGTAAACCATTCACAATTCAAACATGAAAATTTGTCATCCCATACAGCTTGTAATACTAGACAGACCCAGGGAAAATCGTGTCGATGTGCAATACTGATCTGAAGTTAAACCTGGGGGCTCATTTTAAGAGCGATAATATTATCACTTTTAAACAACAGATGAATTGATGATGTAGGCCTAACATATCCTACAGTATGAAATGTCAATATTTTTTAGTCTAGGAAAAAAACGCCTTTTGCTGCGAGCAGGCACTGTCGGGATGATTGAAACACTTGCACGGTCAGTGCATTAACATTTTAAAATAATAAGCGTTTTGCATTAACTAAAAAGTACAACTATAACCACTGTTTGAAGTGGGAAAAAATAAGTGTAGAAACTCTAATTGTAAGACATTTGTTCGGTGACATTGTGAGTCTTTTGGATGTGTTGTTTCAAAAATTATCATAATCATTCTTCCAAGCAATAACCTATGGGCATAAGCTACTTTTTCCTCATTCACAAAAACATGATACTGAAAAACCATTAAAACAACATGAACCAGACCAGCGTGATGCATCTAATCATAGGGAAACTTGTAGTGCCATTGTGAACAATGCCATCATGACATTCACAGTATAAATTGTGACAGTTTGCATTGCTTCCCTTGCGATTGGTTGGGACAGTGGCTGCATATGATAGGGCACTGTCGTGTCTCGTGGGTAATGTAGTCTTTTATCGGTCTTGTGAAATTGTCTATTCTCGGGCCAGTGTCGCTGTGTCGGATCAGTTTCAGCTAAGTAGGCCTGAACGCAGAATAAAATGGCGTAACCCAAAAGACTAAAATACAGAAGTAAGGAACTGCGTTCTGCTGCGTTCCGGCCAACAGTTGTCTTTGTAACATATTTTGTCTGTATAAAGCATGAAACCAACTAGAAATTTGAAGATATATAATCATAGGGAGTCCGGTAGTAACTCCATCATGGGAGTCCTGTAATAATTCCATTGCTCATTCGCTGTGAACATATAGCCTATTTGCCTTTTGTCTCAGTAAATTAAAATATCTACGTTTGTGAGAATACAACTGGATAAAGCTGGCAAAGGTTGCAATGGCAAAGGTTGCAATGTGCAGTTGTTGCGAATAAAATGGGACAGGGTAAGAGTTGCTTGCCCTGCTGCCCGCCGTTGCTGTCACTCGGTATACAATTCTGCTAAAACGCGCCTCTCAACAAATGAACTACGTGCTCATTTAGAACTTCAAAAAAAAAAAAAAAAAAAATGCCTGTCTTACAATAAAAAATGCCACTGGCCCGGTGCAGCATTACTGAACGCAATATGAGCTGAGGGCAAACCGCATTCGGCACATATAGGCCTATTTCTCGCAGCACCGTTAACTCAGCTGAAGGTGAAATTCTGCCAGAGACGTTTTTATAGGAGAAGGACTTTGATTTAACCTACAGTTAAATTCTCATTAATGGATGTAGTTTTCGGTGGATTTTGAAGAGGCTTCAAAAGAAGGTAAAACGAAGTTTCTTCACGTAGGCCTACTCAAACATAACAGACCTTTAGGCCTATTGCGAAAATAGAACACAAATGAACATAGGCCTATAGGCTAACTAGTTGTATAACTTGTTCATAGAATCCAGGCTTGATTCATGGTGTTAGAGCTGGAGTCAGACCGTTTTTCATGTGTGTTTGTGGGCAAGGAACAGTCGTGTTTTCTGTGTCTCTTTGGAAATGGTGTATGGTATTTTGTGTTAGAATTCCTAATAAAGCTGGGGATTTGCTACTTGGCGCAGGCTGACTGTTAAGCCATAGGGTCCAAAATATATGTAAAAAAAAATGTAAAGTAATTCTAGCATAAAAAATTGACTATATCAGACCAAACTGCATATTGCAAAAATAGAACACGGAAGTAAACTAACGTCTCTTGCTCCGCTTAACTCTCCGAATGTTGTGCAATCATTAGAGAGGTCTTGTGCTGCCTCCTAGCGGCGGTAGCTGCAGTGACACATCTCGTAATGCCGTGACTCATGTTTTACGTGAGTCTCGCGGCCACTCTCAATTGGGAATGACTGTATAAGGTCATTTTCTGAGCCAAGTAATGTGTGCAAGAAGAGATATTTAAAAAATGTGCACAACGTTCAGAAGTAGGCCTATGTCAATTGTAGGCGACCTAATTTAGGCTTATCTGATCTGGAGAAGCTGAAGAACGTTCGCACTTGATGACAGCCAGCTGTCGGACAGCGCAAACTGAGGGCGAGCCAACTGTGCGAGGGACCAAAGAGCATCCACGCGTAGATGGCGAGCCACGCGTATCACCTGTGGTGCCGTGAAAGGTAGCCGACCAGGAACGCATTTCAGCTAAGAAACCGCTGATAGAGGAGTGCCCGCATGGGGGCTCTCCTGAGAGTGCGTCACTAGCAGCGCCAGTACGGGCGGACTGCTCTGAACGCACGTCAGCGATGAAGCGACTGTATGAAGGTAGACATGTTCCAAAATGCACGAGCGTGTAGATTCCATTTGAGGACTTGTAGAATATAATGTGAGAATGCGTAGAACAAATATTTGAACTTGTAAATGCCTATTTTCATATACGTGCGTATTAAATTTGCAGTCACGGTGAAAAAAAAAATGCGTGAAAACAAATGTGTGAACTTGCAGATTGAAATTTTCACCTATGGAAAATATTCACACACACAGAGAAAAATATTAATAGATATGTAGATTGATATTTGCATGAATTGAGTTACATGTACATTCATAATGACAGATACAACTACAAATCAGCGACTGTAACTTCTCAAATGTGTCCCAGCAGATTCAAATCTGCGTGCCTTGACTTTTGCTACAAATCTTGCGATGAACATGTCGCAAAACCGATTTGCACTCGTAGAGAGGGGGCTAAGGGGAGGGGTGGGGGAAGGGAGAGGGGTTGACTCAGTCAGAAAGGGGAGAATGATATGCCTGTGAAAAACGTGAAAAAGCTTAATGTAGCTTAATGTGCCAAAACAGCGGTCAATCATTACCAAATTTCGCATGAACATCTCTATTTAGGCTTTCTTTTACCTCTCCAAAGATCAAATCCGAAATCCCAATATTATAGATGATATCTACGTTAAACGATTTCCTCTCCATTGGCGCCCATTACAATGAAAAATCTTAACGTAGCTTAAGCTTAATGTACCAAAATAGCGATCAATCATCACCAAATTTCTCATGAACAAGTATTTACATGCTTAATTTCCCCTAGCCAAATATTAAAACCGAAATCACAAGACTAAGGATAATACCCCAGCTCTTTCCTCTCCATAGGCGCCCATGCTATAATAAAAAAGCTTTAATGGCGAATTAACACCAAATTTCACATGAACACGTATAGACATGCTTACTGTCACCTCTCTTTCTGTTTTAATATTTGGCTAGGGGAAAGTAAGCATTTCTATACGTGTTCATGAGAAATTTGGTGATAATTGATCCCTATTTTTGTACATTAAGATACATTAGATGCCCACTAGGCTTCATTATAGCCTAATGGGCGCCTATGGAGAGGAAATAGCTTAACGGGTATTATCCTTGGAGTCTTGTGATTCTGTCTAATTGCCCTGGAAGGGCGGGCGCGTGTGTGCTGTGTACGAGGTGGCGGGTGCTACCCCATCCGCGCATGTTAGAGCCCACTCCACCCGTGGGGTGGCGGCCTCCTGGGCCTCCTGGAAAGGCGTCCCTATACAGGATATCTGCCTGAGTGCAATACCTCTGCACGTTTTTACGCACTGGACGTCACCAGGCCAGGCGTGGCGGAGAGCGTGCTGCGGTGGTCCATCGGGTCCAACCGCCTTGGGCTCCTCGGCTGAGGGCTCATGAGGCTTGGTTGTAGTGATCCATTTGTACGTTTCCGCTTTGAAACGAAATAGAACGTTACGTTACGTACGCTTCGGGCCTCAGTTCGCCCGTGCTAGTGTTCGGGCCTCAGTTCACCCGTGCTAGTGCTGGGCAAAGAGGACCTGAAGCGTAAGCGCTGTCTAGATATAGACTTTCTGACGTCACGCAGGGCTGTCTAAGGATTGCCTGCGCGAGTCAAAACGCTTAGTGACTCTGATCGGTCAGAGCGCTTCGTGCCTACCTGACACGTACGCATAATATCAGAAAGACAAATCAGCTGTTTGTCTGCCATGGTGAGCGTGCCAAGGGTCAGGCCTTGTCTATCCAACGCATGTCTCATTGGCTTACTGAGGCCATTCGACTGGCGTATGAGGCGGCAGGTGCTCCTCCGCCTGCGCATGTCAGGGCTCACTCCACACGTGGAGTGGCGGCCTCCTGGGCCTTCTGGAAGGGCGTTCCTATGCAAGATATCTGCCTGAGCGCATCTTGGGCCTCAGGCAATACCTTTGCCCATTTCTACGCACTGGACGTCACCAGGCCGGGCATGGCAGAGAGGGTTCTCTCTGGGCCCGGCGGCGGTCCCGTGGGTCTTTCCACCTCGGGCCCCTTGGTGGAGGGCTCTTGAGGCTTGGTTGTAGTGATCCATTCGTACGTTTCGGCTTCGAAACAAAATAGAACGTTACGGATACTAACGTATCCTCAGTTCTCTGAATGAGAAGCCGAAACGTACGCTTCGGGCCTCAAGTCGCCGATGCTGGCGAGCTTGGCAAAGACGACCTGAAGCGTAAGCGCAGTCAACATATAGATTTTCTGACGTCACGCAGGGCTGTCCCGTAGTTGCCTGTGCGCGTCAGAGCGCTTACTGCCCTTTTTCAAAGGGTTGGTTAAAGTTGACTTCAGAAAAGGTAGGAGATGATAGGCATCATCCATTCGTACGTTTCGGCTGCTCACTCAGAGAACCGAGGATACGTTAGTATCCGTAACGTTTTCTGGTATAGTTCTCAAATGGTTAAAATCATACTTACAAAATAGAAGTTTCTTTATTGCCATGGGGAACTGTACTTCAACACCTATGTCCTTGACCTGTGGTGTCCCCCAGTGGTCAATCCTTGGACCATTGCTTTTTAACCTTTACATTCTCCCACTTGGACAACTTTTTATGAACAACTCAATCTCTTATCATAGCTATGCTGATGACATCCAGATTTATTTTGCTTTGTCACCTAATGACTTTGCCCTCCTTGAATGTCTCTATCAATGTTTGGAGCAAATTAACAACTGGATGTCACACAATTTCCAACAATTTCCAAAACCACAGACAAAACTGAAGTAATTATTTTTGGAAAGGAGTCAATGCTCAAAATTTCCTTTGTCCTTGAAACTAAAGGGCTTAAAGCAAAAGAGTCTGTTAAAAGTCTTGGCATCATCATCGACAGTGATTTAAATTTCAGCAGTCACATGAAAGCCATTACCAAATCAGTCTTTTATCACTTAAGAAACATCTCCAAACTGAGAGGTCTAATATCACAAAATGGATTTAGAAAAAACGTATCCGTGCCTTTATCTCCAGTAGGGTTGATTACTGTAATGGTCTTTTCACAGGCATTCCTAAAAAGACCATAAAACAACTGATCCAAAATGCAGCTGCCAGGGTTTTAACAAGTACAAAAAGAACCAGCCACATTACCCCAATTTTAAAGTCATTGCATTGGCTTCCTGTAAGTTTATCAACTTTTTATTATTTTGAACTTTTTACTCTTTGTATTCTTTTTTTGTTCTTTTCTTAGTTTATTTAATCCACAATGTTTTTATTTTTATCTTTATAAAGCACATTGAACTGCCAACTGTATGTATGACGTGCAGTATATAAATAAACTTCCCTTGCCTATAACTTGCAGCCTATGAGAAAAGATTGTTATCGAGTATTAGAGCATTGACTTGCTTTTTTTATTATCATTTTTTTTAAAGATATTTCTTGGGGCTTTTTGCCTTTATTCTGACAGGACAGTATAGATGTCGGACTTGAACCCGGGTCGGCGGATTCATGGTATGACGCCTTAGCCCACTGAGCCACGGCGCCCCCATTGACTTGATTTTTGAACTTTTGTCATTTTAGCCAATAGGATTTTGTAAATCCTGCAGTAGATAAATTGGTTCTTGCATTGCCACTTTAAAACTGGTTCTGGCTGCAATGCTAAATGCTAAATCCAACTTAAATAATCCAGACAAATAAAAGGTTACTTTTCATTATAATGAACATTTTTTCAATATAAAATGTGTCACTTCTGTAAGAGATATGGAACATAAAAACCTGATATGCAAAAGGATACTCCTCTGAGCTACGGACATCCACTGCCAGTATCTTCGGTTTACCAACTCTGGCTCTTCTGTTTGGAGTTTTAAAGTGAGATGAGCCTCTAAGTTCACACAAATCAATTAGATCCTCTGCAGAGATTCGTGGAGACAGCTCTGCTTTTAATTCTGACAACTTTAATGGCTCCCGAGACTGTGAAAAAAAAAAAAATCAGGAGAGTAAGAACAGAATTTAATCAAAAGAAAGTTAGGTTCTTATGCGTTTTCCCCTGCTTAGCTTTGATTACAATTAAGGTTTACACAGTGTTATATCCAAACATTTAATACAGCTAAATCGTATGGCAAAAATGACCTTGGATTGAGTGTGATGCAGAGCATCTACTAATAATAGAAAAAAAAAACATATCTAGATTTTTAAGGTAGAATTGACTAAATATTGGGAAATAATGTGTAGCTAAAAGAATGATCAGCGCAAACTTCTTTGCCATCATCTGCTGGGGTAGCAGCATCAGAGTTAGTGACGACTAAAGAAGGTGCTAGCTCTGCGCTAGAAACTACTCTAGAACCGCAAGGTGTCTAGAAAGTTTTCAGTTGAAGACACATAGTGACAGTTATTCAGCCAATAAAGTTTTTGTCTTTCACAGGAAAACTGTATACTATATAATTTAGTAGAAACAAACCGACTGACCGTGAGCCGAATATCATTTAAATTATTTTTGATGACCTATATGAGTTAGATGGTGCATGTGAAAATATAATACTGTATTTTCTGTCTGCAATGGAAATAAATAAATAGAGAAAATCAGGACAATTAAAAAAAATTAAACATTAAGTGTAAATCCACTGACAAATTTCCATTTCCTCTTCAGAGTTTAGCATTTAAAAACAAACTTACTAAATCTGTCCTGGGAAAGTCTTGGTAGTCTGAGTGAAGATAGATGCTGGTATTCCCAAAGCTGCTGTTACTGCCCTCAGTGGTGCTTTTTGGAATCTGTGCATGCTGTCGATAGGTAGCACTTTTGGGAGTCCAACAGAAAAGACTTATGGACTCTCGGACGCACCGTTCAATATCAATTTCTGAGAGAGAGGCATAATTCATCATCAAAAATCATAATGAAGTGCATTATGAAAGACATTGCAAAATTGTAGTTTGTTTTGCAAATTGTGTTTTGCTGTTGTTTATATGTTTTCTGTTGTTTCTGCTTATTTATCCTCTGCCCTACCCTATAACATATGCACCATTAGGGAATGAACATTTTCACTGAGTTTCTGTCTGGCAATAAAAAACTGAAAGTTATTAGCTCGCAAAGAAGCTGGTCCTGATGGCATTCCTGGATGGGTACTAAGAGCCTGTGCTAGACAACTTGCAGGAGTCTTCACAGACATCTTCAACCATGACCATCCAAACATTTTCAAGACCACCTCCATAGTGTTGGTGCCAAAACACTCATTACCAACGTGCCTTGATGACTAACGCCCTTCAGCACTAACACCCATTGTGATGAAGTGCTTTGAGCGGCTGGTCCTGGCACATCTACAGACATGTCTGCTACCCTCCCTGGATCCTTATCAGTTTGCTTACCATAGCAATAGAAGTATCCACAGCACTGCACTGTGTACTCACACACTTGGAAAACAGGAACACTTATGCAAGAATGCTGTTTGTGCTGTTTGCTGTTCAGCTCAGCATTCAACACAGTTATTCCCTTTAGGCTAATCAAAAATCTTGGCGATCTTGGTATCACAACATCCCTACGGAACTGGATCATGGACTTTCTGACAGACCTTAACATGATAGGTCAGGCACAAACTGCTCATCCACCATCACCCTCAACACTGGAGCACCACAGGGCTGTGTGTTAAGTCTGTTTCACTACTCCCTCTTCACCTATGACTGCAGGCCTGTGTATGGATCCAATGCCATCATAGAATTGGAGATGACACCACGGTGATTGGGCTCATCAGTAACAATGACGAGTCTGACTACAGGGCAGAGATAGAACACCTAGCTGACTGGTGTGCAAACAACAGCCTACTCCACCAGCAAAACTAAGGAGATCATTGTGGACTTCAGGAAGGAGGGTGAGACACACAACCCCACCCATATCAATAGCATGGAGGTAGGAGTCGTCTCATGCTTCAAGTTTCTGTGGACCCACATCTCAGAAAACCTAACCTGGACTACAAACACCACCAGCTTGGTTAAAAAGGCCCATCAGCACCTATTCTTCCTGAGAAAACTGAGAAAGTGTCATATGTCCACTAACATCATGGTCAATTTCAACCGCTGTGCGATTGAGAGCATCCTGACAAACTGTGTCAGAGTCTGGCATAGAAGCTGCTCTGTCGTCGATCGCAATTTTGCAAAGCACTATAGAGGGTAGTGAAAACTGCCCGAAGGATTACAAAGACTCCCCTTCCTGCCATTAAGAATGTCCATAAGAAGGTGTCTGTGGTGGGCTCGCAGCATTCTTAAGGACTCCTCTCACCCTGCCAACAAACTGTTCCAGTTCCTTCCTTCAAGAAGGCGCTACAGGAGCCTTAAGACAAAAACCAGCAGACTTAGGAACAGCTTTTTCCAAACAGCTGTCTCCATACTGAACTCAGTCTCCTGATGATACCCCACAAACACATCTTGCTTTACTATTCATAACACCACCTAAAAAAAAAAAAACACTGATACACACTTCATAGCACTCTGTATATATGTGTTCCTCCACTCCGTATACCTGCACTTATCCCCTTACAGAACACAGAACATGGTGAAGGTTTTTGATTGGAACTAAGCAAGGTCCAGACAACCTTCCTTGAAGAATGCAGCACTTAAGCAAAGTATAATAGAAACACTTCATATTACACTGCAATAACGCTATGAAGGTACACAAAAATACATGATGTAAGTACAACATGCTGTAACAGTGTTACACCGGTTATACCAAAAAAAAACAAAAAAAAAAACAAAACAGGAGTCCTGAAATGTTGACTTGACACAGCCATTATTTTTAAGAGTCACTTGTAATTTCGTCAGTTAGAAGCAATTTCTGGCCTTAAGATTCTTTGAGAATTATTGCTATGGTAATTTGAAAGATGTGCAGGAAAAGAAGCAAAGTATGCTTGTGCAGAAAATAATTTTGTATTCTGTTTGCCTGTGCATGACTTTCAGTATTATTACCAGGAAGGTCTGAGAAAAGCAGGATGCACTCATTGAAGCCATTGGCCAGTAAACGATCTCGCAACTGTTGTAAAATGGCAACACCAATGCAGAAGGGAAAGGATGAGTTTCCTAGTAATAGTGTGTCCCAGAGGTGAAATATCTTATGAAGTGGAAAGACATCTGGAGAGAAAAGAGGTTTCATTTTTACAGGTGTTCACTGCGCCCATAAATCAACATGAAACTATATTGCTGACAAATATGTAAAGACAAAAAATAATTGAAATATTTAAGCTTTTTGGTTTAAATAAACATTAATGCAATAAAAGAAAATGATTTTTTTTAATGCAACAAGTACACCAGTAAACACACAACACAGTCTGTAATGACACATTTTTGTGTACCATGACAATTACAACCCCTTTCAAATATACGATCCAAACCACAAAAAAATGTCAGCAGTCAATTATTAATTAAAATCAGGAATTAGAACAAGACAGTTTGCCATAACATAGAATGAATACAGAAACAGCAGCCATAACTAACTGAAATGGGCAAATAATTTCAGTGTATTTTTTCTGTAACCCATTTCGTTAGAGTTAGGATGGCAGTTTGCAAATGTGACTGTAGTACCAGATTTTGTTGTCAGAGCTACTGACAGCTCTCAGCAACAATGAGCAAAATGTATATAGATTAATCAACATCCTTTCCTTTCACTTGTTACAGTCAAATCTGCTCTACTTACGTGTGAACATTGTGAGGAACCATGGAATGGCATACAGCTGTAAAGAGTTAATTCAGAAATAAGTAAGTAGGAAAAGTTAAATGTTTAGAAACAACTACATGCTTGTGCATAGACCTCCAAAGTGACATTAACAGATACTCCATGCAAAATTTCTTAACATTTAACATCACGCTTTCTTGGGCAATTTGCATGGCAATAATAAATATATAGTGTCAGTGTCAGAATTTCAGACAAATAGAATGTCAGACAAACTACTTTCACTTTACCATTGCTATGCCCCATTCACTTAATATCAGCTTGTTATCGCTACGTTGCATTAAATTTTCTGGTTCTTTTTCCTACCAACAGCATTAGTGACTTTCAACAACATGGTTATTGATATAAATGTATTGTCATCTTGTCACCCTCTGGTGGTGCAACTGCAGGGGTTATCTGAAGAGCAGCATGCTGTATAATATAATATGGTAGAGTGTATAAGCAATCGATGATGGAAGGAAGGAACACAATTTCATCAGACTCATTCCTGAGCTGTTTGGTTTAATGTGGCTTAGTGTGGTTTAATTTTTTCTCACGGCACTGATGACTGACCTGACTGACAGTCGCGGTAACTACTGATAAATTAAATTAAATTTCGAGCATGATGCATCCTAAATCCTGTTTCTTCATTGATCATAGGTTGATCAGTCATTCAGGGCCAGATGTACTAGCGCTTTTGCGCCCACTTCAGGCGTATTTGTTTCGGAGAGTGCGTGTAAAAGCATGGCGAGGTATGTACAAACAGGCTGCACTGAGGTGAAAGCGCAGACTGCCTGGCTCACTGTGTCTTTATATTTGTGGATGTTTTGTTATTAGATCCAGACAATCTATAATACTTTACTGTTGCTATGCACCTTTGTCCAAAAGAGTTTGATGTCCAAAGTCTGAGCAGAGCAAAAATCATATTAGCCTCTTCGGAATATTGTTTTAAAAGTAGAGAAGTAGAGAAGAATTGTTTTTTTTTTTTTTTTTCATTTTTGTCATGACAAATGTTGACATTTCTCTTTGTATTTGACATTTCTTTTTGTATCAATACTATTTTGTTATTACAGAGGTCCCTCGTTATTCTCAGAAGTTACGTTCTAAAAATAACCCGCGATAGACGAAATCCACAAAGTATTCAGCTTAATTTTTTTTAAACAGTGATTATGAATGTTTTAAGGCTGCAAAACCCCCACTACACACTTTATACAATTTTTTCCACTTTGTGCACTTTTCAGGCATTAACAATTTCTCATATGTCTCTCTTGTCTTGTCACTCTCAAAGTTCAAACCTTTAGAAGAAATCTTTGTTTGAAGAATAAAATATTAACGTTTTCCTTTAAGTAATTATGATGGCTTTTGGAAATAACGAATTTAATGTTAACAAGCGTAAAACGTTGGACACATTAGAAATTATCATATAGTAGTGATTCATGCGTATTTCACAGTTCCTATGCTCTGATAATTAATGCTGCTACAATTTTTCTGAACAATGACTATTTATTCGCATGGCTTTAATTATCACTGTACCGCAACTGTTGTAGCCTAATTACAATACTTGTAACGACACGCGTAGCTTACGAGCAACGTTCCAAGAACGTCCCAATGAAGTCAAAGACGTCGGCAAAGGTGTGATGCGGAAGTAGACCTATAAATCCAGCTTTACTCTTTGTCCTGTCGCTGCTCCACTGTAGCGTCTTTTTCGATTGAAAAAAATCTGTGAAACAGCGAGGCCACGTGAACAGCTATATAACGAGGGACCACTTTATCTATTATTTCAAGTATAGATTTTCAAAAGTTTTAGAAAACTTACACAGAATTGTCTTCCCTTTTTGCAAACCTACTGCTAATACATAATGTTGTTCAACCTTAAAATTTATATTCTTGAACCGGTTAGAAGAAAAATAAAATTAAGTTTCTGAACCGGTTAATAACATTCTATGTCAGCTGTGGGACATACAAAAACAGGCTGATCATTATATTATATTATTATACTTTAAAATGGCCTTATTATGTCAAACATTAAAAAGCACTATAGGCTACATTATGTTAAAAGCATGACTAATTTTGACAAACTTATTTTCAATATTATACAAGAATTAGGACAAGGAAAATGTATGCCATTTTTTTTTTACTGGCAAACCAGTTTGAGTGATCTGGCAAGCTTCTCTGTATCATTTCTTAAATAGAGTGAACGACTGGAAGTGAACATCACCAATCTTAATATGCTCAGAAATCAAAGAACGAAACTGGTTACGATTATTTTCAGTAGCGATTCTGATCCGGAACATAAAAACATGTAAAGTCTCTGGTTTCATTTCTGTGCCTAGCAAAACATCTAAAGTTTCTGATTTTGTTTCTGTGCCTTGCAAAACATCTAAAGTTTCTGGTTTCGTTTCTGTGCCTTGCAAAACATCTAAAGTTTCTAGTTTTGTTTCTGTGCCTAGCAAAACATCTAAAGTTTCTAGTTTTGTTTCTGTGCCTAGCAAAACATCTAAAGTTTCTGGTTTTCGTTTTTGTTCCCCAAATCGGTTCAAAGACTTGATGGAAACACATTCATCAGTAATCTACAGTCATTGCTCTGCTCAGTGTGAATTCACAGTAAAACTGTTTCATGTAGGAAATGCTTTGGCCCCCTGTCCTGAAACCAGCAGTGAGCATGAAGGCACAGACTTATTTTCACGGGCAGCTGGAAGACACTAACTGCATTTGTAGGGATGTGAATAACATTTGCCAAGATGTGTTGCAGGCTAAACAAATCACCTGAACAAAATCACCTGAATGTTTTTCTGTGTTAGTGCAAAACAAACTCACATCTGGAATGAAGCCAATGTCATTCAGATGATTACTGAGCTCAGGATCATGGAATGCAATCATCTGAGAGAAGACTGTTAGATACTCTGAAAAAAGGGTAGAATAAAAAACAAATCAAAACAAGTCTGTGTAGTGTATTTGTGGCCATCTTTTAACAATTTACATGAAACTGTTTACATCATTATGTTAATATCTCAAAGTCACTTTAAGGGGCTGTATACAGAAAGCATGGAATATAGTTTTCTGTGCAAAGAAATGTAGTAGAAATGTCTAGATTGAATTGCTCCTCTAAGTGCTTAGGTGGCTGACATACTTGCACCATGTCCAAACAATTCATCACAAAACTGTGAACATCAATTTTTAACAACCTGGGCCCGGTTTCCCGATAACGCACACTGTTTGCACGCTAAGAAGACTCTTAAGATATATCTTACTGAAGTTTTTTTCTTTTGTAAGTGTGCTCCCCAAACCATCTCTTACGAGTCTTCTTCACAACGTTGTTCTTAACTACATCTTAAGAGGCCAAATCCATGTTTCTGGTATCGATTGTTGTCATTAACACCTTTTTGAGCATGCGTTTGTTTCATGCATGTACTTTTTATAAAATAAAGTACAAAATGCAACACAACCGTGTCAGATCTTCCATGGCAGTAAATGTACACGCCTAAGACAAAAGTGATATTTCTTAAGCTCGTAAAATGTGTGATTGAGCTAAAAAATGTCTGAATGCAAGCTTAAGAGTGGCCCAGACCAACCTTATGAACGTTTGACTTACAGAAGATATACTTAGTCTACAAACACTTTGGGAATCGTCTCTTAACATTAAGAGAGAGGTTAAGGTATAACTTAGCGATAAGAAGGTTTTGGGAAACCGGGCCCTGGTTTTCTCTACTGGTGTAAATAAAAAATAAATAAGTAGCGACAACATTGTGCAAAAACACATGTACTTGTTTGCAAACCAATCCAGTAACCCAACATGATCATTTTTTGGCTGCTGCAGCCTACTATTAGGGAAAGCCAACTGAACACACACAAGGAGTTGGCACAAATTTTTTGTTTGTTTGTTTTCTGTACAGTTAAGACTCTGTGGTCTCTTTCAGTTGAGTTTACAAAGCCAACCAATTGAAAACAAAAAAAAAAATGCTTCATAAAAGCAACATCAACAGCTGCCTCTCAATTACTTGGACCTCTGTAACTGTGCATAAGAGGAAAGACAGCTATATTCTGTACCACTTGAAATATAGATTACTTACCTTGTATCACATGCGAGTTGTCTTTCAAAAAAAAGTTGTAGAGGTATTTTGGGATGAATGCAGACATGCAGGCATAAGCCAAGGCTTGAAGAAGAAGAAAAAATGACCAATTATTTATTTATTTTTATCTAAAGTTTCAACTGTAGTATCTCTTGAAGTTCCATACCCTCATTATTGAAGTTTAAATACAGGAATGGAGCACATAAGGAATCCAGACCTGAAGTGGGAATAAGTACAGAACGATGAATATTTATACAAACGGGATGCTCCAAAGTGAGAAACATACAAATCATTGTAATTCATCTTTTAGCTCAGCCTCTATTAAGTGCATTAATACATCAAAATATGTAATGCACTGGCATGTCACAAATCAGTCTCAAGCCTTAAAAATGGGGTGTGCAGTATTTGCGGGGCATATGGGTGCACAGCCACAAAATTAGGCGAGAATGAGAAGAATGCAGGCAGACTAAAAAAAAAAAAAAAAGTCAACCAAAAAGAAAGTATGATGATGCGTTTGGATTCACAGTTGGGGACGAAGAGTGACTCATATATGAGGCCTAACATTGCGCAGACACTTGGAGACTTCTCACACAAATCACGCTGATAAGCCCATCACTTTTTTTTCAACGAAAACTCACAGAATACTGTTAGTAGGAAAAGCGAATGGTGAAAGCTAGGTCCCACGCAGGGACAGACTTGGGCTGGCAAGGGCGAAGCCGCCCGACACCCTTCATGAAGTGCGAAACAAGAGGATGCACGCCTGGAGACACTACGTAGCCAAGATGGCACGCGGAGATGGCTGCGAGGTACACCTTCAGTGTAGAAGGGGTGCGTCCCTGATCAAACATGTGCTGCAGAAAGCATATCGCCAATGGGACAGACGAGGGGGTCGTAGCCCCTGTTAGCGCACCATGCGCTAAACACACGCTGCTTGAGGGTGTAGAGAGACCTAGTCGTCTCCACCACCGTGTTGGATAGCGCCTCGGTTCAGGGGCCAGGCTGTTAGCCGCCCTGCTTAGCCATTCGGTGGCGCTAGACCAGACATACCCATTGAGTGTCTGGATATCATCATAACCATAGTATCTATGGACCTGAGGAGTTTCAGACCATTCTGTCAATGCATTGTGACTTTATGACACCGTTCCTGTTTTTGTTGCTAGAAAATAAATTGATAAAAGTTTAATGTTGCGCCATTTAAACATATTACGAAATATCAAAAATCTCTTCGCAATTTTAAATCTTCAATGTCTTGGCATCATGTATACCAAGTTTGACATTAATCCGGCAAAAAGCTTTCCGACGAGTATGTTAAATTCCATTGTGTGTCCAAACGCAATTACCTCACTTCCTGTTGGGCAATGTATATACGATGCAATGTATATACAAAAGTTGTTTGTCTCGGCGAGCCATACATCTCTATCAAATTTGCCTCCAGCTTAACCTCAGCCATAGGCACCCCATAGGGCCTAACTACGTTAGGGGGCGCTGTGGAGTTCCTGTGCCACTCCTGAAGCCAAGACCATTGTGAGGACCGGCCGGTCAGCCGTCCTAATGTGTGTGAGTTTTCGTGCATGGCAAGTACCTCAAAAAAGGCCGAGCGCGGCAGAAGAAGAAGAGAAATCCTTCCAATTCCAGTAGGGCTGTGCACCTCGGTGCGCGGGCCCTAAGAAATTACAGTCTGCACATACTCAGTATTTAGAAAAAAATTGAAATACCCACCTTGCCAGTAGACCAGATCAGGATGCGACACTACCCATGCCTTCAGAACCCTTCGAAACTTCACATGGCCTTGCGGGGAGGACAAGAGTTCATCGTACTGATGACAGCGAGGGATATCTACCTCAATCTTAGAAAAAATAGCAACATGTTTTTTTAATCACTGTAGGCCTACATAAAATGCTAAGAACCAGTTAAAGGAATAGCCATAGCCCTGTTGCTTGATGTCTCCAAGTGCGGACAGGGAAATCCTATCCAAAACAGACCTAATCAGCTGCCTGCAAGATGTGGAAAATATAGGTTTCTGTGCCCTGTTCCACTTATATGATTCTATGAATCAACTTAAACATAAATGTTACATCATAAGGTTAGTCTTTTGTGTTGCCAGCAATAACTTAACATTGTCAGAAGGGACCGTTTTCTTTAACAGTATCTTTATAGGGTTTCCAATACGGTGACTAGACTGTGCCATCCATCAGTCTTAATAAGCATAGTCTAAATATGGAAAATAAAAGAAAAAAACCCTGCCATCCTAAATCAATGTTCCACTCCATCCATTATGTTCTATATAGTATAATAATAAATATGAAGTTTTAGTTCAACTTAACTTTGGCATACCCTTAGAGGCTCCTCTTAAAAGTAATGGACACAGGGTGAAACAAAATAAATGTGCTCTGAAGCAGCAATCATTAATTTACAAAGTTCAATTATTGTTATTGTTGTATAGCTGTCGACTCATTATCTGTCTTATACAATAACCTTAAGCAACAAAGTTTTGGACTGATTCACAGGTTAAGTATTACTTGAAGTATTACTGCTTGCCATCATTACAGCATGAAAGTGGTCACCAAAAATTCTCCCATCCAACCAAGAAATAGTTCTGTTTTTTTAGTTGTAAATATCTCCATTCCAAAAGTTCATGTGTCAGAGCATAATAACAAGTAAAAATCGTACATAAAGTGCGTGCAAGAATGTCATTAACAAACAATAATCCCAGGATAATCCTAAAATACCCTATTTTACCCAATTTAGCATATTTAGTTATAGAATCAAAAGATCTAAGATGACACTATTCAGTAAATTATGTCAACTGTGAGATCTGACATAGCCAACAAACCTGTGACCAATAATGCCAATATTCTAGATGAGAATTTTAGCAGTTTCGTAATATGTTCTTCACAACTACTAAAATTTACTGCATCATAAAAAATATGTAATGTTTCTAGTTTTTCCTATTGAAAATGGTTAAAACCCTGGATTCAGTCATTTGGAGCTCTTCATACAGTAACAGTTGCATTAAAGTAGCCTAACAGACACATCAAAACATCAAATCGTGCATTGTACACACACATAAAAATGTTTTATGTATGTCAGAGCAACATTTTATGAAATTATATAATGTACTTTACCTGTCTGTCTGTCGGTATAGGAGTGTCTTTATCAATGCCGTTGTATTTTGTATCAATATCCCCCTTGTTAAAAATAAATAAATAAATAAATAAATAAATAAATAAATAAAGGTAGTAAGGAGACATATAATCCTCATGTTATAATACTGCTATAGTTTTGTGATATTTATTTTCACAGTAAACAGTATCCACGAGTTCAACTGGAAAAGCATATTTGACATGCTATGAGCTAGTAGGTAGAGCTACATGCCACCCAGTTTCATTCTGCCCATGTGTTGGGGTGCTACCGTTCTGGAGTTATTCTGTGAAATGTTTCAGTCCCCCTGAACTAAATCTGAAGTTCTACGAATGCTTGTTTGATATTTTCCAGGAAGTCATAGACACCGCTGAAATGTCATTGGCTTAAAGGCTTCGGTTCTTAAGTTATTAAGGAAACGGCCACTAAACATCATTGCATTTAAATTCAATGCAAATACTATAGAGGAATATGCATGCTCATGGTTTGGAAGAGAGTGGAACTTTCGAACATTAAGATAATTTTAGCATGTTGTATATGTAAGAGCTTGATGCCTCATTTATAGATTTATACTTTTGACATTTCAGAAAACTTATCATTTAAATAATCAACTGAGGAACATTTGTGGGTAAATCTACTGGTAGTAAAATCCTCCTTCAGCACAAAATGGGCATAAATGGGCTGTTAAAACAAAAAAGCTATCCTAGATGCAATGCCATCACATATTTTCAACCTCCAGGATGGCACACCTTGCCTAAAAACACAATTAGTGTTCATCCCTGCCTTTCTCTGCATGATCCTGTGCCACTAACCGTCTGATGGTGTCCAACCATCTCTACGGACTATGCCACTAAGCCTTTCAGTTGGCCCGATGGCTTGACTGCTCCTAATGATATGGTAATATATTCTGGGATAGTTATGAGACTATTATGCTGCTAAATGTTTAGCGCCATTTTAAATGCCCAACACTACTGTTCTATGTCAACTTTTTTGAATTGCCATACTTCTGACACTATAGTGCCACCACGATTTCCTGTGGTATTGCTCCATTTTGTCCGAAGCTCTCCGGATTCATAAGCACTCGGGCGATGGATAAACCTACGGACGAAACAACCTCCGGAACCGGACGAAACGGTCAGTTTCCGTATTTGCCGGAGGATATAAATGAGCCTTTACTCTTGTTCTGACTTTTGACCTTGAATCTCTGTTCTTGGCCAGTTGTTAATATTGTTAATTTAGTCACTGTAACAAGTAGGCTCCAGCCTATGTCACAATTTTCTTCATCTGGGCCCAAAGCCCAAAGGTTTCTTTAAGGTTGTAGAGCCTTTAGCCCTAGTCTGTTGTTAGGCCTACAAGCATCACACTGGTCTGGTTCATGTTGTTTTAATGGTTTTTCAGTATTCCATTTATGAATGAGAAAAAAGTAGCCTATGCCTACAGGTTATTGCTTGGAAGAATTATTAAATTAAAATAGTTTTTGAACCAACACATCCTAAAGATTTTTTTTTCACCGCACAAATTACAGTTCCTGCACGTATTTCTTCCCATTTCAAGCAGTGAATAAATCCTATAAATTGAGAGGTGACCCTGTCTAGTGTGCTTGACGTCACCGTTACAATACAACATCAAATGAACTTGTGTGAATATTTCAGGCAACTGGCAGCTGCAAGCACTTGAAATTACCTCCGTTTAATTTCTCATCTCAAATTTTTTTTTGTTGTCAACCACTTTTTTCATCCACATGAATATTGCCACTGGTAAGTGGTCTAATATTTTTTTCATTTGTAGATCACATATTCAAAAATTTCCTCTTCAAAACAGTACTAGCGCTACTTTCCTCTCTTTTTACAACTTTTACAACTTGCCATAAATGACTAGTATTTAAGTGAAGTCTATTTTGGAATAGGTTTTTTTTATATTATTCTGCTGTGTGTAGTTTGAATACAGTGGAGGTGATTTGTGATATTTATGATATGCTAACATTGTGGATGTATTATATGTGGATTGAAATGACACATTATTTGCATTGGACTGGGGGGGAGATTGTGGCACTAATTGGTGAGGTCATGTGACCCTGCAATCACCTGTCAATGGTTGGTGAATCTGTAAAGTGCACCTGACGAAGCAACAGCGAAACGCGTTGTTCACATTAAAAAACGCAAAACTGAGTCCATTAGTGTGCGGTGATTTTTTTTCACTTTAGCATGTTCTTCCCCCAACTTAGACGACTGGATAAATACCTGTCTCGTCTCAGTGCATGCACTGAGTTGCTCTGGCATGCGATGCTACTTTGTTAGCATTTAGCTTAGCCTAGTTCTTTCAATAGAGCCCAAACAGGGATGAAGTTAGAACCACACACATCCACAGCCATCCTACTTTTTACAGCTTCACTAAACGTGACCATTAGCATGCTTACCTCCACACCAAGTAAAGCTGCCCACAGTAAGCCTCTAAAAAGAGGGGGTATGTCAATACGGGCTTCTTTCCATATGTGATTCTTTTTGTATGGGTAAGCCTAATATTACAAATGAAAAGTTAATAAGCTTGAAATCACACAAGTATATTGTAATGTAAAATCATGACGTTAAAAACATTTAATTTATTGAAATATTTATCTAAAAGTGTCATAGGTATGTTTATAACAAAATGTTTCTGTCCTGTGCATGACTAGCGGCAAACCTTGAGAAGCCTTTCAAAGAGTACAATTCGCATCAATTGGTACTCTGTGTCTCTCTCCCGGATGATAAGGGGCAGAGAAACTGTAGCAGAGAGTTCATTGTTACTGTTGGACTGGGGAAGATTAGACTGCCTATTAGGAAGAAAAAAATGGGAACTTGTTAGTTTATTTCACTGAAGATGCACACATGATAAGGGAGACTAAAGAAGTCAATACATAAGTTAGAATTTCTATTGTCTAAATTGGCTCAAGTGGTCTATAACTGCAATACTTTTCTTGCTTTGGAAAAACTATAGCTTTGTCAAAGTCATCTTTCCTTCATGTGTTGTAAATTAAATTATCGAAGTGGTGATGAGTGAAGTAACTTTTTAAAGACTCCCTGTTGAGGGTCACCCCTGCCTTCCACTGCCTGATCCTGCATCTCTGGCTGCCTTCAGCTCCACAGACGACCCTGACATGATTGATACAGCCTCCAGCTGGCCCCTGGCTTGACTGCGCATAATGACATGGGACTATATCCTGGGATTATAATGGGACTCCTATATTACTTTATTTATACAACAAATTTCTTATGTGTACCTAATGGAATAATGGTGGACTAAACACCATCTGAGAGACTGAAAACCTGCCCTAGGCAGTTGGGCTAGCCCCTTGAGCCGTCGGAACTGCCCAATGTTTCTTCCTTTACCATAACAAGTAAAAACAAAAAACGCTGATAGGGAGTTTTTCCTTGCCCCTGTTGCTCATTGGACCTCTTTGTGCTAAGCGCTTTGAGACATGCCTTTTGTAAAAATGCGCTATACAAATAAAATTTAATTTAATTTAATTGAAAGAGGCTAGATATGTATTATTGTTTAGATAAATAAATCATCCAATGGCTTTGTTAGCACCATGGCCCTACACTAGACCAGTGTTTTGCAACCTTTTTTGAGCCAAGGCACACTTTTTCAAAACAATGACGAGGCACACCACCAGCAGATTGTTAAAAAAAATGAAATTCTGTAATCTATATACAAGGTATTCATTACATAGTATCACAAACAGGAAAATTCTTATGCCTGAAAAATGTATATTTCTCCCATCTACCAATTCATTCAAGTACATAATATATTTTCATACTCATCCTCCAGCAATGGATAGTACGCTTCCCCAGCCACGTCTTTCAGTCTCTAAAATTTCAATAGGAAATCATTACTTAGTCCAAAACAGTATGCACAATTCAAGCAAGTAAACAAGATATTGTATATAATTAAGCAAATTTTGAGCGGGTGTTAAAATGGGGTTTTGGAGGGGGAGGAGAGGGGGGATGATGGGTGGGTGTTGGGGGCTGTTGAGTGGGGGTTGGTGGGGGAGTGGGGGAGGGGGTGGTGGCAAGTCCACCTTGCGGTTTCTGCCGAAAAAATGCAGTCTAGTTTTGTTTGTGCCTTATTTGTGCTGTGTTTGTTAAAGCCCATTCATTTTCCTAAAGGAATTTTAGGAACTTGGGAGCATTAAATGTCAACACAAAAAAAAACATGAGCTTTGCTGTTAGTGGCGTTTAATGTAGATGGTAATTGATTATCCCTAATTGAGATGTTGAAGAACTCAGAACTAACACAAATATTTATGTATTTTTACCTTGCTGCCTACTCTGACAACTGTTGTTTAGTTACAATCTACTTCTACAATGTTAAAACTGCTTAAATAGAGTTTTGACCAACAAAGAGGCATATGCTGCGTTAACTGCATAAACCCTCAAACAAGAATTTCAATGCATGAGTGGAAGATCCTCTCTATTTAAATTGTGCATTTTAAAATAACAGCGTCCAAATGTAGATGAACTGTGACAAAGAATTTTAACTAAAAGAAAAACTCACATTTTTCAGCTGACATAGTGAAAGAGTCACAGTAGTATCATCCAAGAGGAAACTTCTGTCTCTGCCCTGGCCAAAGGCCTGTCCATCATCTAAAATGAATCTAAAAAAAAAAACCATATGCTCACACAGTATAAAGCTTATTAAAATAACCACAACAAGGCATTTGGATACAAACCAATCACAAAATTATTGGAACAACTTACTTGGATAGAGTGCAAATAGATGGTTTGGACCGGATAATATCCTTGTTTATTAGTTCCCTCTCCAGATCACCCCCTGCTAGACACCAGAGGTGATACACTTCGTCTATAGCCCTCTCTGCCAGATAGTCCTCGTCTTCATCTTCAGATTCAAACAGAAATATGCACTAATGTAAACTATAACTGTGAAGACAAATGACACATTTAACAGACTGCAAATGAAACGGTAACATCCCATGCAGATACAGTGGAAAAATCTTTGCACCATTTGCTACATGCATTTACAATAAAATGTTTAAATCATTTTACTAAAAAGTCTTATAAGGATTTCTTATACTGCGTTATCGCATTACTGCTTATTTTGCATTATCACATATTTTGCTATAAACATGTTTATTCTCTTTATGTCTAATGGAACAAAACAAAGCACAAAACTCCAAAAATTACTGGCACCCTTTTAAAACTGTAAATAAATAAGATTGTTTCAGGCAAATAAGTTCACTTAGTCTTTGCGTTGTGTGTCTGTGTGTGCCATACTGAGCCTGTACAACAGAAAGAGGAAAAGACAACCGTGTGAGGAACTGAGAAGTACAGTTGTGGAAAAGTCCATCTCCAGAGATCTAGCTTTGCCTTTGTTCACAGTCGCAACATTATTAAGAAGTTTGCTACCCATGGCACTTTATCTCTCTGGGCGTGGACAAAAGAGATTTTCATGAAATTCATGAAAGGTTGCAACGCAAGACAGTCTAAATTGTGGATTAGCAGCCCCAAACAATTTCCAAAGAAATTCAAGCTCTCCTGCAGGTTCAGGGAGCATCAGTCCACATGAACTATCAGTCAACGTTTAAATGAAATGGAACGCTATGGCAGGAGAGCCAACTGCTGACAGACATATCTGAGGAAAAAATCTGAGATTTTTAAAGGATTTTGGGTTGCACTGTAGGGCCCAGTGTCAGAAAGCTGGGTTTGCGTCTGAGACCCTGGGCCTTCCAGCTGGACAATGACCCCAAACATACTTGAAAAAGCTCTTGGAAATGGATGGCAAAGCACTGGAAAGTTCTGAAGTGGCCAGCAATGAGCCCAGATCTAAATCCCATTCAACACCTGTGAAGACATCTTAAAATTGCTTTTGGGAAAAGGTGCCCTCCCAATATGTGAGACTTGGAGCAATTTTCAAAAGAAGAGTGGTCCAAAAGTCCACGTGAGAGGTGTAAGAAGCCTATTGATGGTTATAGGAAGTGACTGATTACAGTTATTTTTTTCCAAAGGGTGTGCCACCAAATATTAAGTTAAGGTGCCAATCATTTTGTCCTGCCCATTTTTTGAGTTGTGTGTGAGATTATGGCAAATTAGCTTTTTTTCGTCCTGTATAAAGAAAATAACCATGTATATTCTGTAGCAAATCAAATAATGATGCAGTGGTTTTCAGTGAGAAATACTTGATTTTTGGAAAAAAAATTAAGGGGTGCCAACAATTTTGGCTGACTTTATACATTTACATTTACATTTATTTCCCTGTTGCTATAAAAAAAGGCATTTCTCTCCGGCATACATTTTCACTAGCACTAAGTCTCACTGGAGTGATGTAGGTTCAAGAAAAGAAAATTAAACTGTCTTGCATCAGTCAGTCCAAAGTCAAAACCTGACCAAAGGGTGAAGTAATTAAAGTTATTAAAGTAATTTAGCATTGGGGAGGAAAAACAACAAAATTATTAGAGATTCCAAGAGTGAATGAGTTCTATTACTGAAGCCAACAAACTATTTTTGTGGTTTCTTGGGATCTTGTATTTCTCCCTTGCAATCTTCAGAGAATATTTAAATTTATCTTGCCTGTTGAGTTTTTCTGGTAGAAACTGAATACATATTCTGCCTTTAAATATTCAGAATAGAAAAAACTGAATTTAACTAGTTATAGTTAAAATAGATGGTCAGAATATCAGAATACAGCTGCTTTGTCAAAATTTTATAACTCAAAATTAAACACCTCTTCTCTATTTGCTTTGAAATAACATGCTTATGAGACAATAACTCGTGGACATTATAACTATGTTTTATTATTTTTTTTAATTCCATGGGTCTGTACTTTTTCGCTTTTTAAATGTGAATTAGGGATGTCCCGATCAGGTTTTTTTTTGCCCGAGTCCAAGTCATTTAATTTTGATTTAATTAAGTCCCGATCTGATAAAAAAAGAATAAAAAAAGAGCGAATAAACAGATCCAGTTCCTTATTTTTTATTTAAGAAAAATCTTATTTTAACATTCAACAACTCAACAAACAGAGCACTTATAGATGTATGTGTATGTACATACATACATACACACACACACATATATATAATATATATTATATACACACACACACACACACACACACACACATATACACATACACACATATACACAGTATATAAGGGGTGGAGCCGAACCCGAATACGGTATTTGGAAGTGCACAAATAATGCATTTTGTACAAATACTTAATTCGGACGAATACTTCAAAAAATATTTGTTTCCGTGAACTGAAGCAAGAGAACAATTGGCCTGAACTCAGGAATCTGCGCGCAGGCGCGTGCACGAAATTGCCACCAACGACAGTTCAACGATTGAACGATAGTGCCAAAATATTGGCCTAGGCAGGCTAGGACCGGGAGAAACTAAAGGTCTCATGTTGGCGCTGATGGTGTGAGGTAGCCAACACCCAAGGATGTCATGGGCTGTCTCGGCTGAAGAGACGGATCTCATCAGAGCTGCTTCTGAACTTTGGGTCAGTGTGAGCTAGCCTGCTAACACCCAAATTCTACCCTACTATAATCAACAACAGTCATGAGGAGTAAACTTCTTAATTGAACAATGGAAATTATTTCGGATTATGGATAGACATACACAAATGGAACAATTTAGTGCAACATTTAATGCACTGCTGTTGATCTGCCTGTTGCTTCTCCTCTGACTGACAGGCATAACACACAGGCTTGCTAGAGTGCTAGAACTGGCTAACTCTACTTGACATCAAAACCCAACAGATAGGGCATTATTGTTTTCTTGGATAACGTGGGTTAGGAAAATTAATAGCTAAATGTTCCCAGAACCTATTATATTTTTCACATTGTCTTGAAAACTGCACAATTAGTTTATGGGATTGGGGATGCATCAGGTTTTCATTGTAGACTGCATTTTGCCTGTTCTACCAGCAGTTTACAAAGCCAAAAACATCCGAACTGTGGCTGTGTTTTACTAACTCTTCTTTTGGAATGAAACTAATCACACATGTATAGTTTTCAAACATATAGCAGGCTTAACTCCACTCAGCTGAAGTTATTATTATTCAAAATAGCATTTGGGAACATTCATCAAAATGTCTTAAAGTGACAGCACTCAATTATCCAGTACAGTGTCAGCAGCATTACATTAACTTCAGGCAATTCCACATAAGGAAAGACAGGTTTATTGTATGTACTTGTGGGAGTTATATAATGAATATATATCATATAATATCATATAAAATTATAAATAATAATAATAATAATATATATTTTTTGTTGTTATTTATTGATTGATTTTGAATTTGTATACAAATACAAATACTTTCCCTCTCAACAAATACAAATACCGGTGAGTTTGCACAACCCTATTATATATGAAGCTCTGGAAAAAAATAAGACCACTTTAAATAGTAAACCCCATCTAGAATGGTCTCTTACTTAAATCTGTTAGGCTACGGGATATTATTAGTTTGCAGAATGCCTGAAATGTTTGCAAATAATTCTTAAAATCGCCTAAAAATTGTATCACAATTCAGAGGTGCCATATCAATCAATATCAAAACACCCTGTGATTAAATGAAGAATGTCATATGTCGGTTGTCCCCAAAAAAATCTGTGACAGACGCTGTGATTGCCTACCTTCTTCAAATCTTGCAGATAGGATAGACTCCCTGAAAATGTGGGAGTCTTGGACTAAGCCTTATCCCTTTGCATCCAGACTTGCCTGATCACATCATCTAAGAATTTAAGGCTATTTGGTCATTATAACTTGTAAACTTTTGCATGAAGGTTGAGACAAAATGTTTCACCTGTAAATTAACAGGTAAATTAACATACTGTCCATATTGTATATTTTGCACTGCTTTTTGCACTTCTGATTAGATACTCAACTGCATTTCGTTACTCTGTATTTATACATGTGTAATGACAACAAAGATTATTCCAGGTATACCAATAAAAATGAATTAATTCATAATTGTGTTTGATGTAGCCTACATGTGCAACATAATCTAACAAGCGAAAGACACAGACCCATGGCATACTTATTGTGTAATAAACACTTTTTCTACTGTTAAAGCAAATAGCAACGACATATTTCATTTTTAGGTGTTAAAAGAAAGAAAAAAAATGTTAACTTGAGGTGTGTAGCCTATGCAGTACAGTAGCCTATGTTGTGGTTGTACTGACATCTATAACACGAGACGGGAATCCACGGACAGAAACACCTAAAATGAAATACTCCATCTGTACACCCCTTTCCCTTTACAAAAAAAATATAAATTAAAAAGTAATGACCTGAGACCTGAAAGACCAACACTACTTTTTGAACTTTTAAAAAAAGAAAAAAAAAACCTTTGAACTGATTAGGGACATCATCAAGGAGTTCCAGGTGGGCGGATCGGGGAAAGGACGAAAAGATGCTGAGGGACTGATAGAAAGGCTCACTCAGACCAGAAACATTCTCAAACACAGCGTCGCCCAAAAGCTGCACAGATGTGGGCCTACAGAAAAACAACAACAACAAAAAAAATATATATTTTAAGTGCTGTTGAGTAAAATTACATGAGTTCTTTAACCACAATATATAATGAATGAAATTTAAAACTTATCAACAAATCATAGCTTTAATGCATCTAGTGCACTTTGAACGTACCTTCTGGAAGGAAGAAATGTCAAGCATTTTCTGATTAAAATAAGCAAATTCTCAGGCAACGTCTGTAAAACAAATATGCCAGTAGAAATATTTAATTCCATGTGAATATTAGGAGTTACAATTTAGCACCCTGTTGGAATCATATTGAAGAACTTTCTTACAACTGTTTGCAGGCTGTAGCAGTGGAAAGTGGCAGTGGATTTCTACAGATGTGAAAGTTTTAACAATGGTGTATATAGCATACTACAAATTATAGATTTATTATTAATCACTTTTGTTTTTTTACCTAACCCCATCATTAAATTTACCAATGGAAAACTTAAACTATTTAGGGTACAATTCAGAAAAATAATCAAACATTGCTGTGCATACACATTTTTTATTATATTTTTGCAAGAGATTAAATGAACGTTGCGCACCCAGTTGCTCAAGAACTTGGTTTGAAACGTTTAGTCGCACAACTGCACGCTAGCTGTTCTGCTCTACTAGCTTCCATCATTCCCAACTGAGCCAAAAAACACGGCTCTGGTGTTGTGAACCCAGACGAGAGTGAAGTTTAGGGGGCTGAGTGTAACGGATGCCAGTTAGCCTAGCTGTGCGAGCAGAACATTAGTAAAACTTCCCTGCCAACACTTCAAAGATTGACAGTTGACTGGAGCCTAAAACTGGCACTTTAGGCAGTATTCTCTTCTGGATGTGTCTGGGGATAAAATAATTGAAAGGTATGTATCTCGCAACGCCAACAGGAAAAGCAGTACCATAATCCAACATTGCACACTCACTCAATCACACACACAGACACGACACACTGAACTCAATTCCAAAACTTGTTCCATCCCCCCCCCCCCCCTCCAACCCCCCCCCCCCCCCCCTCCTTTGCTACACACATCCTTTCCACAACTGCCCACCCACCCCTCTCCCGCTAATTCTGGAAAAAAATACCTTTCTCTTATCCCACCTGTCTCTATTTTTGTGTCACCTACTTGTCATTCTGCTGCTTTCTGTCCTTGTAACTGTCTACTTGTTTGCTATAATACAAAGAAAAAAAGCAGTACCAAAAACTTGTAGAGTAGAGTGGCGTACAGCCGAGTGGGTAGCAATGGAAAAGCGGCAAATGCATATATCTTGATGCCCGTTATGTATCCATAGGACCTATAGTACCTCTTGCACTGTATGTATGTATACTGATGGATGTCCGTGTCCACAGAGCATAACATCTACCAGAGTCACATTCCTTGTATATGCAAGTATACCTGGCCAATAAAACTGATTCTGATTCTGAGATTGTAGGCATTGATCGGCTTGCTGTATGTCGCCTGAATACATTGTGAAAAAACCTGGTCTCAAAAGACGACACAGAGGCTGTAAACCTCAAACAAACACAAAACAGGACAAACCACGGGCAACCAATAGGAGACAAGATGGTTGGGGACGTACACATTAACCCCCCCACCCCCCACCATCTTGTTGCAGATTGGTCGGCCATGGTCTGTTATGTTTTAATGGACATCCCTATGTCCCTAGTGATTGTTTGAGTATTATAGCTGTGATGTCACATATAGTATGTAATGTCATCAGGGGGACAGAAAGCAAACCGATCAAGAGGAGAGGCCTACGATTTGAGACAAAAAAATAAATTGCGCAAGACCTTGCAGAAGAGCCTCTTTAATAGCTTTTATCTCCTCACATACAACAGTACACATTCATCCCATGCCTACTCCCCACATACACAGCACACCATTACATTTACATTTACATTTACATTTATGCATTTAGCAGACGCTTTTATCCAAAGCGACTTACAAAACGAGGAAAGCAATCGAGCTACATAGCAGAAACCTTAAGGAGCATAGTGCTAGGGGATAGTGCTTCAGTTCATTTTAGTGCTAGGATCGAAGATGTTCTCTGAATAGCTGGGTTTTTAAGAGCTTTTTGAAGGCCTCCAGAGATGGCCCTGTTCTGATTGTTTTTGGTAGGTCATTCCACCAGCGAGGGACGACATATGAGAAGAGTCTGGATTGCCTTGGGCGAGGTGCCGGGACAGCCAGTCGACAGTCATTGGAGGACCGGAGTGTTCGGGGGGTAGCCTGAGCTTTTATGAGAGCGCTTAGATAAAAAGGGGCAGATCCTCTAAGCACTTTGTAAGTCAGCATCAGTGATTTGAATTTGATGCGAGCCGCCAAAGGCAACCAGTGGAGCTCGATTAGCAGAGGGGTGACATGCGTTCTCTTCGGCTGATTGAAGATGAGACGCGCCGCAGCATTTTGGATCATCTGAAGTGGCTTGACGGCACAGGCAGGAAGTCCTGCCAGAAGGGCATTGCAGTAGTCAAGGCGTGAGAGGACCATAGTTTGAACCAGCAATTGGGAGGCTTGTTGAGTTAGGTATGGTCTGGTCTTTTTGATATTGAATAGTGCGAAGCGGCAGGCCCGGGCAACAGAAGCAACATGGTCATTGAAGGTTAGCTGGTCGTCAATCATAACACCTAGGTTCCTGGCTACCCGTGAGGGAGCAAGAGACAAGGAGCCAGAGTTGATGCAAATGTTGTGGTGAATAGTTGCTTTAGCTGGGAGGACCAGCAGCTCGGTTTTTGAGAGGTTCAGCTGGAGATGATGGTCTTGCATCCATGCAGAGATGTCAGAGAGGCAATCCGAGATTCGCGTTTGGATGGTTGGGTCATCGGGTGAGAATGACAGATAGAGCTGGGTATCATCGGCATAGCAGTGGTAGGAGGTGCTGGTGGATGATTTGGCCCAAAGAAGTGGTATAGATGGAGAAAAGAAGGGGACCCAACACAGATCCTTGGGGCACTCCAGTAGCAAGGAGGTAAGGCGCAGAGGTGTGTCCTAGCCAGGACACTTTGAACAGTCGCCCAGTGAGGTAGGATTCGAACCAGCAGTATGCATCACCCTTGATGCCCATGTTTGACAGTATAGACAGTAGAATATTGTGGTTTACCGTATCAAACGCAGCTGACAGGTCAAGCAGGATGAGTACAGATGACCTTGATTCCGCTCTGGCCTCTTTTGAGGCTTCAACCACAGTTGTTTCAGTGGAGTGGCCGCTCTTAAAGCCAGATTGGTTGTGGTCGAGTAGATTCTGTTGGCTCAAGAATTCAGTAACCTGTTTGAATACCGCCCTTTCAATAGTTTTAGCAAGGAACGTAAGGAGAGAGACCGGCCTGTAGTTTCCCACTTGGTCGGGAGCAAGAGAGGGTTTTTTGAGCAGAGGTGTTACCCGAGTATGCTTGAATGCAGAAGGGAAGATTCCTGTTGATAGTGAAGTGTTGATCACATGTGTGATAGCTGGTGTGATAGTTGGAGCTATGGACACATTAGAGTAGTGTACTGTGGTGTAGCGTAGTGTGGTGTGGCGTGGTGTGGTGTAGTTGGGTGTAGTGTAGTTGGTTGTAGTGTGGTGTAGTGTAGTTGGGTGTAGTGTAGTTGGTTGTAGTGTGGTGTAGTGTAGTTGGTTGTAGTGTGGTGTAGTGTAGTGTGGTGTAGTGTAGTTGGGTGTAGTGTAGTGTAGTGTGGTGTAGTGTAGTTGGGTGTAGTGTAGTGTGGTGTAGTGTACTGTAGAGTGATGTAGTGTACTGTAGAGTTATGTGGTGTAGTGTAGTGTGCTGTAGTGTGGTATGGTGTAGTGTAGAATGATGTAGTGTGGTGCAGTGTAGTTTGGTGTAGTATAGTGTGGTGTAGTGTGGTGTGGTTTAGTGTAGTGTAATGTAGTGTGGTGTAGCCGTAGGCTCAAGGCATTTTCTTTAAGTTAGTGTGCCACATAAGATATGTAATACACCACATATTTGGACAAGATATGGATATTAATTGTATTTAGGAAATGTTAATAAAAACAACAGCATTGCACTGTTTTACCCCATTGATTGACCTCGCCAAATCTACAATACAACAGAATACATTGGACAAATGGAACTGACAAATAATAAAGTTACAGTAGCAATTAAAAAAAATGAATAAGGCTACAGTACATCAATTCACAAAAACATCCAAAACCTTACAACAGGCTACAGATCTATACTGTCAACCTACTGCATTGGACAACTGGAACTGACAAATAGTAAAGCTGCATGGAAATGAATATAAATAAAATAAAAATAAATTAAATCGGGGCTAAGCAACATTCTGTTTTTCTCTCTCATGAGCTCCCTCTAAAGACCACTGTATTGCATTGTATTGCATTGCATTCTATTGGAGGCGGACCGCGCTGCTGAACATTGCAAGTGCTGTATCTACCGCTATTGGCCACGGTGGCGCATTCTACACCATTCATTCGCCGTGTAATGACTCATTTTAGCATCCTAAACAGTATGAAACGGATTAATTAAATGAAAAATGTTGCATAGTGTGCCTTTAAAGTTAAAGTCTCAGAGAATATGAACAAATAGCCTACATACTATATATTGGCTTAACGTTAAGTTGCAAATTTGCAGTAGAATAGCTTATGTAGGCCCTGTAAGAAAAAGAATGGTCTGCCTACCAGTCAATGGCTTCCCAGTTAGCTCCGAGATCTGGAGGTGAATACTTTGAGATGAGCGCACACTTGTGAATGGCCCGTTGTCAGGCAACTTCAGATGGCAGAGTCAAAGACTTTTTAAAGCTGGGTTTGCTTTTCCATATCTGCACACTGCACGCCTGATTGGTTCATCCCTGTCTGTCTGATGCTTGAAAGTCTTTTCGTGTTTTGTCTTGAAATGCCGTCTAACACCTGATGTTGGACACACTTTCAAAACACAACGTGCACATAGCACGGTTCTTTTGAGACACAAACCTATATTCCATGAGGGCTTTGCCATCTTAGCGCGGCTGCATTAGGTAGGCTAGGCCCAAAGTTTCCATCTTGTGAGTATGTGACAGTGAGTGTGTGGGTGGGTATCAAATGGTCAAACTAGAGGAGCAGGCGCACTAAGCAATAGCCAATGGCAGGTCTACATCCATACAGAAGACATTCAATGATTCAAGGAATTTATTGTCAAATACTTTTTTAAAAGGTGTAATGGACGTCTATTGTGCATAAAAAAAAGAGAAGGGTCAAGAATAATGCAGTGTACTGTATGTGGGGGGGTGGGAGGGCAAACTAATAATGGTAATGGCCGACTAGGGATGGCTAGATGGAATGGCAGTGGCTTAATGGTGGCATGGGGGTGGATGTATACTGTTGTATGTGAGGTGGAGGGATGGGGGGCAGCTGGTACTGCAGTGTTGGGGAGGACAGTGTGCTGAGTGAAAGTGGGGAAGGAGCTAGCTGATGAATAAGTGGGGGTGGTGTACTATTGTGTGTGTGTGTGGGGGGGGGGTAGCTGATGACTTAATGGGGTGTGGGAGGTAGTGTACTGTTGCGTGTGTGTGTGGGGGCAGCTGTTGATGTGGTGTTGGGGGGGGGGGGGGGGGGTAGTGTCATTATGTATGTTGGGTGGGGAGAGGGAGGGCAAACTAGGAATGGCAGTGCAAATAGTCAAACTAGAGGAGCAGGCGCACTAAGCAATAGTGTATGTGGGGAGTAGGCATGGGATGAATGTGTACTGTTGTAGGTGAGGGAGGGGGATGGGGGGCAGCTAGTACTGCAGTGTTGTCGAGGACAGTGTTCTGAGTGAATGTGGGGAAGGAGCTAGCCAAGCTCGGACTGGCAATCTGTACAATCGGGGTATTTGTGTTTGTATTTGTGTGAGGCAAAGAAAAAGATGGAAAAAAGTGTGTTTGCGTGTGTGTGTGTTAGACCCCGAAGCCAATTGTTTTGAGAATAACGGCTGGCTGATGAAGAGATTTACTCACACTTGTCATTGAAGGGGATTTAGTTCCAAAACCAGTGATGTTTCTTAGCCCTTTCCACACACTTAAATTCAATTTTATTTATATAGCGCATTTTTACAAAAGGCATGTCACAAAGCGCTTAACACTAGAGGCCCAATGAGCAACAGGGGCAAGGAAAAACTCCCTGGCAGCGTTTTTTGTTTTTACTTGTTATGGTAAAGGAAGAAACCTTGGGCAGTTCCGATGGCTCAAGGGGCTAGCCCAACTGCCTAGGGCAGGTTTTCAGTCTCTCAGATGGTGAGTAGTCCACTATTATTCCATTAGATACACATTACAAGAAAAGTTTGATATAAATAAAGTAATATAGGAGTCCCATTAGAATCCCAGGATATAGTCCCATGTCATTAGGCGCAGTCAAGCCAGGGGCCAGTTGGAGGCTGTATCAATCATGTGCTGGATCACCTTCCATGAAATCAGCTTCAACCTTGTCCCGATAACGGAACTTGGCAGCCTTTATAGTTCTCCTAAAACTATATATATTGCTGATTTGTAATCTGAATTTGTAATGTAATTTGTAATGAAATTTTGATGTTATGATAGGGTTGCGATCATGGTCCGCGTGCCCCCGGAAATCCCTTTGAGTACCAATCGTGGCACTAGTGCCAAGGGTTGTCGGCTCCTGCCTTAGGCTAATACAGTACGTGACCAGTTAGTAAAACTATTAGTTTTATAGCGTACCTTCCCATTTCTCATTTCACAATGCCTTTGAGCATACTGTAAAATCGTACCACACATTTTTCCATACTTTATTAAGACTTTCACTCAAAAGACTTTTCACTCAAGACTTTTCAAGGTCTGGAAAACAGTGTTTTAAAATTCCATACTTATTAACACTTTCAAGACTTGCGCAAGCACCCTGTTCTTGTGTCGCTAAAAAATAATGCGATTCAAAAGTTTATTCGCACGAAAATCTGATGGAAAAGGGGCTAGCGAAAAACATGGAGGTATTTTTTTCAACAAATTATTGAATAAACTGAGCTATATAAGCTTACCGGTCTGTATAAGCTTACCTTTATATCTTCTAAACATCCATGCTCCTCTGCAAGAACTGTGACTATATCATCCATGCAGCCTATGAATGAAAGACATTAAATCACACAGTAAGTCCAACTTTCACCACATCTGTGTACATTTTAGATTATTATAAAAATATGTTTGTTTGCTATAACCCAAGAAAAAAATTATAAAAAGTTATATTGCAAGCATTAATCTGGTAAGTTACATAGCTAGCTAGAAAAGTCCAGGCTATTTGATGAGAGTTATTTTACAGAGTTATTTTAACTGGTAAACAACTCTGTTTAGCATGAACTTACATGAAGCTAATTATTGACTGGTTCAATCACGTCATTTGAAATCATGCATCCGTCCTGCATGCCCAGTGCATGTATTGGTCTGTCCAAACTAATTTGTTTTGGCACTGATAGCAAAGAAGCTAACAACCAGCATGATGTTTTATTGATTTCTGTGTTAAAGAAAACGTTTTACACTTGACGAAATGGTTAAGACAGAAACTTTGACAAATACATCATATTTTTGCAAATTTTCGGTTGTTGTGTTAATGTGGCACACAGATAGTAAGTGACCACAGATAAAATGTATTATTGTTTACTTTTTTTTTTTTTTTTTGAAGAATTCAGAACAGAATGCAGAACAGAAAAATGCCTGTTAGATCTTTTAATCAGTGATGCATAAAATGGGTCCACCTGGTGTTGTTTTAACGTGATGGACCACTGTGCTCACTTCAGAAGCAGCGTAATATTAGGCGTACTGGTGATTTAATACTAGCCATACTGTTGATTTAATATTATGTCTGACCCTTGCAAATTAGACCCTAGGGTTGCCTTGGGTTAGCAATGTAACTTCTAACCCAGCAGGCAGTTAGGGAGAGTGTCCGTGAAAAGAAAATACTGCAAAACGCCCAGATAAAAGCGTTAATCGTAGCAACCTCATATTTACAAAACGAGATGGACAGATATCACAAATGGAATTCGGATAACTAAATATTCGCTCACTCTCCTCAAAGATCACCCCAATTAATAAACAACTTATAGTTAAATAGCTCCGTGTTCAGCAAACTCGTTCTTTTCATTCCGGGAGATAAATTACGTTTGATTCGTTTGTTCAATGTCAGGACTGATGGACCCTGAACTTTGCGGGGTATTTGTTCTGTGTGATGTTTCACAATTTCATACCATCACAATAAAACGATAACGATAATCTCATGTGTTTGTGTTTCCTTCTGTAAGACAAAATTACATTTACACAAGAAGAAGAGGCTTTCTGTCTCTATCAGTTTGAGCTAATGAAGCTTTGCCAGAATTTAGTGAATATATCCAGCTTAGTTAACCCTTGTAAAATTCTATTATAGGGCGAATTTATGCAACACTATGTAAAGAAATATCAGAAACGAGTTGTATTAAGCAGTAGTTACCAATAACGCCTGTTTAGAATTTGTGCGTTCGTGTGTGTCAAATGTGTCACATTATTGCAAGGAACTTATCTTCCATGTAGGCAACAGCCAAGAGCATCTGCTGTGAGCTGATGCTCTACTACACTACATGGCCAAAAATAGCTAAACACTTAAAAGCTATATAATTCAGAATATCTAAACAGCCACACTACTCAAAAATGTATTTAAACTAGTATAGCTTGGCTACTAGTAGTGAAGCTACTGCCCAAGTGGGTGACCATTGGAGAAGTGAGAAGAACAGGTGTGAAAAATAAGGCAAAATTTAAGTCAGATTTGTGCATATTCTACTGAGATTTTTTTTTTTCAATTAATGGATATTACTCATTAAATAGAGCTGGGTATCGATTCAGATTTCCCAAATTAATTAGATTCGATTTTACTTCACAAGGGTCCGATTCGATTCTCGATTCAATTTGATTAGTTATCGATTCAGTAATATTGGTAATATTGCACATTGCCACATTTTATTTGGACATAGATGACATGTTCGAAAGAATGAATGATGGAAATAGTATTGTTCTGCATTTTACAAATAAATACAGTTTGTAAACTATCCTAGAGCTCCCTCCAGTGGCTGCTTTGTAGTATAGGTTAAGCTAATAAGAAAAAAAAAGAAAATCCAAGATGGCTGAAAATAATTTTGATGTGTTATTGTTACGAGATGATTTGGACCTGAAAAATGTTGTAGTCTTGGACGAGATTTGTCAGTAAGTGTGAATGATTTTGTTATGTTTAAAATTTATATAAAGTGTGCATTTAAGTGAGTATGAACGGTTTAGCTTGTTAGCTTGCATAAAGCATGTATTAAGCTAGTTTGTGACATTTTCTATGTTTTTGGTTTTATGATGGTCAAAAAGAAGGCAGTGGTCAGAAGCTATTCTTAGATAAAGGCAAAATAAGTCTGGTAATTGGAGCATTATGTCGCTGTCTAGCTGGTGAAAATTAGAGAACTTCAGGGCAATGACAGCACAAGTATACTGCTGAAACTGTCATTTACAACTGAGCAACTTGTAGTAGTGACAGGCTAGAAGTCACGTGGTATTACGTGGTATCACTCAGATTTGAGTATTAAAGCCAGTATTGTGTTTCGAGACCAGGTTTTTTAGGAGGCAGAAAGCTAGGGGAGATGCCTACGACTCGAGATAAAAATGAAATCACGCTAAAATCCTGTAACATCTCATAGAGCACCTTTAAATTGCATCGTCTATAATTAAAACACGCATCCCCGTTCCCATAAATGAACTGTGCAATTATCAAGGCAACAATAAAAATGAAATAAGCCCAGGGTACATTTAGTTATTAACTTTCCTAATAACAGGCGTTCTGCCTAATCTAACAAAGAAAAATACTTAAAAAATAAAATGTACAATTTTTAAAACTATTCAACTACTCAACTCTACTGTCCACACTTTCAAACACACAAATTTGCATCCGCTATTATTGAGCCTCAAAGAACAATTTCTGATGGTCATAAAATGTGTTCTATGATACCTTAAATACAGGACATTTGCTCTGGCGCCATTTTGTAGTCATAAAACAAAATGTGCATGACGCTCCCTCAAACGTTTATCTTCCTAACAACCGCTCAAACGATTTTGCTTTGCTTTTAAATTTGGTCATTTGTGGTCCAATATGTAATTCAAAGGTATGTGTTTGACAATATTAAGTCCCAAGACTAAAGTATCAAAAATACTGAAACAATGTTAATGTAGGCTTTAGGGGTTTTGGAGATCAAATGTAGACTAAGATATAGACTTAAACAATTTCTTAGAATAAAAGTGAAATAGTCTCTGTATTAAGTCTAACATCAAAGTTTCTATGTACTGTAAACATGAGGTCGTCAGTTATTTCCCAGCTCTAGAGAGGGAGAGAACTTAACAAGTATGTGTAAAGGGTAACATATGGGCCTTGCTCAATCAAGTTGATCAAAAAGAATTTGGACACCCCTGGTCAATACGCTACACTAAATGCTTTCTTGTGTGAAAAGTTTAGCTCAGAATGATTGCAGTATTTACCCCATATCTAACTACAAATTGTGATTTATAAAAAAAAAAATGACAGAATTTAACTTTGCAACAGCTTTTTCTAACCCAGATGTAATATAAAAAAGAACCACATACCTAAGTTGAGAATGAATTTAAAGCTTTCACTTTTCCCAATATTCTGCCAGAGTCGCCTTCCCTTCAAAGACAGAAAAGCAAAGTCAAATGGCTTTGAAATTAAAGACATTTTACATGATTACAAGGCTCAAAAGTAATTTGAAACTTAGTAATTTTAACTGAAACTGAGTGATTTTAACTAATACTTTTAATGTTTGCAAGAAAATTACGAAAACAATAAATTAAATTTAACAAGACAAGACATAACATATAGTAAGTGTTCCAACAGTGTACACTGGGAAGCAGTATACTAGTCTACTTGAGGTAGTCCCAGGTTGTGGTTGGTAAGGGTTTTTTTGTTTTTAGTGCAACACCAGATTGTAGCAGCAGTAGTCGTAATATAAATAGGGGTGAAAAGAATACTAAAATATATAGCAGCAGGTGTAAGCAATTTGCAATGCAGAGGAAGTTATTTTCAGTCAAGAGTGTTGTTTTCAGTTAGTCATCATTTCCATGTCACATACAACTTGGACATTGAGTGGATGAAAATTCTTCCTATTTACAGTGGCAAATTATTTTCCCTTAGTGTCCTTATAACAATATGATTGCAGTTACTAGGTACCACCGATCATATTTTGGATATCGGACTGCAAATTGCGTTTTTTTTATTTGCCCATAATTTTGATGTGTTACTGTTACAAGATGATTTGGAACTTAAAGTTGTTTTGGATGAGATTTGTTCGTAAGTGTGAATGATGATAAAATAATAATAATTGTCCTTTTGTTTTGTTATGTATGAAAATCATATAAAGTGTTCATTTGAGTAGTATGAATGGTTTAGCTTGTTAGATGGCAGTAAGCATGTAATAAGCTAGTCTGTGATAATTGTATGTTTTGGGTTTTATGATGGTCAGGCAGTGACCAGCAGCAAGCAGTGGTCAGAAGCATTCTTAGATAAATTAGTGCAAAAATGCTAAATAAGTCTGGTTATTAGAGCATTATGTCGCTGTCTAGCTGGTGAAAACTAGAAGACAAAGGACAGCACAAGTATACTGCTCAAACTGTCATTTTCAACTGAGCAACTTGTTGTAGTGACATGCTAGAAGTTACATCGTATTACGGGCAGTGGCGTAAAGTTCACCCCCGCAGGGAGCCACCCATAGGTGACTCCACCAACATCTATCAATGTGAAAGTCAAACAGCAGTCAACATATTAACATTAGCCAACATTAAGAATGAAACCCACCAGACATAAAAGTAGTGCTCAGAAACAGCAGAACAAAAAATCTGTCTAGGATATTCTTTCATTTTTTTAACCACTGTTCTCTGGATGAAAAACCTTCAACTAATACAAAATGCTGCAACATGAGCACTCACTAGGACAAAAAAATAGGAACATATCTACCCTATCCTTGCTTCCTTACATTGGCTTCCTGTTAAAAGCCAAATTGACTTTAAAATACTTCTCCTAACATACAAAGCCCTTGATGGCCTTGCTCCAGCATATATTAAAGACTTACTTCCCTACCACCCTTCTAGACCCCTAAGGTCAAAGAATGCTGGTCTCCTAGTAATTCTTAGAATATCAAAATCCACAATAGGAGGTAGAGCATTCTGCCATCGTGCGCCTGTCCTGTGGAACAAGCTCCCCTCTAACATTTGCCAAGCGGACACTCTCAACACCTTTAAGTCTAGACTCAAAACATTTCTATTTACTGACCCCTTTAGATGGTGTATGGTAAGCCACACCTCCTCAAGGTATTATTGGAAAGGACTGCCTCTGCTGTAAGCTCCCGTCCAGGGCTCGGTTGCCACTGACCATTCCTTTGGTGGTGTTCGCTTGTTATACATCATTCCTTAGTTATGCTGCTATAGATTAATGCCGCCACAAACAACCCATCTGCCGTACAATTTTCACTCTTTTGTCTTTCTCCTCCTCTCTCTTTCCTCTCCACTTCTTTCTCTCTCATCACTTAGCCAACATCTATACATGGTTGCAATATAACTCACATTCTCTGAAATCTGATGGAGACTGCTCTAACTCATCTCCTCTCTGACTTTCCTTGCCATTACCACCCTGCCGTGAGTCATCACTGCTTTCCAGAGATGGGGGACTCGAGTCTTGTGACTTGACTCGAGTCAGACTTAAGTCGCCAGATTGAGGACTTGTGACTTGCTTGATCAACAGTGACTTGATCAACAGTGACTTGAGACTTGACTTAGATTTGCATGCAATGACTCGACAAGTCATTGCTGTCTTGGTTAATGGTGAATAATAATAATAAAAATATTTTCGAATGGATTGTTTTTCCTGTTGCATGTGGACGAACCTGGCAACCAGATGCGCCCGCCATCTACTGTAGAGTTGTCAGGGTTTAGAGGGTGCTACCAGTTCTGCTGCTACTGCAGCCAGTATGCCCAAAATCATTTAACTCAACAAAAAAAAAAAACGTGTGCAAAAATATCTGACACATCCAGCACCACGTCAAATGTCTCTGACAAGAGCTTACTGTTTGTATCACATTAAGTTTTAATCACATTGACTTAGTTTCACAATCCCGCCTATCAAATAACAGACAATTTGACTGAAATATGGTAGCCTATCTGAAATGGCCAGATTGATTTACTTGGCAGATCATATCTAGCTAGCGCCAGTTGCTAGTCCAAAGACTTCTGGATTCTTCAGGATTTGTGATGCTTGCTAAGCTGTGGGGTAGCGGCATAGATTGGTGCATCATTCAATTCAATTCAATTTTATTTATATAGCGCATTTTTACAAAAGACATGTCTCAAATCGCTTAACACAAAAAGGCTCAATGAGCAACAGGGGCAAGGAAAAACTCCCTAGCAGCGTTTTTTGTTTTTACTTGTTATGGTAAAGGAAGAAACCTTGGGCATTTCTGACGGCTTAAGGGACTAGCCCAACTGCCTAGGGCAGGTTTTCAGTCATTTCCTGTTTTTGTTGCCAGAAAATAAATTGATAAGTTAAGTTACTTTATTGTCAATTTCTCTACATATACTGTACATACAGAGGAATCGAAATTACGTTTCTAGCTATCCCACAGTGATGCGCACGGTCAGGAGAGCCAGAAGCCGCTGCGTCTCCTGCAACCTTGCGGCTCCTCTACCACCTGCGCCACCACCGCCCTTAAAAGTTCAACGTTGCACCATTTAAACATATTATAAAATATCAAAAATTCCTTCGCAACCTCGGTGTTCGGGCCCTAATAATAATCTTTCCAATTCCAATAAGGCTTTGCACCTACCGGTGCTTGGGCCCTAATAAATCCAATTCCAATAGGGCTTTGAACCTACCTCGGTGCTCAGGCCCTAATAACCTATTAACATAATTTGCATAGTCAATGAGTGTGACTGGGGTTTGATTGAGTCATTAGCTGATTGTTGCCCTGGTGTTGATGGGCAACTATGATAGCAGAATCCAGATGATTGTTACCTTGATGTACACCACATCGAGAATTCTGCTGAATCCAGACAAAAATCATGGTATATTATGAGGTCACGTCTCTGTTCACTCTGCATCGCCACAACTGGGGTAGTAGATATAGTGACAGATTGCAAATGGAAAAATCCTGCACACTAGAGCCAACCTCTCAACCACAGACCAGATTTGCACCCTATTAGAATTCTGCCTCACGACCACCTATTTCCAATACCATGGGAAATTCTAGACAGAAACATGGCTGTGCTATGGGCTCACTAGTCTCACCTCTTGTGGCCAACCTCTATATGGAGGTTGAGAGCCAAGACTTGGCCTCCTTCGAGGAAACAACTCCCAGCCATTAGTTCAGATATGAAACTTGCAAAATATAATGCCAAGTAGTAGAAGGCTTTCCTGAATACTCAGTTAACAGCTACATCAAGTTCACAGGGGAAGACACCAAGGATGGAAAACTACCATTTCTGGACAGCAAGGTACTGGTGGAGAAATCTACACACACCAACCAATACCTACTCTGACTCTCACCACCCATTGGAACACAAACTGGGTGTCATCTGGACCTTACAACACAAGGCAAAAAACATTGCATCAAAAACAGGGAAAATGCAAGGAGCATGAAAGGAGCATGCCCAACACAGGAGACCCACATCATCAGGTCAACATTCAGCAGTGCATATACAAGGATGTACACAAGTCAGCCATCTACACCCACATTGAACAACCCACCTTAAACATTCTGCTTCGAGATCCCTCCCCAGGAGATTTAGTTGTCTATCAACATCAAGGGAACAATCTTCTGCACCCTGTGATCATAGTTGCCCATCAACCCCAGGGCATACCTGTCAAGTTTTGGATTTGAAAATAAGGGAAATTTTCCACCGCCCGCCATGAGCAATCCCACCTCCCCAACCAAGCTCCAGTATGCCTTACATTTTAAGACAGGTGACAAAAAAGCCATCACAACTTGTCAACCACTAATAAACTACAATTGGCTTTATGTACAGCGGCACTACTTCCTGAACTTCAGGCAGCTCCTTTGTTACCTGTTTGCCATTATTGGACAAACTGATTTATCCAATAATGGCAAAAAGGAAACAAAGGAGCTGCCTGAAGTTCAGGAAGTAATGCAGCTGTGCATAAAGCCAATGATAGGCATACCTTTGTTGACATTGACACACTGTGAACATTCATAGCCTAAATGAAGACAAAAAAGGTATTTGCATGACTTTTTTGGTTTCTTGGCAGGAGTGCCTTCCATCATTTGTCTGTTTAGTTTTCTTTTTCGTTTTTCCCCAGCTATCTCACTCCGTATCATCTGACCTCACGACAACTGCCACCTACAGGCTACTGTAGGTAGCCTATTAGCTATCGTAAGGCAAGTGACAGAGCTCAGAATTTTTGGGGAGGGTTAGGGTTAGGGTTATTTTTTTTTTTTTTTCAATGACGCAGGTGAAAATGCGAGAGATTTCCATGAAAATACTAATACGGGAGGACGGCGGCAAAGAAGGGTAAATTACGGGACTTTCCCGGCCAAAACGGGATACTTGACAGGTATGCCCCAGGGCAACAAACAGTTAGATCCTGTGATCTTAATGGCCCACTTAATCTCACAAACTGTATACGTATAAGTATATTAAAGAAGGGCTAAGCAACGTTCTGTTTTTCTCTCTCACAAGCTCCCTCTAAAGACCGCTGTATTGCACTGCATTCTATTGAAGGCGGTCCGCGCTGCTGAACATTGCAAGTGCTGTATCTACCGCTATAGGCCACGGTGGCGCATTCTACACCGTTCGTTCGCTGTGTAATGACTCATTTTAGCATCCTAAACAGTATGAAACGGATTAATTAAATGAAAAATGTTGCATAGTGGGCCTTTAATGGATGACCCTTTTTTTACATAATGAGGGGTGTGGTCTACAGTTCACATTCCACCCACAGGCCAGGAGATAAACTCGTGTAATTCCCATTTCCAGTTAGAGCTGATGAAGCATTTTGGATAGAAAGTAAAACGGCTTTAAGCTCCTGTTCTCTATAACTAAACACAAGCTTCAAGCTTACCATACAAAGCTCAAAGAGCAAAATTCCCAAGGACCATACATCTGTCTTTGGTCCCGACATGCAAGATGTTTTACCATGGAAAGAACTGGTTGAATTTATCAGGCCTTGGGCAATGACTTCTGGGGCCAGATATGATGGATGTCTGGGGGAAAAAAAACATTTTTTTTTAACACATAAGACTTAATTCTCATGCCACAGTAACTCAGGCAGGGGAACTTGGAAATTGTTTTTCTATTACAATATAAATTGTGCAATTTGTGTAAATACAATTACCCTATGGGGAAATCCACATCTGCTCCATAATCGGTCATGTGATAAAAACCAAACTTGGCCAATTTCACATGTCCCTAAAAAAATTAGTTGACATGAATACATTTCTGAAACAGATTAACAGTGGCAGAACTCTCAATCTATTAAGCATGCATTTGGCAGTTGATTTTAAGGAGCATCACCGGAACTGAAACTATTAAGACTCTTTTTCGGTATATTAAAGTCAAACTTAGATACATCACATCAGAACCTGTCAAAGATTGGCCAGGAAGACTTAACAGAGATGACACCTCAGTTGCAGCATTATCAGATTTCCTACACATGCATGGCTTTATAAAATCAATTTGCATAAATTCTATTTACCTTTTCCCAAATATTGTTTGTGGTTATATTTTTTCTACATAAATCAAAGGGCCCTATACACAAACGGCTTGTCAACAGTTGCACTAAATGCTATTTAGTGCACTAAATGCTTTAAAAATACAATGTGTACGCCAATGTTTTCCTCAATGCTCGATTTTATATGTGGGGACTAAATCCTGCAACTGAAATCTTGAATGTTTTGATGCTGCTAGCAAAGTGGCACTGGTATGCTCAAAACCTAGCTTTCCCAATAATTCTCATTTAGCATTTGACTACCCTATTTTTAATAATAATAATTTCCAGACAACAATATGTTCATAAAGGAAAATGTACAAATTACTTAGGCTTGCAATATTTTTGCCACCCCTCGCCCTGGATTGTAGTGGATTACATGGCAGCTGGTCAACAAAAGGATTTGCATGCATGTATGTGTAAACTAGACGTTTTGTGAGTAATTTAACAAAGCAAGAATAAAAAAAAATACATCTGTTTACCTTACAATCGAAGAGGACATTTTGAGGACAAAGGGCTCGATGAACCATTCCATGTCTGTTCATGAATTCTAGACCCTCCAAGATCTCATAGGCTACTTGCATGAGTTCCTTTGGGCTGGAAACAAAACTGGTTTTATACAATTAGTTAAACTAATTCAATACAGTCTGTTTAAACACAATTTAACCAGGCACCTGTTGAACACACACACTAGAAACATATATTACATAAAATACATAAAATTACAAAATAGTTGAAAATGGTGTAATTTATTGACAATGTCTTACCAGATGGGTTTACATTGCTTGTAAAGATTCATCAAGTTATCTTCATAATGCTCAGCCACCACCACCAAGCGCTCTTAATAAGTGATAAATATTTTAAACAAATTCAGTTAAAAAAATCTTTTTTTTCTCAATGGCTGTGCATTAAGAGATGTCAGGTTACAAAATTACAATGCCTGGAGGAATTACTACTGTATGTAATGCTATTGGCAGGTGAGGTTGCTAGGTTGTCATTGAGGTAAACATATTGGTTGCTAGGTTGTAGGTTACTATGGTGGTTGCTGTTTGTTAGGTTAATCATGTTGGTTTCTAGGTTGTCATTGTGGAAATGATTACTACGCTACGGGTTGTTATGGTAGTGGATATGCCGGTTTCAAAGTTAAAGGAGAAGGCCGGTATGATTTGAACCTGGACTGTACTGAAAGACCGAGTACAAACATATATCCAACGCCCACCTCCGTTCACCCCCAGCATTCCGCATGAAACCGTTTTTAGCCGAAGCTTTCATTAACCTTACACTGCTAGCTATAGGGCATCACTTTGCCTATGCAGCTAAATCACTATTTTTACACCATTAACAAGGTTCAAAGTAACTCCACACTTCATTGGTAGACTTCTGAGGGCCCTGACATTTAAAACGAGACAATGAGAATTTTGAAAGTGTACAGGGACTTCATTAAAAAGACAGTTTATAAAAACAGTACCTTCTCAGAATTTCCCGGTCACCGCCATCTTGAAATTAAAACACGATAAGTCGATTAACGAACAGATAGAACAGGGGAACAGATTGAAAATTATATTCTGTTGAAGTGCTTGGATTTCATCTGAAAATATATAGTGATGATCTACATGAGCACTAAAGCACCAACAAATGATGAAACTTAAAAGAGTTTGACCAAAGACATTTATAAAGTTGTAGCTCGTCAATCAACTTATCGTGATTTAATTTCAAGATAAAAACTGAGATCTCTAATATGACTCATTATAAGGTCTCATCTTTGGCTTGTTGTATTTCTCCAGAAGCCAAATTAGGAGAAATAACTGTGACAAAACGAACACTTAAATGTGCCTGAAAAGAGAATCACCATATTGTCTCCTGAGCAATACAAGATACAGAAAGGAGTAGCAAACCTTTGCTATATTTTCACTCTGCATCTCTCTTCCTTCTCCACTTCTTTTTATTATCATTTGTAAGTGAGTAGTATTCTAATTTTGCATTATTAAGTGCTTTCTTATACGCAAGTGTTCCAACAGTTAATTGATAAACTTGGGTAGGGCTGGGAGGAGGGCCTTCTAATGTATATTGAGTCATTAAGGGGTCAAGAAGAGTAGTGTTTTTTTCTATAAATCGCTTGTGGCTTGGGGGATTATCTGTTTAGTGTGGTAGCAAATAGAGTTAGGGGTAGTAGAATCAGTTGTAGTCTTAAGAGTTATTAGGGAATGGTCAGTAAGAGAAGGACATTGAGGTAGGATAGCAGGTTGTTCTATTTGTGCACCATATGTCAGAACAAGGTCAATAGTATGACTACCTTTATGTGTAGGTGCCTTAACATGTTGGAAGAAGCCAATGTGTTCAATTAAGGATTGGAACGCCGATGCCAGGCTATTATTTGCATCATCCATGTGGATGTTGAAAACACTATAATATTATCAGTTTTAATGACTAGTGAGGAAAGGAATTCTGAGAATTCAGTTATAAAGTCAGAATAGGGGCCTGGGGGTCTATATAATGTTACAGTTGTTAAGGGTATATTAGGTCTAGATGTTTTGTCAGGTTGAGAACAAGGACCTCAAAAGATTTCAATTTGTATTCAAATTTGGGAGCCATAGTGAGGTTAGAGTTATAAATTGTGGCAACTCCATCGCCACGACCATAGTGTCAAGGTATGTGGTAATTAAAGTGACTGTCAGGAACAGGCTGAGTTTAAGTGCTGGTCAATGTTTCTAGAAAGGAGCTCAGCACCCACCCTCAAAGGATGAATGCCGTCTCAATTCAAAAGTCAAGGTTTTCCCCAGAAAGAACTAGTTATCGGCACACCAGCGCAACAGCCATTGGTTCAGTGAAAAAACTCTGCTGAAAATTTAATAGGTATGGGACCAGAGAAAGTTACTGAGTCTGACATTGTTTGTGCCAACCTATACAATTAAATAAAGCTTGTTTTAGTCATCTTCAGCTGTCTCAACCTGACATCGTTAGTGCCAGTGTGGATGACTATCCAAGAGTATTTTACACTTTACCAATTACCACAGTTTTATGGTCGGAAGGATTACTTTAAGGAGAGAATCGATTAGACACTTGAAGTGGTTGGTGGTGTGCTTGGGACTTCAATCTGCGACTAGAATGCCTCACCGTAACCCACTGTTCCTTCTGCAAAGGGGATGCCGCCAGTTGACTGGCTAGCTGGCTAGGCTAGGCGGCAGAGATGGGAGTAAGTCACACATATGCAAGTCTCAAGCAAGTCTCAAGTCTTAACCTTCAAGTCTCAAGCAAGTCCCAAGTCATTTTAGTAAGAGTCGAGTCAAGTCAAGTCAAGTCATAGCTTAGGTCGACTCAAGTCAAGTCATAGCTTAGGTCAAGCAAGTCACAAGTCAAGTCATAGAAATAATAAGCTCTTAATAAGAAATAATAAGCTCTAAATCTAGACAGAGGGGAGAATTCCAAAAATGCTCATGTTTTCATTGCATAATATTCCATTAATAAATACCATGGAATGAAATGGAGATACTTCTATGTTATATACCAGGGGTCTTCAACCTTTTTCAGCTCAAGGACCCCTTGGCTGTGAGAGCGACTGAGCACGGACCCCCACACCTTTGGGGTAAGATAGCTGCCAAAATATTTGTGTCCATATATTTGATACACGTGCGTATTTAGTTGTGCATAAAATAAACATTTGTGACTTCTCAAATGAGTTCAGTCATGCATAAAATAAAGTGTGTGTGTGTTATCCACCAGAATACGAATGGAAAAAAATGCTAATTCAAAAATTACAAGTACAAAATCAAAATTTTAAATTTTAAATCTCAATATTATGGATACCACTTTGCACACGTTACTCAACTGTCAAAATACGTCATCGCCCCATTCACAGGCATTACTTGTTGAGAAAATAAACTTTTTGACAGCTATCTTACTCCATACACACCTGGCCCACCTCAAATCCTGCCGTCATTTGGACTAGAGGTCTGCGCGGGACAGAATTATCAGTCCTGCTCCCGCCCGCACCCGCATTGTGCTATCCCGCTCCCGCCCGCACCCGCAAAGAATTGTAATTTTCACTCCCGCTCCCGCCCGCACCAGCAATATTTTGTCCCGCTCCCGCCCGCAAAAATCCTGCAAGAGGGACGTTGGCTTAATTTCTATCTCACTGAAAGGCCTCTTAATTGGCTGAGCTTTTTGAAGTTTATCGCAGAGCACTCCCGCGGGTTTACCACTAAGACCGTCCATCACGTTGATTCAACATTGAATTTCGGTCGTCTGATGGATACCTACCTTTCCAACCAACAACCAATGTCGATTCGACGCCTGTTTGCTATCTGGGTAGGCTACATCTGCAAGTTTTAATGATTTTAGTAACAGTAAATAAAATATTCAGCACAAATTATGTATGCTAGGCACTACATTAATCATTTGTATATTTTATTTTACACTCATATTGTGTTTGCGGGACTGCAGTTTATCATCCTACCGCCCTCTCCCGCATAGTGCAGTCCCGCTCCTGCCCGCGCCCGCGATGAGCTTTCAAATTTATTCCTGCATTGCACTGTTTTGCGTTGGGTCCCGCGGGTCTCGCGGTGCACCCGCGGGAGTGCAGGCCTCTAATTTGGACCGTCAGTCGAGTGCCTACATGCATGCACGCACACACACGAACGCACACATTCTAAACTCGTTTCTTTACATAGTTGCATAAATTCGCCCTATAACAGAATGAATGTCACAAGGGTTAACTAGCTGGATATATTCAGCTAAATTCAGGCAAAACGTAACTAGCTCAAACTGATAAAGACAGAAAGCCTCTTCCTCTTGTGTCAAATAACTTTGTCTTTCAGAAGGAAACACAAACACATGAGATTATCGTTATCGTTTTATTGTGATGGAACGTTGGATGAATGAATTCGCGTAGAACGCCTTGAAGCGCAAAGACCGCAGACTCTCATAAAAAAAAAACAAAGCAAAACATCACACAGAACAAATACCCTGCAAAGTTCAGGGTCCATCAGTCCCGACACTGAACAGACGAATCAAACGTAATTTATCTCTCGGAATGAAAAGAACGAGTTTGCTGAATACGAAGCTATTTAACTAAAACGCAAGACTAAGACTGCAAGAGAGAGAAAGAGGATCTGTGGAAACGCACGGGGGGAAGTGTTCTTTAATCGCGATGATCCAACTCAAATAAAAAAAAGACCACAAGGGTCACATTTTTTATTATAGGCCTAGTGGGACGAAGAATTAAAGATAACTGATCAGCAACCAGGTCCTAATGAGAGCACTGAACCTGGTGAGTGGAACAGAGCTTATCTGTTCTAGGACGGATTTGGAATTTGCGAGGCAATGTCACATCAGGCTCAGGCTGAAGTGGTGTATTTGTACATTTATGAATGCTAATGTGTTTTGGCATAGGTATTCATGGGTAGCCTACAATGTGTTATTTAAAAACGAATATGAAGCAATTTTCTTTTGAACATTATGTTAACTATCACAAATTTTATTTTTTGGAAGAGAAAAAAAATGCATCAGACGAAATATTTTCGCGGACCCCCTGCAGTACCTCCGCGGACCCCCTAGGGGTCGCGGACCCCCGGTTGAAGACCCCTGTTATATACTATGATCTACTCTTGAAAGTGGCCCATTTCTCATTTATGTCATACATCTCTCATATATCATACTTAGGCCATACCAATAAAATTAGTTGGTTCTCGGATTCGCCGCTTGAAAAAAATGCAAAATGAAATAAAGATAAAATTGAATTCAAACTCACACGAACATAAAAAACACCGTGGCTGATAGCTATAATACTGAAAAAAAGCATGCCGCGTTCACATGACGTCGAAAACCAATCAAATCTCGCCTTTCACTTCAGAGCACAAGAGACAAGACATGATATGAGGAAAGATGCCGGTGGATCCTGCTAGGCCAGTGTTTGCAATTATTAGAATATTTGATCTGAGGAAAAAAACATTTGACAAGTGCATTGAAATTAAAGAGGATGAGAATTTGCGCAGTTGTACTCACGGTGCCGAGAGCAGTCTGCTTGTGCAACTCTGTGGAGGTGAGTTTGATATTTCATTGATTGAGAGGCGAAAAAAAAACCATTCAAAGTGTTTCGCCATCAAAATCAATCAATAAATAAATGAATAGCATGTGCCTACACACTCACATCCTCACGCGCGCACACACACACACACACACACGCTTCTCTTTTTCATGCAAAGAAGTGTCTCTTTTCTAGATTCACTTGACTGCACGTTGATGAATGTTCATCTCCGTTACGCTGATCACAAAGTTTTAGTCACTATCTAATTGCTGGTGAATCAATGCGATTTTGACGTTCTAATGCCCTGTGATGAACTGTGACAAAATGAGTTTGAACGTAGGCTACAACAGCCTAGACGTAGTCTACATTATATGTCATACCTCAATTCCACAGCCAGCTTGCTTGGTGCTTAGATTTCTCAAACTCTTAAATAAATGACAAACCGTCAAACCTTTACATAACAGAATGACAGAATTATGAATTTGTACATTGCCTAAAACCTGCATGATAAAAAGTGTGCTGTGAGGTGTGAAAGTTAAGTTTATAAATTAGGCCACATTTAGTTTTTCCTTAACACATGAGTAAATGTCTTTACACATTAACTGTGAATGTGCTAATTTACCTTCAGAACATTTTTTTATTTTTATTTTGCTCGCTCAAAAAAAACCCAGCTACATTGATGTGGTAGACGTTGGACTAGCAACTGGCACTAGCTAGATCTGATCTGCCAAGTGAATAAATGTGGGCATTTCAGATAGGCTAGATCCAGGGTGCGATTTGTAGGGGGGGTAGGATCATCCCCCACCTCTGGTGTTTACCTCTGCAGAATGAATTTTATCCTGTAGGGGGATAAAACCCCATCAATAACTAAAAAATAACAATTGAAATTGTGACAGTTGTGACAGTTTCTTACTCAGGAATAATCTACATTGTTAATAGCTTTCTAACTTTCAACGTGACCCGATTTTTCGGCAATCTCGTTGTTCGTGAACGTCCCCATGCACATAAATACCGGTAGTCCAAGGAGACAATCTCCGCCAATACTCTGACATGTTCGCGTGATCTTATCCATGGTTCTGAAGCCCAAATAAGCTTCACCGTGACCAGCACAGAAAATGAAATGCTTCATGTATTTTTAAGTTTGGTTCACTAGAATTAGCTAGTTCTGTTAAAATAAAACGCCTACATGTTTAAGTTCATGACTTTTAAAAAAAATGGATTTATTAATCATCTTTTGGATTTTGGTGAGTATGATAAAACTCAAATATGATCATTTTTACCTAGAACCGCCGAGAAGTCATTTTTACCTCCAGATCACTGTTTACAGCTGTAATTTTTCTCTCACATTGCTCCTATTTGTCTAGCAACGCTAGATGTACGTGAAGGCATCCAACTTTGACATTGCACCATTGATTAAAATATTGCGAAATCTAAGACATGGACACTCACAAATGATGACGAGCAATAGTTAATAGTAATTAGTTATTTGAGAGTTTTCGTGTTTGTGTTCGTGTTTAGTCAATCTGATTAAAACTTAATGCGATACAAACAGTAAGCTCTTGTCACGTTTGACTAATGGAGATGGGATGTTAGCTGCCAGCTAACATTAAATTAAAAATAACGTGAAATTAGCTACAGACATTACTCACTTTTCTTTGTGTAGTCGGAAATGGCAGATGAAATTTGATGTGGTGCTGGATATTTTTGCGCTGCACACCTTGCACACGGCAAATCGTTTCTCTTGTTGAGTTGAGTCTTTAAATCCAAATTGTATTATTTTGGGAACACTGGCTGCAGTAGCAGCAGAACTGGTAGCACCCCCTAAACCACGACAACACTACAGTAGATGGCGGGCGCATCTGGTTGCCAGGTTCGCCCACATGCAACAGGAAATATCCAATCGAAAATATTTTTTATTATTATTATTCACCAATGACCAAGACAGCAATGACTTGTCGAGTCATTGTATGCAAGTCTAAGTCAAGTCTCAAGTCATGAGTATTAAGTCCGAGTCAAGTCAAGTCTTTTCTCACTGTTGATCAAGCAAGTCACAAGTCCTCTATCTGGCGACTTAAGTCTGACTCGAGTCAAGTAATTAGACTCTCTGCTAGGCGGTCAACAGAGCTAGCCGATACTTAGTTGCTACTGTTAGCTAATGTGTGTGTGTGGAAGCAACTTTCTAGATCTGAGATCCTCGCCTCCAAACTGGCAAGCTGTCTACATGTATTACACATACCACTATCGCTAAAGGAGGCATGGAATAAGGAATAAGCTTGGCTGTGGATTATGAGTGTAGTTGGTGAGGCTACAATGATCCACAGTTTAGACTGGGAATATGTGTAAAATAAATCTAAGATAAATCTAAGAGTGTTAACAGTGCAGTAGTGTAGCACAAAGAACAGAAACGTGTGGTTGAATTAAATAAATCTAAAATAACCTCGACAGTTAATGAGATGCATCTTTTGTACATATAAACTTCAGTTAAAATTGAATTAAAACCAAGAAATGCAGAAGAATTGTGGAAAGTTGTCAGATCATACAGGGCTGGCATACCCATTTACAGGTGCAGGAATTTGGTCGATGTGCACGCAAGCAGCACAGATGTGAAGCGGTTCTCAAAAACAGAAGTTATACAACTTAATATTAGTTTAGTGATTCACAGGAATGCTAAATCTTAATGTAAATTAAGTTTATTAAGTAAATATTTGATTTTATAAAGACAAATACTGCCACTGCAATTTTTTTAACCGCCCAATATAATTTTTTTCTTTGTTTTGATGTGCAATATAATGTGCAGTGTTCCCAAATAATGGAAATAAAAATATTATACAGATTTTGAGCTCAACTCACGTTTTAAGGAACACTGCTATTATTTTGACTAACATTAAAAAAAATCAAATAAAAAATAATTACTTAAATATATACTGGATTGAGTGCGTCACATACCGTGTTTCCCCCTAGATATGTCAACATATTGGCATAATCTAGGATGGCAGATGGTTTTCAGAACTTGAAAACGTCCCAGTATCTTGATAGAGTTGGGTGTGAGAGGGAGTCCATTGCTGCCACAGACATCATGGGGGAGTGGAGAGGCAAAGAATGTAGAGGCTCCCAACAGAGCATCTCGTAGTGGTTTCATACTCGCTCCAGAATCAATATCCGCCTGTTTAATGTGTCTGTGAATTCAAAGGAAAAAAAAAATAACACAACATAATACAACAACAGTATGAACTCATAAACTGTGTCGCACAAAATCTAGGGGCACTTTGCATTAGCTGTCAGTTTATCAAGTTGTATACAGACTGGACTATATTTTCTGCACCAATGTGTTATGCAAAATGGTGACTCAGCTAAGATCTCAGCTTTTGCTAAGACCGACCATCATCAGTGCTTACCATGCTAAACTAAATGTTTACACTTTTCCTAAGCGGTGAAGTCCACAAACAAAGTACTTTAATACACCGGCAGAGGATTTATATCCAGATCAGGGCCCATATTGACAAAGAATTTGACCTAACTTTTGTGTTAGTGCTGGCAGAGATCACAAGCTACAAATGATTAAGGGATTTATGGTAACAGGATACACTTCGGATTGGATGTTTTTTACTTCAGAGTAATTGTGTTAGTGCATATTTTGAGTGTCCCCTCCAACGATAGCACTTGTCAGAATAGACTTCAAACCATGATCAATCCCTGACCCAACATCGTGTCTGGCAGTTACAGTTGAATTCATTGTTATTTTCCCTAGTTTCCGTGCCTGGCCCTTGACAGGTACTTGACTGGTACGTGCAGATAATCTATCCCCCCCCATGATGTCATCAATTCAGCCCTGCCCACCCTAGCCTTTGTGAAAACCAGTTGCAATTCCTAATTTTTCCGCGGGGAGGAGCAGTGACATGTACAAAGCTTGCGTACGCACAAAAAAGCTGCGTACGCCACTTCTCACGCAGATGTTCGGATGTACAAAGACTGACTTGAACATGGAAAACTGCGGTCCTCCACGCAAACTTCATGGCTGGCGTACATTTCTGGTGCATATTGTCAGTTGGCGGCAAATAGAGGCAATGCAGCGCAACAACATTATGTGTAGTCGCGGACGAGTCATTAAGTAATATTGCAATATGCAGATCGTTAAGTGGATTTGAACGTCGGAATGAGTGGACTTTAATCAATTATGCTTTATTGTTGAGACGCATAATGTAACAATGTTGATAGGTTAAACTTACGTCGGCATATCAATAAAAAAATATAGGCTACTGTCTATTGCAGTTACAAGGAAATGGGAAGCACGAGCAAGACGACCAGCAATATTATTATCAGTGATGACTGGTTTAAACATTCAGGACCATGCATGACATCTAGGCTAATAAATTTCTCCTCACACATTTATCGTGAAAGTTGTGACTGCAATATTATTAGTTTATATTGGTAGAGAAGCCTACATGTTGAACTCAATTGTTTATGAAATATTAAAACTGACTACACATTTAAAACACAGATGGAAATACAGCCTAATAGGCTACTACTAGCAGGTATTGTAGTTCTTCAAATGTAGGAAAATGCTTTCAGCTTCCATGCGATCCTGCTAGGTCAAGTTGGAATCCCCCTCGGCTGGTGGGACCACACCAACAGATCTTGCAAAGCTGTCACCCTTTGACGAGCTTTGCAATTGTGGCTTCGCAGCCTGTGTAACCCACGTGGACAGCTATTTTCTTTTTACATCCACTTTTATATCGGACCATTTTTAGGTCAGCGATAATTCTACATTTTTCTCCTTCCTTTCTCCATTTCTCTTCTTCAAACAAGGGCAATATTATGGCTTGTTTTTACTAAGTAGAAAATTAAAAGTGGAGAAAATGGTCTTCGCCCATACAGAAATATGTAATCGAGGGAGGAGAGAGGGTGGAGTGTAGTGCTCGTGCATGTGCGCTGAATTCCACGGTACTTGGGATGTACAAGAGAATGTGCGTGAAAACCTGCTTACGCACGGATTGATACATCCAGATTTTTTTGTGCGTACGCATCTTTACAGTTTTGTGCGTACGCAAAGATTTGGTTACTTCTGCATCGGAGTCACTGCAGTGATTATTAAAGCCATGCGGATTATTAAAGGTGTGAACTCTCATGACAGCCCACCAGAGGATACCGTAACGTTAGTTGAGATACAGGAAAAAGATAGATGGAATTTGTTTATTAGGTGACGAATGCAACAGCATCTGTGTGGGAGCACTTTGGATTCAAATCAAATGTTCATGGTGAAGCACTTACCCTCTGTCAGCTGGTTTGTCACATTTGTTGTAAAACAGTAGCCTAATATGTTAGCAGATAAACAAGGCAATAGACACCTTCTGAGTTTGCAAACTGGAGGCAAAAAGATTCATTAAGTCCATTCATTTTGCCTGTCCTGCTATTACTGTTCTGCTGTTGTTTTGGTATTGTTTAGATTTTACTTAAATGATGGAGGATATACATCAAACATAAGCATGCCATTAAACATAAAGAATGCGTCCCCAAGTTCACAGACAGTCCAGATATTTTAAATAGGCCTATCATATCGTTATTATTAATTAAATCCAGCCAGAATTTAAGGACATGCGGTAAGCTACATGCCCTCTAGTGAAACAATTTCACTTAGCATTAATACAGATAGTCATACATAGCCGCCTTTTCATTAAACTATTTAAATGAAAATCCTTTTGAGCCTCTCTCATTATATTTTTATTAGGCTATACTTAAAGATATTTTTCTCTGTGTGTGTCTGTGTGTACTATTTTATTTCTCTAATACAAGACAGAATATTAAATAAGCCCCAAAAACCTTTAATAATAGCAGGAAATTAAAAATATCGACCAAATAAAACGCATCATTTACATGCAAAGCAAAATCATTCAGAGGTTTATCAGCAATATATATCTAAATAATGACGTTTTGACATCAATATCATCGTTTATCGCAATAAATTCTGGGACAATTCATCATACAGCAAAATTTGTTAACGTGACAGGCCTATGCCCAAGATCCTGCTGGTTTTTTTTGACTAGTAATCACTCAGAGAAGATGTCAACGCCAGTGCCTGAAAAATACTCGCTTTCAATGTGTGGGTTGACTTAATGATCATTGTATGATTATCCTCAAAATGTTTGTGTCTTCTCAACAATATGAGTTTGGGTGAGTTTCTCACTGTTGTGAAGGACAGCAGCAGGGTTAGGCCAGTCTTAGCCTGTAATAAAGCAATGCCTTTGACACCCTCTTCGACTCTCGGCGCCGGAGAGTCCTCGAGGATGGCACAAAAGCACAAGGCCGTTTTGGCCTATTTGGGTTTAGAAGTGATAAGGCCAAGCTGCAGCTGTGCCTACATGGACAAGGAGAAAACTTCTGTGTTATTGATTAAGTAGAGACGAGCGTTGCCTTTTAAGGAAATGTTATTTGTGTCATGTTATCTGACTATAAAAGGTTTTGACCAATGATGCCCAGGCAGACATTTTGGTCTCCGGGCGCTCGTGATGATAAAGTTCCTTGTGATTGCTTTTCATCCATCGAATTATCTGGTGACTCTTGATTTTTTCATCAACTTGGTAAAAAATCTTACGACACCACACACACCCCTCTCTCCACCTCTCGAACTGCTAGCTGTGCACTGCTCAGTGACTTCTTATAAGTGGCAGTCCTGTGCTACTGACTTCTACTGTACGACAGCGGCTAAAGCTAAACTTCTCTGCCTTTCTCTGATCTATATTAAAATGATTGACGCCACCTGTCAAGTTTGCAAACTAAAAGCAATTAAATAAAAATAAATTAAACAGGCAGTAATCACGCAGCTCCTGTTTCAGTGACGACTGAAAAACAGCTGGCCAACATAGATTGAGCATCTTTTTTTTTTTGTTTGGTTCCAGTGTTTAATCCTGTCAATTTATGTAAAATTTATTTTATGAAGAAGGAATGCCTGCACACTTCTGAAACTCCCATACTTTTAATGATGGTAATTGCCTGATGAAGACCCATTAGGGTCGAAACGTTGCAGCAGCACCATCATTAAAATTATGGGAGTTTCAGAAGTGTGCGGGCATTCCTTCTTCTTTTAGTACTGTCCACTCTTTTGCCCTGCACCTCACCGTGGGATGTGCACACTGCCGCCTCTAATCAAATTTATTTTATGACCTTGAGGAATTGTCCCGAAAATCTTAGCTTCTGACTAGAGCCCGACCGATAAAGGATTTTGAAGGCCGATACCGATACAAATATTTGTTGGTTTAAAAATCCGATATATCGGCCGATATATGTTTTTTTTTTTTTTTTTTTTAACATTTTTTTAGAAACCCGCAACAAAACATTAAAAGATTTCCATATTTGTAGTTATTTACAAGTTTTAACTAAAATAATACATTTTAAAAAGTAACTTGTTTATTTTATTGTCACAACAGAACATCAAATTCAAAATATATTAAAGTTCTTATAAATAAAATAAAAATAGAAATACAAACTTAACATATGAAACTTAAAGTTTCAACTTAAACTTTGAACAAAAACACAACAACCTAATCTAAATTACAAAGTAATTTTCGTTCATTCATTATTGTTCTGAATTAGGCTGATTGTTTGCACTTGTGACCTTCCTGGAAGTTAGGAGGCTAACTCTTTTGGGTGGACAGGGCATTGCCCTGCATGGGTTTGTGTTGATACTGTCAACCGCATGACACGGCGTTGTTAGAGGCATATTCAGACAGTGTGTGATGTTGCAAAGGCATACAGTCGCGAACGCCAACGCATGCAGATATTTCTCAGCATCTAAGGAGGACATTATGCGTGTTCTAAGATTTCACGATGTTCACAAGCGAGTGCACAGTTGGAAATTGCTGTTTCTTCAGCAGTTAGGGTTTAAGAAACTTGTTCAAATGAACAGCGTCCACGTTTGGCTTCAAAATTCGGTACTCTTCAACTGCTAAAGAAGCGGCGATTTCCAGCTGAGCATCAGATACGCTTGGGTTGTGAATATCACAGCAGCCACGTCCTGCGCCAATGTCTTGATGGTGCTATGAAATACCTGCATGCGGTTGACAGTATCAAAACAAACCCATGCAATGCCATATTCGCCCAAAAGAGTTGCTAACGTTACTTCCAAAAGGGTCACAAGTCATAATTCAGAACGCCAATTTTTTTATTTTTTAGTATTTCATTTTCAATTCCTAAAAGACACGCAACCATTGCTTTAGCTTCTGTCTAAGCAATGAGACGCATTATCTCTCTCCTATATCATTTCAAGGCTTTTTCATTTCCCATGCAACATCCACAATCCAATGATGAATGAACGAAAACATACACGGACCAAGTTTGTTGTGGTTTCCAAGCTCATTAATGTTAACGTTAGTGGTCTTCCACTGATAGTGGCATTAGCTAGCTTTGTGGTAAGCTAGTCTATGATGAGCCATAATTTAGCAATGGATAACGTCATACTGCAAATTGTAAAACATACATTTTCAATATAACAGGCCGGGGAGAGATGATACGTCTCATTGCTATAACTGTCACTCTATTAACTTCATTCACATTGTCAAAAATTAAAAGTGTGTCAACTACACTGTAACAATGTAAGCTAATTCCGCTTCACTCTTGGCTTATTTACCAGCAGCGAAACTGGACATGATAGTCACAAATTTTGTCATGCTTATCTCAGTTAAGACAACTGATGGGGATGTTCTTTTAATTGTTAAATTGTAGGCTATGTCTCCTCACCAACTCACCATGCATGAACTTGGTGTAGAGTGCCCTCTGGTGGACAAACTATAAAACGGCAACACTCATGCCATGGTTGAAGGGTGTTTTGTCCGTTTTTATTTTAATTTTGAAATATTCATTTATCGGCCATTATAAATGCCGATACCGATAGTTTGGAAAATGTCTAATATCGGCCGATAATATCGGCCTGCCGATATATCGGTCGGGCTCTACTTCTGACCAGTGGTACATTAGAATTTAAAATATTTGAAAACTTACTGCAGGAGGTCAAACAATGCGGTTGCATGTTCATATTTGCATCTGGAAAAGTTTGCAGAGCTGACAGCTGGACAGATTGCCATACATGTGGTATCATCAGCATGGTTTGCTCGTCATGGCATCAGATCTTCATTTCAATTAAAATGCAATCATAGTGTAATATAAGTATTCAATCTCCTTGGTTCTCCGGACAGACAGGCAAACTGCTCATATCACTGACTGTGTAATTAACACTGCAGCCCAAAACTCATGACAAAACGGCTTAAAACCAAGCTATAAAATGACTTCCAATCGACTCTGAAGAAGTGCAATGTTGACATTTGATAAAATGTTAACATGGAACGTTGAAATTTCACAGCAAAAGTACAATCTATAACTGTATCTATATTAAGAAATAGCAACACAAATGTCAATACAATGGTAGGCTAATGCAAGGATAATAGGCTAGGATGTTCCGAAATTCCTTTTTCATGCCGTTAGCCTATTTGGTTGCAGTTTTAGTCTTTTCCACCAATGAGGTGCTACTCAAAGCACTGGTAGCATTGGTTTTGAATTAATGTGTGTGTGTGTGTGTGTGTGTGTGTGTGTGTGTTGACTTGAGGTTAACCACTGTGACTGTCTATGTCCAGGAGTCAGCAAAAACAGCCTCTCCAGCTAATTGCCTTAATTTACGGCAGGTGCCTATACTGAAGAGAACTACCTTAATGTTAACAATGTGTCGATTCAACTGGTTGGCTCATTAACATGTGTGGGGGCGATGGTGGCGCAGGTGGTAGAGGTGCCGTTCGGCAACCGGAGGGTTGCAGGTTCGAGCACCACTCCATCTGACTACATCGAAGTATCCTTGAGCAAGATACTGAACCCCGATTGCTCCCGGTGGCAGGATGGTACCTTGCATGGCAGCCACTGCCACCGGAGTATGAATGCATGTGTGTGAATGGGTGAATGAGAGGCATAAATTGTAAAGCGCTTTGAGTGCTTGTAGGAGTAGAAAAGCGCTATATAAATGCAGTCCATTTACCATGTTTCACCTGGGCTACTTGTGGCTTTGTCTAAATATGCCCTTGAATAAGACAATTGACCATAGGTTGCTGAAAGCAAACTATTGACTATTAAATACTGCAACTGCACTCGTGTGGTGTGTGCTATGCATTTTTAAGATTGTTTTATTTTAGTTTTTAAATTATAACAATTAAACATCTACACTAACCCCGCCTACAGTACAACCCCTAACCCTTACTGTGGGAATCCATACTTGTGACTCGACTTTTCTTGTTCCTCTTTGTGTCTATCTTCATCAGTGTTCTTGAACAAGGCATTTAACTCCAAGTTGAATCATTCCTTTGAATAGACTGTCTCTAAATTGGTTGACAGTAAAATTGGCTTGTTAAATTGCCAACTTGTGTTGACTTGAGTTCAACTGTTCCTGCTGCAACTTCAAACTTTGTGGTTACAATGACTAAAATTTTGGATATTTTAATACATTGTGTACATCTGCTCCCTTCAAAGTGTCCAAAGTGAAATCAATTTCTCCTGGTTCATACTGTCCCTGGTAGTCTCTGAAAATGGTTTGTGTTTTGACAGTTTTTCGGTAAACTGTTTGGGTAAGCGGGGGTTAATGGGGAAAGCCCCACCTCCACAAGGGTGCTTCACCCTGAGGCAAATGTCTGTTCCCTAATGTAGGTAACTGGTGGGGAGGCTTCATTCTCGCTATGGTTGTGGACAATTAGTTAGAGGAAAACTTTTTTTTCTTCAGGTCTGGTCAACTGCTTTGGTTTGGCCTTTGATAAACGGTCTGGCTTGTAATCAGAAGATTAGAGGTTAGATCCTCACTCTTCCTTATCTGCTCAAAGTCTTCTCAAATCAGACACTGAATTTTTTTATTTCTTCTGGCTGATTTGCTGGTAAACTGAGTAGCCTTTTCTTTGACTGTTCTTTGGAGGTTGTGTGTCCACTCTGAATTAACATACTTACTATAATACTTCTACTGTCGTACTTCTACATCTACTATCAAGCTAGCTACCAGTAACATAATTATACTGTCTCCTCTTCTCAATTATACTTGCATGTCACCATGCAAACGTAATTCCTCGGAATTACTATTTCTAGTTTGAAACTTAATAGCTTTAAGGTAAAAATATTGAATCGAATCGTATCATGGGGAATTCTGAATAATCGAAAACCATGGAATCGTTGGCTTAAGAAATCGTGACATTGACGTATGGGTGCAGGGGTTAAAGTAAAAAACAATCCTGAGCCTGAACTTTTTGAGTTCTCTCCCCCCACCCCCCCAGTCTGAAAATTACACTGGAGTAGAACTCCGGACCTCTTGATAGGGGTGCTACTGTCAGTTGAGGTGTTTAACTTGGATCATTCATTTATACTTAGGCCTACTATTGTAATACAGGAGTGCTTCTGTTTTGCTGGGGGTATAGTATCACATTTGTTGGTTACAAGTTTGTGAATTATTTTTATTTTCTGTCCTTTTATTATTTGAAATTTTTTTTTTTTTTTTTTTTTTTTTTTACTTTTTACTCTTTGTATATTATTAATTATACCCTTGGTGTAACTTTTAATCTTATTTGTTTCTTTTATTACTTTATTTTATCCACTGTTTTATCTTTGTAAAGCACATTGAACTGCCTACTTTGTGTATGAAATGCGCTATAAAAATAAACTTATAGACCTAACTAAACTATAAAAAAAAACTTAGTTTTATTAAAAAAGTATGCTGCATTCTTTTAAATGTAGACTATATGCTGAAAGAATAGCCTATAACCAGTCTGCTGCATCTTTTGAGGCAATATAGTTAACTATATTACAGTATTAAGTAGCCTATATTAGAGATAATTTTAACCATTTTTAAGTTTAGGCCTACACCAAAATTATATAGGCCTACCAAGTCATGGAGCAAAGTAAATCCTTTAGAGAGAACACAATGTGGGCTAACCTGCTAATGTGAATATTTAAGTATTGCCACTTATCACAGGTAGGCTATTGCTGCTAATGTTGTCATGTTCATTCTCGGCGGTGAACAATTTCAGAAACGTCGGCTTCTGCTTATAGGGACGCCTGCTTTCGCTTCATTTTACGCTTTCTTTCCGTAAAACTCTTTCCGTAAGTCTCACTTTCCATTGCCAAGCCAGCCTCCCGGCCTCGACACCAGAAGTGATAACTTTTGTGGCTGTTCGTTGTTTTTAGGTTCCGTTGGATGAAGGTAATTAGGTGACGTTGATTTCTTGATGGGTGATTTAATGCTTTCAAAAGTTGTTGACACTATTTGCCTATGGGCTAGGAGAACATACAACCATTCAGTAACGTTTGTTGAGTGATTGGATTGTTTCAGAATTTTTTTTGATAGGCACCGTATCTTTGCCCAAGTTTTATTGGTTATTCGCAAACCCAATATCTTTTAAGATGATTATAGACTAAGCTTCAGCACTGGTGTCTAACATACCGTATTGCAAGGACCCGCCCTTCTCTGCTTCTTATAGATTTGTAACGTTAGTTAAAGCCGCGTTTCTCTCATATGATTGGTAGGTGAAGTAAATTGGCTCGAAAATATTAAACTGCATGCGCAGGCTCTAAAACATTTTTCCCCCCTCACGGCCGCACGCAGGAGATCCGGCATGGTGCCGGGATACTTTAAGCCCTGTGGGTGTCAATCAGTGCTGTAGTCTAGTTTTCTGTGGTGGGTATACTGTCTGTGATGGGGTTGTTCCCTCCCACCCTTATTAATTCGTAAAAAAAAATCTTAATTTTATTAAAAAAGTATGCTGCATTCTTTTAAATGTAGGCTATATGGTGAAATAGTAGTCTACTGCATCTTTTGAGGCAAGTTTTAGGCCTACACCAGGGGTCTTCAACCTTTTTCAGCTTAAGGACCCCTTGGCTGTGAGAGCGACTGAGCACGGACCCCCACACCTGTGGGGTAAGATAGCTGACAAAATATTTGTGTCCATATATTTGATGCACGTGCGTATTTAGTTGTCCATAAAATAAATTTTTGTGACTTCTCAAATGAGTTCAGTCATGCATAAAATAAAGTGTGTGTATGTTATCCATCAGAATACGGATGGAAAAACAATGCGAATTCAAAAATTATTACAAAAATTATTACAAAATCAAAATTTCAATACGCCTCTCAATATGGATACCACTTTGCACACTTTACTCAACTGTCAAAATACGTCATCGCCCCATTCACAGGCATTACTTGTTGAGAAAAGAAACTTTTTGACAGCTATCTTACTCCATACACACCTGGCCTACCTCAAATCCTGCCGTCATTTGGACCGTCAGTCGAGTGCCTACTTGCATGCACGCACACACACGAACGCACACATTCTAAACTCGTTTCTTTACATAGTTGCATAAATTCGCCCTATAACAGAATGAATGTCACAAGGGTTAACAAGCTGGATACATTCAGCTAAATTCAGACAAAGCTTCATTAGCTCAAACTGATAAAGACAGAAAGCCACTTCCTCTTGTGTAAAATAACTTTGTCTTTCAGAAGGAAACACAAAAACATGAGATTATCGTTATCGTTTTATTATGATGGAACGTCGGATGAATGAATTCGCGCAGAGCGCCTTGAAGCGCAAAGACCGCAGACTCTCTTAAAAAAAACAACAAAGCAAAACATCACACAGAACAAATACCCCGCAAAGTTCAGGGTCCATCAGTCCCGAGTCCCGACACTGAACAGACGAATCAAACGTAATTTATCTCCCGGAATGAAAAGAACGAGTTTGCTGAATACGAAGCTATTTAACTAAAACGCACGGGGGGAAGTGTTCTTTAATCGCGATGATCCAACTGAAATAAAAAAAAGATCACAAGGGTCACATTTTTTTATTATAGGCCTAGTGGGACGAAGAATTAAAGATAACTTATCAGCTACCAGGTCCTTGTGAGAGCACTGAACCTGGTGAGTGGAACAGAGCTTCTCTGTTCTACGACGGATGGAATTTGCGAGGCAGTGTCACATCAGGCTCAGGCTGAAGTGGTGACCTGTATTTGTACAGTTATGAATGCTAATGTGTTTTGGCATAGGTTAGCAAAATGTTAAACAGGGATCACATGATCACATGCATGATTCATGGGTAGCCTACAATGTGTTATTTAAAAACAAATATGAACCAATTTTCTTTTGAACATTATGTTAACTATGACAAATTTTATTTTTTGGAAGAGAAAAAAAATGCCTCAGACGAAATATTTTCGCGGACCCCCTGCAGTACCTCCGCAGACCCCCTAGGGGTCGCGGACCCCCGGTTGAAGACCCCTGGCCTACACCAAAATTATATAGGCCTACTAAGTCATGGAGCAAAGTAAATCCTTTAGAGAGAACACAGTGTAGGCTAACCTGCTAATGTTGTGAATATTTAAGCACTTCCACTTATCACAGGTATTGCTGCTAATGTCGTCATGTTCAGTCTCGGCGGTGAACAATTTCAGAAACGTCGGCTTCTACTCTTTTATCGGGTGCTGCTGTTAAATAACCCACTTTTCATTGCCAAGCCAGCATAACTGTGAGAATCATGTTCTTTGACTTCTCCAGTGCTTTTAACACCATCCAACCCCCCAGACTGAGTGACAAGCTCCTGCAGATGGGTGTGGATGCCCACCTGGTATCCTGGATTGAAGACTACCTGACAGAGCGGCCACAGTTCGTCAGACTGAAGGACTACCTCTCTGATACGGTCATCAGTAGCACCGGAGCTCCACAGGGAACAGTGCTCTCTCTAGTCCTGTTCACCCTGTACACATCTGACTTCTGCTACAACTCGGAGTCATGCCACATGCAGAAGTTTTCAGACGATACTGCAATTGTGGCTTGAATCAGGAATGGGCAGGAGGAGGAATACAGGAGCCTGGTGGAGGACTTTGTGCAATGGTGCAAACTCAACCACCTACAACTCAACACTGCCAAGACCAAGGAGATGGTGGTGGACTTCAGGAGGTCCAAGCCCGCCCTGGTGCCAGTCACCATAGAGGGGGTTAATGTGGAGGTGGTGAAAACATACAAGTACCTGGGAGTACACCTGGACGATAAACTGGACTGGTCAGTCAACACAGAAGCACTCTACAAGAAGGGGCAGAGCAGGCTGTACTTCCTGAGGAGGCTGCGGTCCTTCAACGTCTGCAGCAAGCTCCTCTGGATATTCTACCAGTCTGTTGTTGCCAGCGTCCTCTTCTATGCTGTGACATGCTGGGGAGGAAGCACTAAGAAGAGGGATGCTGGGCGACTAGACAGGCTGGTAAGGAAAGCTGGCTCTGTTGTGGGAGCTGAACTGGAGTGCACCACTTCAGTATCAGACAAAAGGACACTGAAAAAGCTACACAACATCCTGGCCAATGACTGTCATCCACTCCACAGCACTATCATACAGCAGAAGAGCTTGATCAGCTGGAGACTACGCTCCCTGACATGCACAACAGACAGACTTAGGAAGTCATTTGTACCCAGGGCCATTCAACTCTACAATGCTTCACTGAAAGGAAAAGGGAGTTGGACTTCTCTGCATAGTCTATCTGCACCTGAACCCTCCTATTCACTTACAGGACTTTTTCTACAATACTGTGTATTGTTCACACTGCCTAGGGGCCCTACTGGCTACATTAGCCCATATGCACAACCCCTCCTTTTACTGTAACTACATACTTGACCACTAACAGTAACTGTAACCTGATACTTGACCTGCATACTTGACTGATGCATGAACCTGTTTATGACTCTGTTAGACTTATCCCTGCACTGACATTGAAATTTTATATTATTAGGCTATTTTTATTTTTTATTTTTATCTTATTGTCCATATTCTTTATTGGAACTGTTGAAGTGCTATGCTTACTTTTTCTGTTGTCCTCTTTTATATATGCACATATTTATTGCTAGTCAATAGACTTTTAACCTGCTGCACTACTGGACTCATTTGCACTGTTGCACTACTGGCTCATTTGCACTACCTTAACACACACCCCATACTGTACCACAGTACACTCATGCACATCTCTACCCATAGTTTTTGCATTCTATTCTTATTTTTAGTAATGTTGATCTAGTCATGTTGTTTTGTTGATCTGCTTCTTATCATCCTGTGTACGCTGTAGCATATGTTGTGTGTGATTTTTCTAAGCTGCTGGGACCTTGAATTTCCCCTTGGGGATCAATAAAGTATCTATCTATCTATCTATCTATCTATCTATAACATCGATGACCATCGATGATCCGGCATGGTGCCGGCATACTTTAAGCCCTGCAATAATTGTAGCCTACATATTTTAGGCTTAGCTGATGTCTGTATCAGTCCATAATGATATGAATGGTGGGGTAAATTTCACACACATGTAATGCTGCAAACACTGGCGGTTCTACAGGGAGGCACACAGGACCAGCTGCCCAGGTAAAAATATATCCTGCCCCCCCACCTGCCACCCCAATTTATTTTATTATTTTTTCATGAAATCTTTTTTTTAAATGAAATAATGAAATGATCTATCCACAGTAGCACAGCCCTTAACCTTTTTCCATATATCCTTGCCTACTTTTCAAATATACATCCCCACCCTCCTCTGGAATTTTGAAATGGTTTCACCCCGAGAGACGTTTTTCTCCAGTCATGATTTTTCTGGATCATCATAACACTACAGCAGCTAGGATAGTAGCCAACGCTAGTCAAAAATCTGCGCAACACAAAACTGAGAGTTTGCAGAGGTTAAACCAATTATTGAATACTCAGCTTTAACCTCTGGTTACACCCATACACGTCATTTTAGGTGGGGACGATGAACTTTAATTTAACATTTAAAAGTGTTTATCAATTTGTCATTAATGAGGTAAAAAAAAGTTGATTGCAATGGCTACATATAAAGCGAAAATTCCCCCTAATAATCTACCGAAGCCGCAGAAACAACAGTTGTGCTAATTAACTTTTGAGACCCACAAGCATCACAACACCGGCCTCACCACACTGATACAAGGCATGGAAACGTTAGGGCCTTCACACGGCTGTGGGTGTGACGGTAGAGGAGAAAGTGACCAGATATGCAGCCCATTTTTTAAAATAACTTAATGTAGGCTAACGTTAATAAGTTTTCATCTCATCACGTCTCCTATGTTGTGAGAGTGTGGAGTCGTTTGACCTTTTGATTGTAAAGGGTGGAAATATAGTATGGCATCATGTTTAAAAAAAAGTCTACCAGTTAACCAAAAAGAGTGGAAGATGGAAATCAGAAGACAACGAATAATTTTATTCAAAGCAGACTGCATAGCTGGCAACTGCTAACCGTTAGCTTGGCAGTAGATGAGATGCATGTTAACTGCAGTTAACTAACTGCAAGTTAATATCAAAGATGATATGCTCATTTCGTTTACAGCACATTTTTGTTTGCTGAAAAATGATCAGTTAGCCCATCAGGGTGAATTATCAGTTCCTTTTTTTCTCTTAGACATAATGTAGGATGGTCAGCTCAGAAAAAAAGCATACACAAAATTAGCTGCCTGTAAAACCACTTCTGACACTTGTGGAAATGGATAATAATCATAACCTGGTTGGAGGGCGTAAGACGTATGGTTTACTTCAACTTTGTGGCTATATACTTTGGTGAATTTGTTTACACGATGGCTAAATATGATTGATATGGCTGGTTTATGCATAGTTGTATCGTGGTAGTAAGTGGATAGTGGTCTGGTTGAGATAGATATCTTAAATAACCTTGCATAAACTGGGATTCTCCTGCACTGTTTTTACTTGCAATCAATCCGTCTGTGACTGTGACAGTGTCATGTTAGCAATGAGTGAACCTAGTGTTAGCCTACAGGTTATACGTTTTGTCAGATGCATTTCCCGGTGGAATTTACGTTTATTTTCTCTTCTGGGCCCATATGCATCAAGACAGGATACAGCGTGATAGACTTAATTCTATGGGCCTACAGTAGGCATAGATCTAGGCTACTGGCCACAGGTTGCTCTTCTACAAAAGGCTGATGCTCAGTATATGCTATAGATCTATGTCTTGTCATGCAAGGTGGGGTAGCTGCAAGCAGATAGTTGGAAAATTACATGATTATCTTGTTTTTCTGCGTTTTCCCATGCTCTCTCTCTCTTATGAAATTTGCCAGGCGATGTCATTTATAAATTCCCAATGGATGTTAGATCTAAGTTCAGAAACCCATTGAACTGCTGTTTTAGTGACAACGTTACAATAGCCTGATGGTGGTTTCAACACTGTTTGGAAAACAGTACAATGCATACTCTTTTATTGACTGAATAGCGCAAATACCTATCAATAGAATACAGTGCATATTGTAATGAAACGTCAAACGGAGGAATGCATTGATGCATCATGTATGTTTCAGATAAATTGTATTTATACAGCGCCTATAACAAAGGCATTGACTCAAGGCGCCTTACAGCAAGGAGCAATCAAGAGTGATGAGCAAGGAAGAAAACACACTTAACTAGTCGCATGTGTTGCAGTGCATACATATGAGTATGACCAGGTATCAATGTGGAGAGGGAGACAAGGTGGAGAGAAAGAGTTGTGCGGCATAAGGATAAACTTGCATTGCATATGCTTGCATGCATTTTTTTATATGGTTTGATGTGATGTTAGATCACATCCTGAGGGAATATACTTTTAGATAAGATGGTTTAAGTGGTTGAATCAGTTATACCTTAATGGTATGGTACAAACAATGGCTCAGCGATGATAGTGTTTCTTGATCCAGTTTCCTAAGCCGGGACCTCATGCCACACCTTTGCCACCCCAAGGCAAAATCTCTAGAACCGCCGCTGGCTGCAAATGCATTATTTGGTGATAGATAATAGCCACAGTAATTCCTCTTCGTAATATAGGCCTAACTAGTCTTCATAAAATTTGAGCTTTGAACCCGGGATGCCTGCATGACATTCTCCTGACAAGACCACTTCGCCAATCCACTTACACCATTTGAGGAAATATGCAGTTAAATTTCAAGAGGTCCTCACAACAACAACTTTAAAAAAAAAGAATTTTAATTATTGGAAATTCAACTTAACAAGAATCTGATATACATTTTTGCTGACACTGTCAACTTTCTTTGCGGACAACACAGACATCCAAGCGAGAAGAGTGAGGAACTGTTTGTTTGAGACTCCGTTTGCTGCAGGTGCGTGTTATCTGGGCCACCGCCAGATCTTTGCCTGAACATTAACACCGGAACACCAGGAACCTCGTTGTTTACCTATTATCAGAGCGGTAGAGCAGAGCCCGTTTACGGAGAGCCGGTCCACTCTCTAAAACTCCATTGTACTGGATTTTGCCTGCAATCTGTTGAAATTCCGCTAGTTTTGCTGTTGAGCAAGTGAAAAATGAATTGTGGTCGATGGAGCTAAGCGGCTAAAACTCGTTGTTGTCACAATTTACAACTTAATTTCTTAATGTCCGTTGTGGTAGTAGCTACCTGAGTATTTAGTTTCCACTAGAAATGAAATAAAAAGTCACTTATGTCCTTTTTGCTTTCCATAGGTTGGCCCGCTTTCCGTGTAACACTATCCTAGCACTAAAATGAACTGAAGCACTATGCTCCGTAAAGGGATTCTCCGGAGTAAAATACAATTTAGGTCAATTTACGGATGATTGGGAGTATATACATTGAGTTGGCATCAAAATCACGTCATTCGGATGTGTTTTGAGAAAGTTGCATTTTACCGTTTTGAGCCCAAACTCGTTAGCCTGGACGTAACCAGGGCATGTCATTCCCGCGGCTACAAAACGCTATTTATACCTCTTCTACAGTTCCAAACAACATTACACTTACGTGGTAATGAGTAGAGGGTCCCTATATCCAAACCGAAGTATCCCGAGGTCTTCATGTGGTCGGATAGAGAGTCCAGAATGAATTTCAACAAGCCAGTAACTTTCCGGAAATGTTGTTGCTTTAGCCGCCATCTTTAGGGGAAGGAGGAGTCGATTGCCAAGTGTGCAGTAACGCACTCTGGAAATTCACCATTTTCACAGTTAAATAAAATAAAAAATAGTCCAGTATTTCTTTCGAATTTGATATGAAGTTGTATGCATCAGCAGAGCCTAGCTTACTAACAGTGGAATTTTGAAATGTCACATGACGTGATCTCGCGTGAAGTAGCTAAAGATGGCAACTAAAGCAGCACCATTTCTGGCAAGGTATTGGCTCGTTAAAATTCATTCTCGACACTCTATCCGACCACATGAAGACCTCGGGATACTTCGGTTTGGATATAGGGACCCTCTACTCATTACCACGTAAGTGTAATGTTGTTTGGAACTGTAGAAGAGGTATAAATAGCGTTTTGTAGCCGCGGGAATGACATGCCCTGGTTACGTCCAGGCTAACGAGTTTGGGCTCAAAACGGTAAGATGCAACTTTCTCAAAACACATCCGAATGACGTGATTTTGATGCCAATTCAATGTATATACTCCCAATCATCCGTAAATTGGCCTAAATTGTATTTTACTCCGGAGAATCCCTTTAAGGTTTCTGCTATGTAGCTTGATTGTTATCCTCTTTTTGTAAGTCGCTTTGGATAAAAGCGTCTGCTAAATGCATAAATGTAAACGTAAATGTAACATGCTAGCATTTAGCTAATTCAGCACTTGCTCGGGAGCGCCCTCTCGTTGCAGTACCACCCGGAAGGATACTGAGAGTGATCGTTCTCCCCCTATTAAAAATTCTCTGGGTAAACAGAGTGGCAACACTTCCGTAGACTGGCGTTGTAAAAGATGACGGACGAAATATGGTCCGATTTCCGGGATAAGGATACGCCAATAGTTCCATTTATTTCTATGGTTCCAAACAAATGACGGAGCACCATTCATCTCTATGGCTCGCAAAGAACAGTCACAAATAAGTTGCTAACTTAACAGCATTTCAAACATTTTTACACTTTGTGTCATCAGCCATCATCAAGTAAAGTCTTCAATCTTGGCAGATTTACATTCGGTTTTTGTGAAATGCCGATGACTATTAAAAAATTTAATAGTTTTTAGGGACAGAACTGAAAGCTTGGTAATGCTACAGTCTTACATCACGTTATTAACGTGATCATTTCACTAAAGTCAAATAAATGGTTAAGTTATGAAACAAAGTCATATTCCAATTAAATCATTAAGTGTAGTACCTAAATTAAGACAATGCTGTTGCATGTTTCGACGTCAATAAAAATGTAGATCGTCACACACGTTTCAGCATCAATACAAATTCATTGCTAATGTTTTTTTTTTCAAGTAAAGTTTTATATTTAGATATTTACATGGTTATCATCATAGGTTATTACATACAATTTCCAGCTGGCTAACTAGCTTGACCTAGCCAGTTAAGTTAACAATGGTCAAGTAAACTTTTCAAATAAATCACTGCAGCACTTTTCAGTAATCTCAAAAGCATAACTGACAGTACTTTGCATACAGTTGTGTAAAATCGGTGAAAGTATGCATGTGTGTGGTTCACTTTTATGTTTCTCATGCATTAGCACACTTAGTCTTTTAGAAATAAACCAGGTTCCCATCCAAGGAGTTTTTGCGAGAAAATACTTTAGCGCTTCAATTTTTTACCGATATAGCTGATGGAAATGCTAATTATCGACACAATTTTGTAAATGTCGACATAATATTTTTCCGTTTAACTTTAGCACATTAATGCAATATCGATACTTGCAGATGTGGCAAAAACTACTTTAGAAACACTTTTTGTCAAAAAAAAAAAGGGCTTTAACGCACATAAATGTATCCCATAGTGCATCAGGACGATATAGAATGCACACAACATCTCAAGCTGTCGGCTGTGTCAATCTAGAATGATTGAGCCCGGTTTAAATAATACCTCCATGGTTGAGCCAGATATTTTCTGTTAAGTGTCTCGCCACCACCTCCTCTCTTTTAACGATATAATACACCAAAACTTATGCGACAGTTCTTTTTAGGAGTGTGTGACGTCATCACGCGCACCACTTTCTCGATAAAAAGGCAGTTGGATGGAAACAGGCTGGAGACAGCAAATTTCGCACATTTTTTACGTATATTCTGTTTGTCGCTAACAAGAAGTCGCAAAAACTGGTTGGGAACTTGGTTATAGACAGTTCGTGGCTTGTTTGGAACTTTTGAGGTTTACATGAACCACGTGACCGCTGCTGCGGCGACATCAAAGCACCGCGCGCGTGTGCGTGTCTGACACCCAGAATAGGTGGATATGACTTGTGGCTTTGTGCTGCTTTTGCTAACATTCAGGCCCGTGGCTTCTAGGCAACTGGGGCAGTACAGTAAACTAACGTTAACGCTACCTGAAAAACCGTGCTCCAAAAAAAAAAAAAAAGTTCAACGGGTGTTTTTTGCAATTCTTAGTGTGGTCTGTTGTAATGTCCGTTCATCCGATATCTTGCAGTTTATGTACAGTAGTAGGTTACAGTGTGTAGGTGGTTTAGTTTGAAGCGTGGTTTGTCTTTTGAAGTTATTGAAATAAAGCCAATGCCATCACAATACTTAAAAAAGGCTTTAGGCATACCGAGAAAAAAAAGAGTCTACATTTGTTTTTGTTCTTCATCTGATTGATGAAATAAACCGGACTTCATAGAATGTGTTGTATAGAATTGTGTTTGAGCTAATACCAACTTCATTATTAGTTCAACTGCACATAGGCAAATTGATTAGTGTTACTGCTGATACTTTCATTTGTGAGCACAAAAAAACCTTAATGCTTCACAATTAGATTAATTAGTTGTTTAAGTAGTAGGCTATGTTTTAATGTAGCTCAAAAAAAAGTATTTCCAGTAGCTATCAGTTGTCTTTGCATCTTGTCATGATCACAAAATTGTTTAATCAGCTATCTCTCTCATGCTCTTTTTAGTTGCTACACTCTCAGATCAGTGCCTACCTCCAGCAATATAGCCTATTATATATTATAATTGACTATACATTGTATTTATTTATTTAACCACCTGCAACAAGGAATATTCTTTAGCCTTCACCCTTATTAATCCGTTGTTTGTCTTGTGTAACTGTGTTTACTGTCTGTCTTAGCTGTTTTTGCTGAGTGAATTTCCCTGATGTGGGATAAATAAAGTTTATCTTATATTATCTTGATATGGTAGCCTATGTTGTGATTCCATGTTGCATTCTTCATGAATATGGGTTGCGACAGTCCAGACCGTTATTTTGTAAGGTATGTTGCTGTATGGTGTTTCAAATGTGCCCTTTTTTAACTTTGAGCACCTGCCCCTCCAAAGGTCTCTGCACGGCCCTGCATTTGCATATCATTAATATTCATAAGAATCCTCTCGAGCTATCCCTGCTCTCGTTTTCACCTAACTAAAATAGCTGGAAACAAGACAACCACAGCATATTTTTTGTCGAAACCAACTCTCATGACATTATTTTAGATAAGAGACCACGACAAAATTAATGAAAATACGATGGAATGAGATCTTTAAGTGTCCCACGAGAGCTTATCAAAACTCCGATTTTCCCATTGGCTTGAATGGGGAAAACACTTCCTTGACCCCGCTCTTGTCCCACCCCCTCGGACAACTTCCTGGTTTTGAAACCGAACGTAAATGAATGGGCGGAATGGGCGAAAGAACGGATGACTAAATCGAGAGTATTGCAAAAGTATACAACTATCTATTGAAAACCACCACTTAACGCTAGACGAACCTTACATTTACAATATCAATTGAATGTTACACTTACGTCACTCTGATTTACGTGTTTAAAAGCTTTCACACATTCATGAGGTACAATTCCAGGGACTAACTAGCAACTATGAATTGCAATTCCGTTAGCAATCAAAGCAATTACCCAAAATAGCGAGCCATTTACCTGAGCCTGAGCCATTTACGGATTATTGCGCTGTCTCTTCTTCTTCTTCTTCTTCTTCTTCTTCTTTAATTTTATTGTCGGTTGGCATCCAACACGGTGCATTACCGCCACCAACTGTTGTGGGCGAGGATCATCAATCGACGTTTTATGTTGATTGTTTAAAAAAAAAAAAAAGAAATTCTCTCAATGGTCCAGTTGATTTTAGAAATGTCATAATATGCTTCCAAAGTAAATCTTCTGCTGTTAGTGTAGTAGTGTATCTTAACACTTTGAGGATTTCCCCTTCAGCATTAGACTATTCCCCTTCAACATTAGTCTATTAAAACATTTTCTGCTTGGTTGCATGATGAACACTGACCATTATTATGTTTCCCTATAATATTCAGATTATAATTAAGGTTAGTGTAACCTATTCTCAGCCTTGGGATTATTGTTTTCCCCCCTTCTGCTCCAGTTGTCCTGTCTTTTTGAAGGAACCTTCAGAAATCTTCCCTTTAGATTTGTATGTCATTGTTTTTTTGCCATATATTGCTTACTTTAGTTTTAAATATAGTTTTAATTCAGCCAGGGAGTCCACAACTTCATTGCCATCCACCTCTACGTGTGCTGGAACCCAAATAAAACACATAGATGTATCCCTCAGTCTATATAGGCATTTTCATACACCAAATCAAGTCTACATGAAGACTGGAGGTTTAAATTACTGACCAATGCTGCCATGGAGTCTGAATAGATAACAAACTTCTTTGGCTTAAAATCTTTTATCTGTATTAGTGCTAATCAAAATAGCTAATTGTCTGGGGGACAGCTGATAATGCTACTGTGCACCTATGGGATATCTTTGTCAATTTATTGTGTGTATCTGAATTAGTTTTCAATGAAAAAGTATTTCCAAATACATTATTTTTGCCACCCCCTGTCTAAAACGGATGGTAGTGCAGAATTTGAGATTGTCAGTGTTCCGATATCTCTGGTAAGAACAGAAATGTTTTGTCAATCGTTCTAAATAAATAAACCACTGTGTCGTCAGTACAAACCTACCAGTTTGAGCCCAAATCTGACAATGCTACTATGTAATTAGCTCAGAGGTGAACCCGTTCAGTCCCAACAGTCCCAACCGGTTTTTTTTTTGTTTTTTTTACTAAGCCTTCTGTGTAAGGAGATGAGATAATCCAAATGTTTTTTTGTTTAGTTTTTTTTTCAAATAGGCTATATATATTAATTGTATATTTTCCATTCAGGTGTACCTGTGGCCACTATGCTAAAAGAAGAGGAAAACGTATGCTGCAGGGAGCTCGCAAAGGTAGTTCTAACCTAAGGCTAATTAGTCTAGTAGGAAGGGGGCAGGGGTCCCCATGCACCCGAAAGATATATTTTTTAACCTAGTTTTTTGTAATCCTTAAGGCGTCTAGTTAATGTATTTTTTGTCCTCATCACTAATTATTGTCCCATGTATGTTTTTTTTAACCATTTATTATGGCGGGCCTGGATTTTTCACTGTAAAAACTCCTGAACTATACATCCACCATTCAACCCATTTTATTTTTGTCTTTTCATGGGGAATTCCCATGGGGAAAAAGATTCCCATGATTAGGTCATGTCTAATGCTTAACATTTCAAGTAAACACACAAAAATGCTAAAATTTGCCACAAATAAACTGCATAAACTCCTCTTGTAGCTGCATTGGTTTAATAAACGGCCACGCTTCAAACTGATGCTTTTATGAAGATTTATTTTCTCTCTTTCCTTGACAAATCGTACATAGTCATAAAAAAACACTGTGACAACATAAGTACCATAAACCAAATGCGTCCCGCTTTTTCTCAAAATGTAGAAAGTTCATTTGATTGGCACACTTCCCACAATCCTTCTTTTATGACCCCTTTATGACCCTCACAGTACATAATAAACTAATTTTTGAAGCACAAACTTGAAATCAGTTTTGAAGTAATATAAGGAATTTAACAATGCAATAGCATATAACTCATAACACTAATAACACTGTACATTTTACAAAAATGCTTCTAGGGAGTTTTTCCTTGCCCCTGTTGCTCATTGGGCCTCTTGTGTTAAGCGCTTTGAGACATGCCTTTTGTAAAAATGCGCTATACAAATAAAATTGAATTGAATTGAATTGTTATCTACCCTCTATAGCAGGGCTATTCAATTAAGATTTCATTTGGGCCACATTTCAGAATCAAGCTCTTAAGTTGGGCCGCACATTTTCAGCAGCAACAATTATGAATTTTTTCACAAATTAAAAATATATATTAATATATATTTAAATATATTTTTTACCCTTAAAATTGACAATATTGGATACTCAAAATTGAAAACAACCTAAAAAAGATTAAGAATGCATGCAATTTATATTAGCCTACACATCTCTAAAATGAGGTGGGGTGGAGGAGGAGGCATTAACTAGCTTGGTGTGTTTCTGATATTCTGGGTGCATTGAGAAATAGGCTAATCTGCTAGCCTGGCTTGCGCGACAAAGCTCATGGGAGCTGGCCATCCTACATTACTAAACATCTTCTGGGCTTAACCTGCGTCCATCAGATGCCTCTGTATACTACTTGACGAATCTACAACCAATCAGACCACTCATTCCGACGATGTATGTGTAAGATCATTTCTCATTGGTGCCCACAGATTTGGGAAAAATAATTCCTCTAAAACGGCAGCCTGGCCAGACTGATTTGCGTCACAGGAAGTATGTGCGGGCCCAGGCTACTAATCTGTATCTCTGATAATGGAATAACACTCCACAGTTCGATATAGACGATCTTGTTATTTTTCTGTGACTAAACGAACGGTTTCTGATAGATCAAAATGAACATAAACACATAGGACAGGTTAAAATAGCGGTTAATGTTTAAATCAGTTGCTTGACAAGTAAGGACCATGAACGATTTTGATTGTTTTTTACCTGCCAATTATGAGCTTTAATTCATAAATCAATCCAGAACTGCTCTATTTCCTAAAAACTTTGTCTAGCAGTAGCACCGTTTTCATTTAGACTGATGTCACGCTCAGCTGCTCTCTCCCTTCAGCCGGAGTGGCCGGTGTACGCTCTGAACACGCTCTAAACACGCCCTGTGAAAGTGTGACGCCCTGAATAAACAAACAACAATTCTATCCACACTCAGAAAAGTTTTAGAAGACCAGAGTGTACTCGGAGAGCTCGGAGTGTCAGTTTACGAATGCACCCTCTGTAAAAGACCCAAGTTACGTTCGGAGGCTGAATGGATTGTTAGACCTTGGACCCCTTTTATCTAGACAGCCATTTCCAATCTGCACTGAGGCCTTCCTAACCAGGCCATCTTTGTCTTCACATACATCTCTTACCCTTCCAAGTCTCCACTCACTATGAGGAATTCCGTCCTCTTTTATTATGACTATATCTCCTGTTTTAACATTTCGCCTAGGTGAATGCCAGCGCTGTCTGAGTGCAATGTTTGCCAATAACTCTTTCCTCCATCTTCCCCAAAACTGCTCAGCCAGGTACTGAACCCTACGCCATCTCTTCCATGCGTACAGGTCTTCTGCTGAAAATTTTCCTGAAGGAGGAAGTGGAACTGTGGCCTTCATAGTGAGTGAATGGTTTGGGGTGAGTGGGTTTAGAGCGTCGGGATCATTGATTCTATCAGCCGTGAGTGGACGGCTATTCACAATTGAAATTGCTTCGTACAGAAACGTTCTCAAAGAAAAGTCATTCAGCCACCCACCACTCTGTGAAAGAACACTACATAAGACACTTTTAACGGTCCTAATTTGCCGTTCCCAAACTCCTCCCATGTGACTCCCATTAGGCACATTCATAATGAACTCACACTACTTTTGAGCCAGATAAGTGGTTAGTCTTTCTTTATCTATTTCCATTAGAGCCCTTGTCAATTCGTTTTTTGCTCCAACTAAATTTGTTCCTTGATCCGATAAAATTTGTCTTACTGTGCCACGAATACCAATAAAGCATTGCAAAGCATTTATGAAGGAATCTGTTGTTAGGTCTTCTAGCATTTCTAGGTGTATTGCTCTTGATGACAGACAAGTAAAGATGAGGCCATATCTTTTATATTCTTTGCAACCTAGTTTGACACAATGTGGCCCAAAACAGTCTATTCCACGGTAAGAGAATGGTGGAGATGGGTCAACCCGATGAGTAGGTAGATCGGCCATCCTTTGTGTTTCTGTTGGCCTGCGAGCTTTCCTACATAAGACACACTGTTTGATGTGGCTTGCCACAACTTTGCTGCCAATGACGATCCAATAGCCATTTGCTCTGACTTCATTTAGAGTTAGTCCTCTGCCCTGATGTTGTGTTTTTTCATGACAGTAATCTAAAATAAGGCGTGTAATGACTCCATCTCATTCTCCCACCAACTGTTATAACACCATCTTGTAACACTGGGTCTATCTGGTATAATGGATGGTTACTAGGCAGTTTGCCATTGCTCATTAACTGTATTTCCTCTTTAAAGGCATGATTTTGTTCCAGCTTTATAAGTGCAAGGCTGGCCTTCCTTCTGTCTTCAACAGTAACAGGGTCTGTTTGTTTTCTTTTGTTAACCTTTGGATTCGAGCTACAACGTTTAAGGCCATTTTGAGAAGCGCTCAAGTCTATTTAGAAAGCTTTCTTCATTCTCTACTTCAGTGTATAAAACCTGTGTAGTCCTTACTTCAGGATCTCCCACCATGAGCTCTGGGCATAACTTTTGTTTAGTCACTTCCCTTTTCCAGAGAAACTCTGGACCGGTAAGCCAGTTTGAATTGATCAACTCTGTTCCACTGAGGCCTCTAGAGGCATGGTCAGCTGGGTTTTGATTAGTGCTTATATAGTGCCACTGGGATGAATCAGTTATGTCTCTAATCTTTTGTACTGTATTTGCTACCAAAACATGAAACCTGGGGGCTTCATTGTTAATGTATCCCAAAACTACTTGTGAGTCAGTCCAAAAATATTCTTCATCTACATGAAGCTCTAGTTCTTCTCTAAGCATGCTGCTCGCTACTGAGGAGACCATTGCCACTGTCAATTCTAGCCTATGTATGGTTATAGTTTTGGTGGGTGAAACCCTGGCTTTACCTACACTGTGAAGAATTTTCCTGTAAAATAACAGTAAAGAGCTGGTAGCAGGGATGCCAGCAGTATTTAAATTATTTTACGGTTTTAGTCTGTAAACTATTTTTTTCTGTATTCATACTGTTATTATACAGTCTATTTCAGTAAAAATAAATGCACCATATTTCTGTGATTATTTGGAAATTAAAATATTTTGTTTATGTCAGGGATGCGGCCTCTACAAGGCATGATTGAGACCCAGGCGCAGGAAATTACAAAGACAACGAATTTATTAACAGAAAAACAAACAAGAACAAAGGAGTAAACTTACACGCTGGCGAGAACACAGAGCAAAAACAAGACACCCGACGTATGACAGACGACAAGCGACAATGAACCAACAAGGACTGAACAGGGACAGGGGTTTAAATACACAGACAGATTAGGAACAGGACACAGGTGTGACAAGGCGGGGCTAACTGATACAATAGTCACAAGACAGAGTGCAGGTGAGGGGTGGACCCGGGGAACTGATTGACACAGGAGGGAAGACAGAATCACATGACCACATCAGGAAGAGAACAGGGAAATAGACACACGGCAGGGATGACAGGACCACATGACAAAGAAACCAGGAAGTGAAACAGTAAACACAGGCACATGGCAGGGACAACAGATCACATGACAAACCAGGAAGTGAACACGGAGAGACAAGGCACAGAACTAAAACACAAACACCCAAAACCCTGACAGTACCCCCCCCTTAAGGGACGGCTCCCAGACGTCCCTAAACAAAACACCACAAATAACAAAGTCCAAGCAGGGTGGGAGGTGGGGGCCAAAGGCTGGCGGGCACAGTCAATGAACAGGAGCAGGAGTGGGGGCTTGGCCGACAGGCAGGAAGGGTCAGGAGGTCGTCCAGGACGCGGACCAGGAAGCCAGGCAGGCAGGGCGAACTGGCGTAGGACGTCAGGTGGACGGCCTGAACAAGGGCCTGGAGACAGGGCTGATGGGCAGGAGACGTCCGGCGGACGGCCGGGACGCAGACGGCCGGGACGCGGACCAGGAGGTTCCGCAGACGGACAGAAGACGTCTGGCGGACGGCCGGGACGCGGGCCAGCAACCGGACAGGATGCCTTGGATGCCGAGACACCTGGGACGCTGGCAGCGGACGCTGGGGCTGGAGCCGGAGCTGGGCCGCTGGCAGCGGACGCTGGGGCTGGAGCCATAGCGTGGAAAGGAGGGACTGGAACGCCCGCCTCGGGCGCAGGGACAGGGACTGGAACGCCCGCCTCGGGCGCAGGGACAGGTGCAGGACACGCCCACCTCGGGCGCAGCAGGGGTGCAGGACACGCCCACCTCGGGCGCGGCAGGGACTGGAGCATGGCGAACGCCCACCTCAGGCGTGGCAGGGACTGGAACACTGGGAATGCCCACCTCGGGCTCAGCAGCAGCAGTGCCAGACACGCCCCTCTCGGCCACGGCAGGAGCGCCGGACACGCCCCTCTCAGCCACGGCTGGAGCGCCAGACACGCCCCTCTCAGCCACAGCAGGAGCGACAAGGGCAGCAACCAGGCACAGAGCCGAAAGTAGAGCAGAGACAGGCTCGGGACAGACAGGCTCGGGACGTTTGTGAACCAAACGTGGGACTGGAGTCGGGGCTGGGGAACAGAGTTCAGGAGAACGCTGTGGGGTTGCTACTGGAGGGTTGCACCGTGGGGTTGCCACTGGAGGGTTGCACCGCGGGGTCGCCACTGGAGGGTTGCACCGCGGGGTCGCCACTGAAAGAGCAGTCTCAGGGTTACGAGCAGGAGTAGACCGTCTCCTCCTAGGTCTCCTTCGGCTAGGGTGAATTCTGTGGCAAGCCTTTGTCAGGGAAGCTATCGGTTGTTGGTGGAAGAGTGTGAGGTAGTCTCCTCTTAGGCGGATGGGCCAAGGGGTAGGTGGGTCTGGAGGGTGGCTTAGTCGCCAACCTAGTCCCCCAGAAAAGATTTTCCCTAGGTGTCTCAAAACACCTATCGGGCAAAATGTAGTCAGGGGGCTGGGACTGGTCGAAGAAATCCTCCTCCTCGCTGGAATAGTCCTCCTCCTCGGAACAGTACTCTGGGCAGAACAAATGCCACGGCTGTTCCCAAGGAGGCAGATCAGAGTTAAAGTCTAAGTAAAAACCTGCTGGGTCTCTTGTTGGTTGGTTCATTCTGTCAGGGATGCGGCCTCTACGAGGCATGATTGAGACCCAGGCGCAGGAAATTACAAAGACAACGAATTTATTAACAGAAAAACAAACAAGAACAAAAGGAGTAAACTTACACGCTGGCGAGAACACAGAAAGTAAATCCTCTATTGTTAGTGTTGTGTATCCTAATGCTTTGACCCTTTCTAGCAGGATTTCCCTTTCATTATTGTAAGCTTGACATTGTAGTAATATATGTTCAACTGTTTCTATTTGATTACATGATGTACACTGACCTGTATTATGTTTTCCTATTATATTGAGACCATGATTAAGGCTGGTGTGTCCTATTCTTAACCTTGTAATTATTGTTTCCCCCCTTCTGCTCCAGTTACCCTGTCTTTTTGAAGGGACTAGCTGCTGAATCTTATGAAGAAACCTCCCCTTTGTGTTTGTGTGCCATTGTTTTTGCCATAATTTGTTGACTTTGGTTTTAATTATGGTTTTAATTTCATTTCTACTTAATGGCAAACCTAAATTACCCAAACTCAATTTAAGGGCTTTTTTGGCCAGAGAGTCCACTACTTCATTGCCATGTATTTCTGCATGTGCTGGAACCTAAATAAAACATACAGCTATATCCCTATGACTCAAATGGTATAAACTCTGAAATATTTCATATATTAAGTCAAGCCTGCAAGAAGACTGGAAATTTAAAATACTGATCAAAGCTGACATGGAATCTGAACAGATAACAAACCTATTTGGCTCAGAGTCTTCTATCCAGGTCAGAGCAAATAAAATAGCTAACAGTTCCACAGAATAAACTGCCAAATTATCTGATGTTCTCCATTTTAATGAAGTTTCAAACTCTGGGATGTATGCTGCTGCTCCCGTCTTTCCTGTATCTGGGTCCTTTGAACCATTAGTATATATTTGAACCATACCATTATACTTAATGCTTAAATACTGTTGCACCATATTATTCATCCCACCATACTCATTACTGTGTTTAGACAATTTAGCAATTTCAAAGTCTACTGTAGGCATGGAGAAGAACCAAGGAGGAGTAGCAGGCAATGCCACTGTGCAGCTCAGGGATAGTTTTGTCAAGCCCAACTTCTCAGCTTCACCATTTCCTGCCCATCCAAAACTATTAAAATGTTTGCGCCCATGTACCCAACACTTATCTAAGACTGCTTTTGTTGGGTGATCCTGTCTATGTCCCTGCAATGTGGTCCAGTAGGTCATGCTTAGCTGTAGACGTCGCAGTGAAAGTGGCATTTCACCAACCTCCACCTACATTGCCGGGACTGGTGATGTCTTAAAAGCCCCACAACATAAACGTAAAGCCTGTGCCTGAATAACATCTAGTTTTTGCAAATTACATTTTGCAGCTGACCCATATGTAATGCATGCATAATCTAAGGCTGATCTTATTAAAGCAGTATATATATGCTTAAGAGACCTCATGCTTGCACCCCAGTTACTTCCTGTGAGACATCTCATAATATTAAATGCCTTTTTACACTTGGTTATGATCTTCTGAATATGTTCTCCATAAGTTAATTTATGATCCATCCATACACCTAGAAATCTAATACATAAGACTTGCTTAAGTGGCTGCCCATAAAGAGTAATCTTCACATTTGGGTTAACTCGCCTTTTGGAGAAACACATTACTTGAGTTTTATCAATAGAGAAACGGAAACCCCATTTATTACCCCACTCCTCCACAGTATTGACCGCTATTTGTAGTTTGTTTTGTACAAAAGCTGCATTACGGCCTCTGACCCATAGAGCCCCATCAGGTGCATATAATGATCTGCCAAGACTAGCATCAACTCCAGAAAAAAACATCATTAATCATAATATTAAAAAGAATAGGACTGCATACACTACCTTGAGGGGTTCCATTTTCTATGTAGTAAGTATTAGAATGAGCTGTCCCAACCCTTACTTCTATACTCCTGTCCCTTAAAAAATCCATCACCCAGTTGTACATTCTCCCACCTATGCCCAATGAATCCAACTTGATGAGAAGACCCACTTTCCACAGCATATCATATGCCTTTTCCACATCAAAGAATACTGCATTCACTTGCTCCTTGTTGGCCTGGGCTTTCCTGATCTCATTTTCAAGACATACAACTGGGTCCATGGTGGTCCTTCCTCTCCTAAATCCACTCTGGTGACAAGTAAACAAGTTTCTGCTTTCCACCACATATGTTAGTCTGTCTGTAACCATTCGTTCCATGATTTTACACATATTTGAGGTTAAGGCAATGGGCCTATTACTAGTTGCCTCACACTTATCTTTCCCAGGTTTTCCAATGGGTATAACAACTGAGTGCTTCCAAGCTAATGGTAGGGTCCCAGATTCCCATACCCTATTATATAGCTTTAAAATGATCTCCTGCGCTTCAGGGGTTAAACACTCCACCATCTTATAACATACTTCGTCCTTACCAGGGGATGTTGCTCTAACCCCTGCCAAGGCTCTTTTCAACTCAAATAAGGAAAAAGGAACATCCAATGCTCCATTAACATCATTCCTTTTATTAAATATGTTGGGGTGGTCTTTCAACATTTCATTTCTAGCTGCCCTTGCTTCTGGAGTCAAATTCTCAGAGCTATGAATTCTCACAAATGTTTAAGCTAATGCTTCAGCCTTATCTTTGTTACTGATCATGACTTCATTCTTATATCTTATTGCTGGTAATGTGAACTCCCTTCTAATACCACCCATCTTCCTTATCATACCCCACACATCATTAATTTGAATTTCTCTCCCTATTTGATTACAGAATTGTTGCCATTTTTGTCGCTTAGCTTGTCTTATTACTCTCCTGACAACTGCTTGGGCCTTCTTATATGCCACTAAGTCATTAAAAGAAAATGCAGCTTTAACCTTTTTAAAAGCTTTATTCCTTTCCTGTATAGCCTTTTTGCAGTCGTCTGTCCACCAAGGAACCATTTTACGATGTCCATGACCACTCCCCTTACCAATAGTCTCTACTGCTGTAGAATTTATAACTTCTGTTATTCTTCCATTAAACACATCCACGCTATCAAAATTGTTTGGGTTTATTCCTTCCAACTGAACACTACAGAACATTCTGTATGCTGTCCAATTAGCACTCTTTAATTTCCATCTAGGGAAGCCCGTCTCCTCCAGTTGAACATGCCCCACTCCAATTTCACACATAATTGGATAGTGGTCACTACCTATGGTGTCATCTCCAAAAACTTCCCATTTAGTGACACTAGCTATTGATTCAGAAACCAAAGTGAGGTCAATTGGAGATTCCAACCCTCTTGCCACATCTACCCTAGTTCCCCTTCCATCATTCACACACACCAAGCCCCTATCCTCTAGGAATTCCTCAACCACATTACCATTGTAATCTGTCTGTGCACTACCCCAAAGAGTGCTGTGTGCATTTAAATCCCCACACCATACCATTTTAGTTGCTATGGTGATGGCGCTGTACGATGGCTGCCGTTGACCATACCTCCACTTTATTTTTCACCCTTTCTAGACTTTTTTACGTTTTTCTTTTTCATTTCTAACACTGTGCTGTAGCCTACAAGTAGCCTTGAATATGGTTGTCACTTCTGTTTAGTTTTCGGCAAAGTCTCTGTGAGTTTGGAGGAGCTTATTGGTTTGGACATTTTTTGCAAAGTGAATATACTTAAAATGATGCATTCCGACCGACCGTCATTCCGACCCTACCGTCTTTATCTGCGGAGCTTGGAGGAGGTCGGGCAGGGACCCGTTGTGAGTGTTGGATGTGGAGGACTGCGGGGGTTGCCTGTGGAGTGGAGGACGGCTCACAGGAGGGCCGTGTTTGGAGGAGGACGGCGCTGCCTGCGTGTCGGCTGCTATCCTGTGATCTCCGACGCAATGTTGGTCATCCCCTATACTTGATGTCACTCCTGCGTCCCGACTTCAGCCACAAATCCACGACCTCAAAACATCTCTTCTACATGGATCCTGAATCCTATTTATATGGACTATTCATGTACAGTAGCTACTAATGGCAATGGCTAATTATTATTACTATTATTATTATTTTTTTTTTTTTTTATTCTTTCCCTTTATCCATCTTTTCTCTTCAATGCAATGTCACTACATGGTTTTATGTTAGTAACTCAATGTATGTGACAAACTCCTTGAATCCTTGAATCCTTTTATTGGTTATTTCTCCAATTATATCATCAAAGGTCTCTTTACTTAATTTCTTACATGGGTTGTAAAAATGCACTATCCATACATTTAAGTTGCCTATCCATACCTCTACTACTATTGCTTCTGATTCTTTACCAATACTTATAACCCTATAGCCTATCCCCTGTTGGATAAAGGTAACTATACCACCTCCAGTACCAACTTCCCGATCCCTTCGAATAGCTACATACCCATACAATACAAAATCTAACTGAGATTTGAGCCAAGTTTCTTGTACACATATTACTTGAGGTTTCTCATTCATTTGTTCAATAAAATTCTTGAACTCTTGACCATTAGAACATAGACTACGGGCATCCTACTGTAGAATCATAAAGACCATTACAAACCAGTACATGATGACTATCTTGTAACCCAGCAGTAAGTGTCTCAATTATCATTTCTACAGTTCTCACATCAAGATACTTTTTTGCTGCCCTTATAATTCTGATACTGTCCGTTCTGCTCTGAGTTTGGGCTGAGCAGTTAATTATTTCAGCAAGAAAGGCCACAAACTTAACTTTATCTTCTCCCACATTTATCTGCTGCATGACCATTTGCATGACTTATGTTCTGCTCCACCACTCTCCTCATTGGTGGTTGTTGTACCACAACATTATCTTTCTTTGTAGCTCTATTCACTTTTTTGATAGCTTCAACATACGTGAGCTTCTCCTCCATTCTAACTCTTTGTATCTCAGCTGCTCGTTTATGTGCCCCACATCCCTTATATGCTGCGCTATGCTCACCACCACAGTTACAGCATTTGACTTTTATCCCCTCATTGCATTTGCCATACTCATGACCTTCCTCCCCACATTTGCCACATCGCTGTTTACCTCTACACACTGCTGCCACATGCCCAAATCTCTGACATTTAAAACACCTTAATGGTGGTGGAATGTATGGCCTCACCTGGTAGCTTAAATATCCTACCTTAACTCGAACTGGCAGCAATCCTCACTAAATTGTAGCATAACAGATAAGCTTTCCTGCTTGACCCCATCTTTAGTATACATCAAACATTTAGCTTTCACTACTTTTGCTCCTGTTATATTACTTAAAATATCTTCAATTGGTATGTCAGTGGTTACCCCTGCAATTACCCCTTGCACTGTTCTCTTTCCTTCCCAAGAAAAACACTTCACTTTCTTTCCATCTAAAGATGTTAATTTAATTGCACGCTCTTGCTGCTCAATATCATTACATATCATCAGAAGATTGCCATCTCTAAGGGGTTTAACACTCACTTCACTCCACACCCTTCGTTTACAGCATCCAACAAGGACTGAACAGGGACAGGGGTTTAAATACACAGACAGATTAGGAACAGGACACAGGTGTGACAAGGCGGGGCTAACTGATACAATAATCACAAGACAGAGTGCAGGTGAGGGGTGGACCCGGGGAACTGATTGACACAGGAGGGAAGACAGAATCACATGACCACATCAGGAAGAGAACAGGGAAATAGACACACGGCAGGGATGACAGGACCACATGACAAAGAAACCAGGAAGTGAAACAGGAAACACAGGCACAAAGCAGGGACGACAGATCACATGACAAACCAGGAAGTGAACACGGAGAGACAAGGCACAGAAATAAAACACAAACACCCAAAACCCTGACAGTTTAGGTTGTTACTTTAACTTCTCACAGTTCACTGTAGACAGGCACTGTAGATAATACAATATCTAAATTTAGCAGTTTCCTAAAATAGCAGTCTTCGTTATTCTCAGGGCTATAGACAATTACGTAAGATATACATTATTGTGTGTATAATGCAAAATAAGCAATAAAACGTAGAGACTCAAAATCAAACACCTTTATTTCAAAGAGTAATGTCAACATAAATGCTGCTACTTTCAAAAAATGGTAAAAAAGGAAATTAGCCCTGTTGGACAGCATGGAGAAGAGATTTCTAACAAACAGAAATTAACTAAAAGTGCTCGTCAGAGACTGTCCCTAACCCTAGGCTTTGTGAGACACGCAGTGACAGATAATTAGGCTAAAGAAAATGCATTCACAAAGAGCCCAGTAATGCAATATATTTGCACCGATTTTCAGTTTAAACAACAACAACAAAATCAACCTGTCCGGCCTGGATTCAAGTGTCTCTCTTTAACCTACTGCAATTTTCATGCTACCTCCACCTAACGAGTGCCAATTGGCCTCTCTTACTGGTTAAAAATGAAAATGGAAATGAAAATGAAGTCTCACTGATAAATTATATTCAAATCCATGGCAAGACAAACTCTTAAGCATAAGTTTGCTAAAAAACATCTTTAGCAATATATGATTTCACTGACTTTAGCAAAGAGTACGGGTTCGCACACACAACCTCGAGCCTCCACTACCCCCAGGGCAACGGGGTGGCCGAGAGAGCAGTCCAGACTGCCAAAAGACTGCTGAAACAACCAGACCCATACCTGGCCCTGATGAGTTACCTGGCAACACCCATTGCTGCAACAGGGGCCAGTCCGCCTCAACTGATGATGGGACTTCAGATTCGTACCACAGTCCCCACATTGGAGCAAAACTTGCAAATGACTCCAATAAGCCCTGAACAAGTAAGAATAAACGACTCTAAAGCCAAGAAATCTTACGAGTACTTCTACAACCATCGACACTCCACCCACTGTCTCCCAGAGCTGCCGCTAGGCCAGGCAGTGCGTGTCAAGCTGGACACAGAAAAGAGGTGGAAGACTCCTGCGCAGGTGGTGGGAAAGGAACAACCCAGATCCTACATGATCAAGATGTACAACGGCACAGTGTTGCAGCGCAACAGGAGACATCTCCAGGCTGTTCCTGAGAACACCGGGCCTGCAGAACCACAGCTACAGCCTGAGACCAGCCCAACACGCCCCATCAGCAGTCCACCTCTGGTGATGGTCACCAGGGGCCACGGTGCATCCCCCGGGGCACTCTGCACCAGAGACTACACAGAGAACACCGGCACGGCCTCCTCTGTCTGGTGGCACAGCCAGACTGACCTCCAGGGGCTGCGAGATCAGACCACCTCTTAGATTCAGACTTAATGACTGATTTATGTTTGCTGATTTATTGCTTATGTTTATCCTTAATTCTGGTTCAACTACTGATTTGCAGTAAAATGAGTTAGTTGAAAAGGAAAAGTTTCAGCAGTTAATTTTATAAATGCACCTAAGGAGAATGTTAAATGTGTTAAACGTTACATGTGAAAAAGTTGCAAATACTACAGTACAGTAGTATTAATGGTTTCTGAAAAAAACCTAATCTACAATGGAGTAAGTATTGTTTTTTGGATGAATGTGTAAGGATATTATAAATGAAGTGAGTACTGATAAATGTTACCTTCAGATTATTGTCTCAAAAGGGGGAGATGTTATGTTATGCATGTACGTGCCCAATAATGTGTGCCCTTAACGTAACGGGGTGGCGCAATTACGGGAGGGGGAGTCCTTACGAGAGAAAAGGGGGACTATCACTGTTTCTCCAAGTCGAGGAAGCATCCTTAACGGCTGCTTTTTCGAGGATTCCACGTCATTGGACATTGCCAAGTACTGTTTCAATGTCAAGGATACTTCAAAATTCTATCAAGTACTGAGTCCTTCTTTTGTAGATTTTTCGAGGATGCACTGATGGATCCTCGGCATTGTTAAAATACCCATAATCCTCCACTTTTCTTAACGAGTGGGCTAGATTTAAACCAAAGATTCTAGAGCGCTGGGCTTTAGAATCTTTGATTTAGACACACTTGCGAGCCTGTTCCATTTCACCCGATTTGAATGTTACAAAGGTATGAAGCCTCGTCTCCATAGTGTACGGCTTTTAAGGCCAGTGTTCTAGCGAGGAAGCGTTCTTGACTTTGAACAGTGTAAGTAGGGTATTTCGCCCAGGGGCGGGGTTACGTCCGCGCGTCACATTGTTCATGGGAGTTCTCGTTGGTGACGGTGCCAAGCACAAAGTGTACCTAGCAACTGAGGCTTTTATCTAGAATCGTTGCTTTTAGCGATGAGTTTACAAATCATGTGAACTTTATAAGCAAAGGCGCGAACATTATGTCGCGGGAGCACCAGTACCTAAAATAAGAGGGTGCAAACCCCACCAAACACCAACAATAAAAATAACAAACCGGGTGACAAAAATACAAATTCATACAAAGCAAAAGGGGAGAAGTTTGTACCTCTGATAAACATTACCCGAAACTTAGTTACAGACCGCGATTTGAATTTGGCTAAGATTAAACCAGGTTAGCTAACATTAAAGGAGTCCTAGAATTCAAAAGACATTTACGTTGTTCGTGTTGAATTTAGGCTCAGAGTGGTGTCTAAGGACCACACCAAAAATTTCACGGCCTTCTCCCGCCTGCTTTCGTATGCAAATTCAAGCTAGAAATGGCCGTGTTGAAATGGGCCAATCTGAACAGAGCTTAAATAACGCGTAATAGGCGCCCAGCCCTTTTGGATACAGCCTCTCTCATTTGCATGTTCCAGCCCACGGTAAATTTGGTTAGCTATCGATGGCTTTGGCTCTAGCTTTAGCCCGGTGGATTAGGCCAATCAGCTTTCAGGATATGTGGGCCAATCAGCCTTTGGGTAAACTGGCCAATCAGCACGCAGTTCATTTCATTATTCATGAACTTGCTGAGTGGGCGGGAAAAACAAAGTGTTTCATTGCAGGGCTTATTTATGACCTTGCATTAGGCTCTCTAGTAGTGCTCCTGGGGTGTTTTCAGCCCCACAAATTTACATATGCCATTATTTAGGCTCAAAGATCAATTCCTAATGGTCAAAAAATGTGTTTTAGGACTCCTTTAAACCGGGGCTAAGCAACATTCTGTTTTTCTCTCTCACAAGCTCCCTCTAAAGACCGACGTATTGCATTGCATTGCACTGCATTCTATTAGAGGCGGACCGCGCTACTGAACATTGCAAGTGCTGTATCTACCGCTATTGGCCACGGTGGCACATTCTACACCGTTTGTTCGTCGTGTAATGACTCATTTTAGCATCCTAAACAGTATGAAATGGATTAATTAAAAGAAAAATGTTGCATAGTGGGCCTTTAACGTAAGCTAACGTAAATTATAATACACTTTACAAAACAATCTGACCTGACGAAAGTCGACACACAGTCCATACAAAAGACTAAATATTAACAAAACATGAAAACAATTTAATATGAGAAACCCTCCATCATCGTGCACGACCAGAGACCACTGCTGACAGTACCTGTGCTGTGCGCGTCGCCAACGAGAACCCGCATGAACAATGTGACGCGCGGACGTAACCCCGCCCCCGGGCGAAATACCCTATTTTTTTTTCATAGTCCCGAGACAAGGGAGTTCGCTGTGATGCCAGCTGTTGAACTTGAGTTATTAATAAAAACCCACGATTAGGAACACATAACGTGTGTGTATCGTGACAATTATTATTATTATTATTTTTTATTATTATTATTATCCTTACGTGGGCAAATGACGTGAACTTTCCAAATATGCGTAACTTCCGCAAAGATGAGGGTGCACGTGGTTGGTTGAGCTGGGTACAGTCTATGGCCAGTACTAAGCACTCGACATTAACGCTACCGCAGAATTTATATCACTGAGTAGGTCTATCGACTGTCTTATTCGGAACGTTTGCATTGTCAACTTAATGTGAGTATGACGTTTACAACTAAATTACATACAAATGCACATTATTGTTGTTGTTGCTGTTGTTGTTGATGCGTTGTTGTGGAGGGCTGGAAACACTTTCGAATGGAATTGAAGCGCTCAGATTTCGTCCACGAACAGGAAGATGTGATGTCTGCTTTCTGTAGTTGTACTGTTGATTCACATCAACTCAAGATCTCTGCCACAGATCTTATGTTATTTTTGAGAGAGCGACACTAAACAGAAGGTCCCCATTTTACATTTCCAAGATGGCTGCACCCATTAAACAGTACGCCGGCGACCCACTACCACTAAACGAAGACTCCGCGACGCAACGTTATTTATGGCAGGTGTCTAAAATTGCCTTTTACAAGTCGTGTTGAGTCCGTGCTGCTGTAGAATGCATCCCCTTCTCGGGAGCGGTCACCACAGAAACAGGGATTGGGAAGTTGTTTCTAACGTGTGAAAACTATAATATGTTAGCTCATAAAATAGAGTTAACGTTAACATATTTTGCAACACCAAACACAGATAATAAGTTGTGAAAAATATAAGAAAGATAGCTGTTTCAATAACAACTTGCGACTTAATCACGCAAATTAACTTTTTATTCTTGTCGATTTCGGTCGGTCATAGGAGCAAACATCGGCTATGTTTGGTAGTCTAACAAAGCCTAACTGTTGTAACTATGAGTGTATTAGCGTACATGGAGCAACAGTAACACTGAAAACACAATGTGCTGCAAAATCGTTAAAAAAAAAGTTTATTAAAGTAGCCTAAGTTTACAATGAGTTTTGTTTGGAACCACTAGATGGTCTTTTTGAAGTGAGAGCTAGAGTAGCATTGGTTGGTTGAACGTAGCTACGTTTTTATTCTGATAAATATGTTTTTAAATATGATTTTAAGAGAGGGTTGAGCGAACAAGAATAATGGTTCTTCGCTTCTAATAAACAGTTAAGACGAATCATGTGCTTCCTTAGTATAATGCAGTATGGCTTACACAGCATTGCACCACGCAGGTGACACTTACTGGTCTCCATATCATATGCCTCTCTATTTCTATTATATCAGTCGCCGGTGCTGGTCTTTGAAAGAGGGGAAGGTCATTGTCAGTTTACATCACAAGATTTGTTACTTTATTTATATTTAAATAATGCATTAGCACTCATCAGTGCTGCCACCAACATAAAATGAACAAAAAAAGTGTCCAAAGTGTGCATACGCTGTTTGTTGTAGCCTACATGACTGTGGCCTTTTTGAGAACCTTAATAATTTTTGGTGAAGGCTCCCATTGGTAGCATGGCTCCAAATGAGCCATCTTTAGGCCATGTTGGCAGAAAGAGTGCCATTAAGGGCCAAGTTGTTTCTTGTCTTAGGGTGTTTTCTGTGGGGGCCCTTAACAAAACTCACAGAAAACACTTTCATTAACCTGGTCATGTCATGGCTACTCATCTCCCTACAATGCTAGTCAGGATGATCACTTTGAGCTGATTTTCTCCCATTCAGTGAACAGGGGGAAGAGTTGTCAAAGCTGAGGCTAGATATTATTATAAATATTTTAGAACTTCAGGGGTTGGTTCTACTACCAGGCTACCTGAATAAAATTCAAGATATTTCAAATAATTTAACACATCAGGCTTATCTTTACAAACTAGTCCTTGAACAAAACTCATGACACAGTTCTTAACCAAATAGTCTAAAAAGTAGTCTGTTAAAACTACTGCTACTTTAACTTAGCCTATTTAACATTGTTGAGCGTGTACCACGTAAAATTAAGTCGTCAGCTGCGACATTCCTGGAGCTCATCCTGCTTACATGACAATATGCGACTTTGCTACTTGTCTTGAAAACTTGGTATTAACATGAATTGCACCGCTTATTTACGATACAAACCAAACAAACAACGTTAGAGCAACAAGCTAACAAATATAGCCTACTGTATACTAACCTGTGATGAACAGGTTTTTGGAAGTATAATTACGTAACACACTGGCCTGTATACGTTCCTGTTTGAGATCTTCAACAGTTTGCACCTGAGAATTTTTAATAGGCACAGGCTCTTCCACCTTCTCATTCATTTGGTGAAAGCTGGAGACGCCAAGGTCCGCCTTACGTTGCTTCTGATTGGTTTACATTGCATGGTGCCTTCACGTAGTTGGTTAGATTTAGGCAGAAAGGACTGCTTGATTGGTCTGGGATTGGTTATCTTGGTCAGTCAGAGTCACTCGGACTACGACAAGGTGAGGAGTTTACTATGAAAAAAAAAATAGACAAAATATTGAATGGGGAAATAAGCGTGACAAATGTCAAGTATGGCCTGTGGTGTGAGAATGCGTCAAATTGTGTGACTGTCACACTCAAAGCGTGAGACTTGGCAGCCCTGCATTCATTGTCTGCCATTGTGTGTGCAGTGCACCTTGCTAGCTGGCTAACTAGCTTGCTAGCTAGCAGATTCACTCCGACCTAGCCAAAAACTTAACTATATAACAAAATGATATCAAACTCGAACAAGAAATTATTGAAATAATGTTAAACTGAAACAAGTAAATATGATGGGTGTGTTTCATTTACAGTGTGAAATGTACAAGTAATCACCGACACACAATGCCAGCAAATGGTTCACAGCTTGTCTTTGCTCAAACTTCGCTTGCAAAATCCGCGATGGGACTGACGCAGAGCAGAGCATGAGTGACGGTATCTCAACATACCTGTCAGTCAAAACGGGATTCACCCTCTCAACTAATCCTCCAATCATCATGCAGAAGCTCACCGTCCAGGCCAGACAAACCCCGAGAACAGCTCCATTCACCCCCAGAGATGCTGAGCGTCTGGGGGTGGGACAAAGTCGTGGCATTTATCCAATAACCGTGATATTTCGAGTCGATTAAAAAAATGTCCTATTGAAGCACACGTACACTGAGGGCCAGATGTACGTAGATTTGCGAACGTAACGTTGTTAGCGCCATGACCAACCCGCAGAAAGCGCACGCTATGACACCGCAGCATACGTCCGATTTACTAAACCTGAAATGCATCAGGTAATCAGCACCTATCTCTGCCCCCTGCCGTAAATTGCAAGCATTTAGAAAGCACAATTGATTTGACTTCTTCAATAGCTCCTATGACGTTCGGAAAGTTGGAGATATTAATGAAATCCTGATTGATGTGTGTTATTTCGGCATTAGTTGTGGAGAAATGCATGTATTAGTAGTGCGTTGTAGCATAATGAGGCTTAGTGCAGACTGCGATATTCCCACTGATGATGCTATGATTGTTTAAAATGATCCTGATAACGGTGATTCGGAGATTCGATGTCATCTTTGATTTCATCTAGTAACTCCAATATTGCATAGCTGTAACGCTGGCTGTAGCGCTTAATGATTTCGTGTTCACTCAACTGAAAAAGTGTGATCAATGTGGCAAAAAATTGTTATGTGGCACTATTACAATAATTATATTATTGTTTAGGAATTAGGCTATTATTTTTTACCGCACAGAAATTCACTGAAGTTCTTTTGTTGAGTAGCCTAACCTTAAAGGCAGACAGAAAATGCTTGTTTTATATCAATTCCTCGCGCCCCACCTGCAGTAGGCTACCTCTGCGTGCCCCACACTTTGAGAAACGCTGATGTAGGCTATGTGAGAGAGACACGTGAGCAGTAGCGATTCTACACTGAATTTATGTCATGGTTTGTATATTATGCTTTATTGTGTTTTAAAAAGCATAGCAAGAAGGGGCCGTTCGTTAGTTGAACGGGTCCACCAGAGGATAAAAGCATCTTATAGAAACTTAGCCTATGAGCCAGGGGAATTTAAATGACCCTCTCTTGGCAAATGTAATATTTTGAGCAACCCTCCCCTGCTTAATTTCACAAGTTCTTGTTTCAATAAACGTTGACACCTTGACGATATTTCAATGTCGGCAACTTCTGCATTCTGATCTTACACACATGGTGGTGGCTAGCATGGGTACCTTGAATTACACGTTACACCACTGAATACCTTAATCATACAGAGAGAACATTGTTGCATACCTTTATCTTTTGCCTGTTTCTTTTCATCTTCTTTTCTTGTTTTCCTAAATTGGGTACTAGGGTTGTGCCGATGGACGATGTCATTGTTCATCGTGATGGATGACCCATCATCACGATGGAGAACCACCATCGTGATGCCACTCCCACCACATAGTAGGCCTAGCTAGACTTAAACTTTGTGAGGAGCTCTGTTGCAGACTGCTCTGTAAACTAAGTTAGGGGTGTTAACAGTGACTGTATAACCGATGGTTGGCCTATAAACGTTAAACGATCAAAATAATTGAAATTAATAAACCAATAAAAATATTTGGCGCCGAGTTTGTAGGGTTCGAGAGCTTACATTTGGGGAAAGTTCCACTAAAGTCTACAGGCTACAGTAAAGACGACTGCGTGATGAGTAGCCTATGTGGGACCAAACAAAGTCACACAGATGCTCTGGTATTGTGTTGGCTATTGGTCTTATCGTGTTAGTCTATTGGGGAATGTTCCGCGTTGGACTACATTTCAGGATCTTAAATGGTGACATATAAGGTAAGGATAATCAACGTCTTGCTTTGTTAGGTTATTATTAGAACTACCGCCTACTCAAACTAAACAAGCGTCTCATCGCTTCTCTCTCTCTTTCTCTTCTTAACTGGCTACACCAGATACGTTACCGAATGGGTCAGTCAAAGCCGCATCTACCGTAACTTTAACAGTTAACGTTAGCTTAAGATGTACTTAATCGAACTGGCTGCATCTGATGCGGCAGAGCAGTGAACATTAAAAAACAGTCTTCTAATTGACGGCTTGTCTTGCCAGTTTAGCGTTATAGTAAGAATATCTGATCGGATAACTTGTTTCAATCGGCTAATGAGCTCCCTGTTGAAAATAACTGATGCAACTATATGCATTTTCCTAAGAGAAGAGTGGTTAATTTAAAAGGCAAATTGCTTTGGCCATAAATGTCCTTTTACGCACAGGTGATTAATTATTTGGGTTATAAAATAACGAAAACAATGTACCTCAATATAAGGTCCCCCCCTCCACCCCCCGGCGATATCATTGTCCATCACGATGTTTTACTGTAAACATCGTGATGGTCAAAATTAGGGGACATCGCCCAACCCTATTGGGTACCTGATAGCTTTGGCCTTTTTCTCCATCGCTGTGTTTACACCTAATCGACAATCAACAGATTTCCCATCCGCAGTCACTCATAACCATAAGTCAAGACTAAACCAATTCACCTCCTCATCATAATCGTTTTTATTAGGCCTACCTATTTTTATTAGCAATTTCACATAATTAAATAAATAAAAAGGTGCTAATTATTGGTCTGTGTTTATATTTTTTTCTCTTTTTATCTAAGTAATATTTTGAATTAAATGTGCGTTATTTGTAATAGTCAGGTGTCACTGACATAGTTTAGCCCACCTTCTTGTCCGCTTCGTTTGGGCGAGGTGAACTGTAGCCTATACTCTGCGCCCCCATCCCCTCCCCTCATCCCCTCTCGGCTCGCTCAGCTTCTGTGCTGGGCGGCACAGGTAGCCTATCATAGACAATAGAAAACTGCTTTGCGGCACAAATTTTTCCCCCCTCCAAGTTTGTGTGCCGCCCTGGCCGGCTGCCCCATTCGCCCATGCCTCAAACCGCCACTGTGCGTGAGTGACAGAGAGCCGGGAGAGCAGTGAAAGGAAATGCAGCTTAATGAATACGAATCCTCGAATAATACCGTAAGGGATTTACCAGTCTGAACCAGCCTTTTGAATATGGTGTGCTAAAATGATGCAACATTCTGAGAAAATGCATTTCGCATTTCACACATCACGGTTTTAGAATTTGAGAATTGACAGTGACTAAATCAAGATCACAAAAAAGTGATAAATAAAACTGACTTTGACTTTGATAAATCCACCATCAACATAATTAGCATAGTCAATAGGGGAAGTTCCAATGGCACTGAATGGATAGTCTGGGAGAGGGGAGGGAAAGCCTACAAAGCTTCAGGCTACTCTGAAAGGGGTGTGATTAACATTTGGAATAGACTACAGAATGGGGCATCACTTGGGCTTGAGCGAGGCAAAGATAGAGACGAGGTGGTGCTAAAGCACTTGTCCCTCTAGCTTCTGTCCAAAAAAGTGCCCTTTAGAAAGTTATTATTATTTTTTTTTTTTTTTTACAGTTTACTGAGGCCAATTTTGACATGATATTTTCTGCGCGATTATAAGTGTGGGAAAATAATGGCCTGATGCGTTACCCCTCCGCACACACACCCCAACCTCTGTCTCTCTTCATTGAATGTGAGGCGTGTTGCAGCGGTTTAGAAGCCACAGCAGACAACACACATAATTATCGGGTTTTTGTAGTTATCTGATTACTGAAGTTCTCATGTAAACAGAATAAACAGATTTTCACTGTTGGTTTGCTGCTGTTATCGGTTAATGAGAAATCCGATTACACACGCTTCTGTCAAATATTGACAACGAACACGATCCAGAATCATCTGTTGTTAGCTACTAGAAGCTCAAAACCATGGCAGGATGCAAAAGTCACTTTTGCTTCCAAAATAGACAGCCTTGGCATGTACAGATGCTAATGACACCATCTACACTGGATTCTCTCAGTTCAGTAGGCTTACAGCTGATGGTAACCATAGACTATAGGTGGTTGCTGAGTACACAAGGTAGCCCAACTTTGTCACTTTGTTACTTTTGCCACTGTCGCTGCATCGGATCACTTTCAGTAAGTACCGGAATGCAGAAAAAGTGGCGGAAAATACAGAATAATTTCAACTGCGTTCCGATGCATTGGGAAATTCCCCAACCCCACTTAAAGCCCTCCAAAAATGTCTCAAAAAAAAAACTCTTAAAAAAAAAATCTAAAATTGGCCCAAAATTCTCAAAGAATATTCTTTTGACCCATTTGTGGCACAAGAAGCTATTTAGACACTACAGGAAAGAAATGTTTATCACTACATAGAAGTTCTATGAGGCGGTGACGTCACTGCCCTGTATCAGTGTTAGAGATTTCCCAGAATGGCAATTATTTTTTACGCCAGTCAAAATGTAAGAATAAAACAAAAAAAAAAAAAACTAAGTAACTGCAATTATTATTTTTTATCCATGGTTAAACTAACTTGCCGTATTAAATGTAATTAAGAATTTAATTTCAATTCAATTTTATTTATATAGCGCATTTTTACAAAAGGCATGTCTCAAAGCGCTTAACACCGAGGCCCAATGAGCAACAGGGGCAAGGAAAAACTCCCTAGCAGTGTTTTTTGTTTTTACTTGTTATGGTAAAGGAAGCTTGTGCAGTTCTGACAGCTCAAGGGGCTAGCCCAACTGCCTAGGGCAGGTTTTCAGTCTCTTAGATGGTGATTAGTCCACTATTATGAGTGGTCTGATTGGTTGTAGATTCGTCAAGTAGAATACAGAGGCATCTGCATTACAATAGTCAAGTCTGGAGGTAACAAATGCATGTATTAGTTTTTCTGCATCCTCAAAAGAAAGTGTAGCACTTGGGTCGAATTATAACAGAGTTTAAAAGGTAATGATAATAATGAACTGGACCAGTGATTAGAAGATCTAAGAAGATCTGCTGGAGGTAGGTTGTGTAAAATAAATAGACTAGAGAAGGAATTAAAGTCTAGGAGATTTAATAAATAGGGAATAAGCCAATATATTAGATGTTAATATCAATAAATAATATAAAAAATAGAAATGTAAACAAAATGCAAAATACAAAAATAAAATTTATAGTTTCAATATCAATATCAATTCACCTGGGTGCACCCTTGTCTAAATTTTTATCTAATGAATCGATTCAATCAATCAACTTTTTACAGGAATTATTAAATACAATATTTAAAATGTAATTTTACAGGGATCATTAAATACAATATTCAAAATGTAATTTTACAGGTATTAATTACAATATTCAAAATGTAATTTCACCAGTGTTGAGAATGTATAATATTAAAAGATCTATCAAAATTATCAACAGAAAAGTTTGGTCAATTACAAAGAGTCAATTGCAAAGAGTCAGCTGTCAGTCGTACAGTCCTACCACAGCGGTGTGCTGGAAGACAATGAAGCTCCGAACAGTGGGTTGCCATGGAGACAAATAACAAGTTCTCCTATTGGCCGGCTGGTTTATGGGGGTTAACCCTTTGCTAAGGTTAGAAAATACTTTTTGTAGCACGGTGAACAATGTTGTGTAAATGAAAGAATGAGGTTTTGGAGATATGCTTTACATGACTATTTAGAGAGAGGTCTTGATCAATATATACCCCAAGGTGGAGAAACAGACGGAGTGTCTGAAAGTCAATTTTGAAACGCGAATATAACTTCTCTCACTCGCAATCGACGTTCTACGACCAGACTGAATTATCAAATATGTTTGATACTCCCGATTTTACTATCGGGGACTTTGGGAATGGCTTAGAACACTCGGCTCCGACTCTCAGCCCGACTAAGCTACCATGGCAACGCCACTCACGACTCTCAATGGGGAAAAAATCGTTGATTCTCTTGTTGTGTGTGGTGGCCTTTAGTGTCTTTTATGTTTAGATGTTGCAACATTATAACTAGTAACATCCGATGGGAAGGGATTATTAACGCCAAAAGGGTACAATGTACGGAGTTTGTTAATCCACTGGTGTTCTCTCCACTTCCTGTATGCATTAAGAGAGCTGGCCGGCGGTCAGCATGCTGCGCATTTTACAATGTCAAATCTCATAAAAACACAAATTACTTAAACACATATTATGATGGCCCTACAATATTTTGATAGTTCGTTTTGCAACAGGAGTGGTCTCAAGATTCACACACATGCTCGTTCCACTTGCGAAATTCCTACAGCTTATCACATATTTTAGATGATAGAGCAGTATGAGGTGTTATGCTGCGTCCTTGCGGCTGAAATTGTAAATGACGTCCCCGAAACTGGAGGAGTCCCTTTCAACAGGAAGGAAGAGAGTATTTTAAACAGGTAGCCACTGTACATCACCAAATGCATTGATGATGTGACCCACATAAAAACCATCACCACTCGGGCTAACCGGAAGCCATGGTTGACGGGGGACGTTGAGGCTGTTGAGGGAGGCTGTTGAGGGACCGAGACAATGCCTTCAGAACTGGGGATGAATCTGGCCTGAGAGCAGCAAGAGCCAACTTGTCCCAGGGCATCAGGAAAGCAAAACAGGACTACACAAAAAGAGAACCTCCCACTTCCAAGACAGCAAAGATGCTCGGAGCCTATGGCAAGGCATTCAAGTCATCACGGACTACAAGCCCATGCCAAGGAGCTGTGACAGTAACACCTCTCTGCTCAACGACATAAACAGCCACAGAAGACCCCACCCCCCTCCCAACGACCAGACTTTGTACCTGACTGCTGCTAGTGTAAAGAGAACACTCTCCACAATCAACCCCCGGAAAGCAGCAGGCCCGGACAACATCCCTGGTAGCGTGCTAAAGGACTGCTCAGAGATGCTGAAGGATGTCTTCACAGATATCTTTAACCTCACACTGGAGCAAGCCATTGTCCCAGCATGCTTCAAAGCTGCCACCATGCTAAAGTTAAAGAAATCATCCCCATCATCCTTTAATGACTACTGCCCTGTGGCACTGACACCAATCATTATGAAGTGCTTTGAACGACTAGTCATGTCACACATCAAATCCACCTTCCCTTCCACCCTGGACCCCTTCCAATTTGCATACCGAGCTAAACAATCCACAGAAGACGCTATCTGCTCTGCCCTCCACCCAGCCCTCACCCATCTGGCAAGAAGGACTCATGTGTGAGAATGGTGTTTATAGACTTCAGTTCAGCATTCAACACAATAATGAGGACTGGACATCCAACACTGCATCACTGGCAAAGAAAACCCAGCAGCGTCTATACTTCCTGTGCAAACTCAAGCGAGCAAGTGCCCCACCACCCATCATGACCACATTCTACAGGTACCATCAAAAGCATCCTCACCAGCTGCATCACTGTGTGGGGTGGGAGCTGCACTGACTACAACAGAAAAGCCCTGCAACACATAGTGAACACAGCTGAGAAGATCATTGGGACACCACTTCCCGCCCTGAAGGACATATCCACCACTCGCCTCACCCGGAAAGCGACCACAATTGTGGGTGATGTCAGTCACCCGGCACACAAGCTGTTCAGCCTCCTGCTCTCAGGTAGAAGGTACAGAAGCCTCCACAAAAGACTCACAAACAGCTTTATCCACCAAGCTGTTAGGTTGCGGAACTCTTCCCCCCTCTCTGCCCCCATCCCCGCCCCCGAGTAAACAGACCGGACTCTGAAATACACTGCTCACAAAAATTAAAGGAACACTTTAAAGAAACACATTAGATACATCAGATCTCAATATGAAGTTGGATATCTATACAAATAACAACAGGGCAATGTCTTAGGAACAAAAGGATGCCAAGTCTTTTAATGGAAATAAAAGTGTTCAGCCTACATAGGGCTCAATTGTGTAGACACCCTAAAATCAGAGTGAAATGAAGATGTGGCAGGCTAGTCCATTTTTTTTTTTAACTTAATTTCTGCAACTCAAAATGCTTTTCAGTATCTTGTGTGGCCCCCACAAGCTTGTATGCATGCTTGACAACGTCGGGGCATGCTCCTAATGAGACGACGGATGGTGTCTGTGTGAGGGCATCCCTGAGCTGTTGTACAGTTTGAGGAGCAACCTGGCGGCGCCTAATGGACCGAAACATAATGTCCCACAGATGTTCTATAGGGTTTAAGTCAGGGGACTGTGAAGGGCATTCAATTGTTTCAATTCCTTCATCCTCCAAGTACTGCCTGCATACTCTGGCCACATGAGGCCGGGCATTGTCGTGCATTAGGAGGAAACCAGGACCTACTGCACCAGCGTAGGGTCTGACAAAAGGTTTAAAGGATTTCATCTCGATACCTTATGGCAGTCAGAGCACCATTTTCTAGGCAGTAGAGGTCTGTGCGTCCCTCCATGGATATGCCTCCCCAGACCATCACTGACCCACCACCAAACCTGTCATGTTGAACGATGTTGCAGGCAGCATAACGTTCTCCTTGTCTTCTCCAGACTCGTCTATCACAGCTGCTCAGGGTGAACCTGCTCTCGTCTGTAAAAAGTACAGGGCGCCAGTGGTGGACACCAATTCTGGTGTTCTTGAGCAAATGCCAGTCAAGCTCCACGGTGCTGGGCAGTGAGCACAGGGCCCACTACAGGACGTCGGGCCCTCAGGCCATCTTCATGAAGTCTGTTCCTGATTGTCTCTACCCAAACATTCACACCAGTGGCCCTCTGGAGGTCATTCTGTAGGGCACGAACAGTGCTCAGCCTGTTCCGCCTTGCACAAAGGAACAGGTATCGGTCCTGCTGATGGGTTGAGGACCTTCTACGGCCCTGTCCAGCTCTCCGAGAATAACCGCCAGTCTCCTGAAATCTCCTCTATGTTCTGGAGATTGTGCTGGGAGACACATTAAACCTTCTTGCTGCAGCACGTGTGGATGTGCCATCCTGGAGAAGTTGGACAACCTGTGCAACTTCTGTAGGGTTAAGGAATCGCCTCATACTGCCAGTAGAGATAATTACTCAAGCCAAAACTAGCACGAGTGGAAAACCAGCCAAAAACGATCAAGAGGGAGAAACTTGAAATGACCTCCACATGTAAAACCAGTCCTGTTTTGAGGGGTTTCTAATTGTTGCCACTGTAGTGCACCTGTCGTTAAGTCCATGATCACCAATACAGCTGAAAGTGATTAACAACGCCCTCAGCTGCTTAACCGTTTTAGTTCTGTAATAGAACTATAAAAATTCTATTCCGCCTGGCCATTTTGCCTTTTTTTCTCTATAATTGTGTCTGAAAATGCCCTTTCTAAAAGATTTTTTGTGCTTTTCTTTTTAGAACATATGTAGCTTTCAAAATGTGAAAAAGATTTGTCTTTAACATATGTAATAATTTATAAAAACAGTGTTTTATAACAAAAAAATATAAATCGGATTTGAATGTCAATCATATTTTATTTAAATACATATTCAAAATATATAGGTCCAAAGATTCAGAGATGGCAGAAATGTAAATATACATATTTTACAATCTCTCACAAAGTTTTGTTTTATTTACACTTTCAGTGGCCAAGTTACAGGCTGTAATATGTGTCCATGTCTAGGCGTTTTTAGGTGCTGAAATACAGTTCCTGGGTAGCTGCAGACAAAAGCCAGAGCTGCACTCCTTACATAACCAAGGAGTCCTCCTCTTCAATTTCAATTACATTCCCCTTATATACATGTTTAAGAAAGCAGGTGTACATTTTCTGAGAGAGCAGAAATGTAAATGTACATATTTTACAAAACCCTTTTTGACACTGAAGACGACGCACAACGTCGAAATGTTAGTTTTTTTTTCCATTATATACATGTTCAAATAAGCAGTTCCACATTTTCTGAGATAGCATAACTGTAAACACACAATGTGTGTCCATGTCTAGGCGTATTTAGGTGCTATAAAATTGGCAAAAAACGTTCCAGGGTAGCTGCAGACAAAACCCAGTGCGGCACTACTTACACATCCAAGGAGCGCTCCTTTGGAATTTCAATCACATTTCCCTTATATACATGTTCAAATAAGCAGGTGTGCATTTTCTGAGATAGCAGAAATGTAAATGTACATATTTTACAAAACCCTTTTTGACACTGAAGATGTCAAAAAATGTTAATTTTAGAAATGTTATTTTTTTTTTCTATTATATACATGTTCAAATAAGCAGTTCCACATTTTCTGAGATAGCATAACTGTAAACATACATATTTTACAATATCTCAAAAAGTTTTGTTGTATTTACACTTTCAGTGGCCAAGTTACAGGCTATAATATGTGTCCATGTTTTAGGTGCTACAAAATTGGCAAAAACCGTTCCAGGGTAGCTGCAGACAAAACCCAGTGCAGCACTACTTACACATCCAAGGAGCGCTCCTTTGGAATTTCAATCACATTTCGGAGCGCTCTTTTGGAATTTCAATCACATTTCCCTTATATACATGTTCAAATAAGCAGGTATACATTTTCTGAGATTGCAGAAATGTAAATGTAAATCCTTTACAAGACTCTTTTTGACTCTAACAAACAAAATCATCCTGACATTTTTTAGGAGCTGTGGAATTGGGCAAAACAGTTCCTCTCAAGCTGAAGACAAAAACCAGTGTCGCATTCCCTACACATCCAAGGAGTGCTCTTCTTGCAAACAGCACACCGTCTCCTACCCATGGAGGCCTTCTGCCTCTTTCCTGTGTGTTCCTGATCACTGTTGGTGGGGACAGGAATGTGGGGCTGAGTGGGGGGGTGGCAAGGTGGTGGTTCAGTCCCTCCAAGCAGCTGTCAGCAGAGCTCCTCTTGGAAGGCCTGCCGTGTCATGGGTGCCTGTTACTGTGTCATCATGAGCTCCTTGTGGATTATGTAGCTGTTAGTGACGGCAATGTCCAACATGTGCTGGAAAACAGTCGTTGGCCACCTCTGCGTTTTCCTGTGCACCGATGCAGTCCCAAGCATCTGGTCAGATGTGTCCACCCCCCCCCCCATGTACTTGTTATATTCTCCGACAGCTGTGGGTCTGGGGACAGAGACTCGACGATAAGCCCCGTCGGCATTCTGCATCCACCGCATGACTGTCTCCCCCGTGTAGACAGGATGAACCGTTGTGATGATCGACACCTCTCTGGTGTCCATCCATTTGACAAACAGCAGCTCACCATCTCTGATCCATCCAATTGATCCTCTTGCCGCCTTTGCAGTGAGGGCATTTTCCTTTGTTTTTGGCATACCCAGTCTGTTCTCTCTGTATGTGCTGCATGCTCCAAACCCCTGCTGGCTCAACTCACGGAACAGGCGAGGACTTGTATAGAAATTATCACAGTAAACAATGTAGCCACTGCCAAGATACTCCCTATTCACAAGTGAACGCACCACATCAAAGGAAAGTCCGTTCCCTGAAGCTGCCATGTTTCTTCCTGTGTATAGCTTGTAGTCAACAGTGTATCCATTTACATTAGCTAAAACAAAAAATTTCAGGCCCCACTTTGTTGGCTTTGCCTTCATGTATTGCTTTATTGGAAGCCTAGCCTTTGTGGCAACCATTCGCTCATCTACTGAAATATGCTGCCGTGGATGACAGAAGCTCTTGCAGCGGTTTCTTATGAGCTCCAGATGAGGGCTTACCTTTTGCAGGTGGTCATATTCTTTTGTACCCCTTTTCAGGTCATTTACTGCATCATCTTTTGGATCGCTCATGTGCAAGTTGGAGGCGATGGCCCTAAATGCATCTCTTGACATCACAGTTGATGGAAAGGGTACCTGGAAAATTGTTTTTCTCCTTCAAAAGTCAGACATTTTAGGGAGCTTGCAGACAGACATAAAAAGGAGCAGGCCTATGTACTTCAACATCTGAGGATTAACTTCAGGCAAAGAAAAGCTTTTCCCTAGAGCTAAATTCTTCTCAAAATTCTTGTTTGTGTTTTCACACAAGAGCTTGAGTGCTTCATCATCAAAAAAAAGCAGAAAAATATCAGCTGGTGACTGTGCGCCAGTGGTGAGGGGAGGCTGGACACCTGGAGTCCGCTTCGGAGTGAACCTGGGGCTTTGAGGGGTGGCAGTGTCAGGGTCTGCTGCCGTTTTCCACACCTGAGGTGACTGGGCATGAGGGGCAGCTGAGGAGGGGCATCGCCAGCGGCAGCATCACCACCACATCTTCTGCCACAAACCTTTCGCCTCCTTCCTACACTAGTGGAAGGCTCAAGAGACATTCTGAAAATACATACAGATATATGTATCATAATCATGTCAAAGCTTAGGTAAGACTCATCCGAAAGAAATACATATATTTATAAAAATATGTTGAATGGTATTAGAATACAAAAAGTGGAAAACATAACACTGGAAGATAGATAGATAGATAGATAGATACTTTAGATACTATAGATATAACACAATTTCAGAAAAAAATCTATCAAGAATCTATAAATCATATTGACAACAATAAGTGTAATAAAATTTGGAAGAAATATAAACTTCACTGTAGTAGCAAATTGCGATATAGCGTGGTTGAAATGCGCATGGAATGGCACAAAATGGCTAACGTTATACGGTGTGGTTGAAGGGGGAACATTGTATTGGGCTACTTACTCTTGTGAAGGTGGAGGCGTTTCTCCACCGTCTTCCTCCAGAAATCTCCACGGAATCTTCCTCTCTCTCTCAGATCGTCTCATCTTCTCCTGTGTGTGTGTGTGTGTGTGTGTGTGTGTATGTATTTACACGTGTAATACACGGCTATTACGGAACAATGAACAAACTATGACGATGACTGAACAAGAACTATAACGATAATGATGAACTATAACAATTATAATGCAAGAAATAGAAATGGAAGAAATATAATATTATTTACAATATTTATTTACAAGATACAAACACAGATAAAACACTCTGACGCGCTAACAACTCTCTGACCACTGACCGCAAACTCACACAAAGGCTCTCTACTTCCTCGATTTTCTTTTGTACTTTAGTGCGGGAGAAGCAAAGCGCCAAAGGCAAGCTACCGTAATGTATCGTATAGCACTGAAAAGCTTAGGTTGTGGGCTTTCATAATCCGTTGGAATTACGTTTTTACCGTAAATAGCCGAGGAGCTGCGTCCATTTGAATTACGTATGTCATTTTTGTGTCGCCGGCGACACAGCCGTACTAAAAGGGTTAACCAACCATAAAATTATCAGACAGGTTTAATTGATTTCATGCCAGGCCCAATAAAAAAAGTGTTCCTTTAATTTTTGTGAGCAGTGTACTCTGACTCAAGGAAAAGACCACCACTGACTTATGCAATTTGCACAACTTGCTGCAACCTTATTTATCAAGGCTGCTATTTATCAATTACCGTATTATACTTATATGCTTATATATTATACTTATTTATCATTTACCATATTATACTTATATGCTGCTACTATTTATTGCACTGAAAAACACTGATGCCATTATCTGACTTTGCACACTCATACCATTACCATAAAGAACATCTTCAAGCCTTTTTAGTACACAACTGCGTTGTTTTGTCTGTCGTATGTTGGATGTCCCGGACCAGGAGAAATCCTCACAAATGACTTTGGGTACGCCATACTTGAGTGTGGCATGATGTTTTATTATGTTCATGTAGAAACTGGTAGCTTCCTGTAAGGTATGATTTTATCCACACTAATGCAATCTCATGTTCAAGCTTATGTAGTAAGATGCCATGATCTAGTATCGAAACCAGCACCAAGATCCAGTAGGATTAGTATTGATATGCTTCCATTATTAAATGGAAAAATATACTGTATGTAATTCCACAGCTGTGCCATTCACTCCAGTGGAACCAAATGGGGGGGCTCTCACTTCAACACACACTGATGGCCTATGTTCTCAAAAGCAGTCATTTTCCTTTTGGAAATACCTGCACTGACAAGAATGTTGACATTCAAGTTAAATTTTTATAGCTATTTGAGATGTTAAGAGATTCAATCAATGTCACATTCAGCACATATACAGCAACAGTCCTCTCTACCCTCTTAAATCTGAATCAGTTTTAGTGGCCATGTATTCTTGCACGTACAAGGAATTTGTTTTTGCTCTCTAGACAAGCGACCAGAACATCAATCAGTATTCATAAAGGGCAGAATTCTCCGGGGTGCTTATGTAAAAAAAAGCGCGTAGCTGCTCGCTTTTCAGCCTGCGCGCATTCTGCCATAGGCTCAAATCAGTCACTTGTGCGCCAAAAGCCCAGTTGCGCGCTCTAGGCGGAGTAACCCTGAAACCAGGGCGTTCCTCATGGAAAGTTTCCTTAGGCTTATTCTCCTCCTGACTTAAGTCTTTTTACTGTTACGCACCTTTGAGGGCTGTATTAAAGGGATAGTTCGGTTTTTAACACATTGGGCCCCTTTCACAGGTTGTCTAAAATGAAATAAAGTGGTTGACACCAAAATCTTGATGATTGCTCCTGTCTCGGCTATTTTTGGTCTTTTTACTTCAATTTTTTTGTGTAACAGGTTGAGAGATGGAGTTAGGACTTAGATTTTTTTTATTTGGGAGTATCATATGGATGGTACCCTCATATCTTAGTTAGTTCATAGACATTTGAAATGAGCGGGGGAAAAAAACTTAGTTCCATCCTCTATAACTCTGTGTCCATATGTCACAGAAACATACATATTCCTCTAGAAAAAACTTGAGGGTGTCACCTTTCCAATGGTATGAGGCACATCCCTGAGTCTAAAACTATGTAGGAACTGTCAAGCTTTCAATTTGGGTATGCCGTTGTTTTGAAAAAAAGGGAAAAAAGGGGTGTGCCTTAAGAGGTTTTAAAGTCATAATTGGCGTTTTCTGTTGACTACAACGGCATTTTCATGGTTAATCCGAAAGTCCTTGTTCCATGTTTTCCTGGTAGCCACAATCCACGACATTGGCACTGAGACTGCCCTCTATTTTGGGTTAATACTGCCCCTTTCGTAAAGACGCCTCGATTTGGACTTAAAGCGCTGTGGGAGGAGCAGGTGTCGAAAGAGGAGAATGCGCGCAGTACAAAGGCGTGTAAATGAAATTGCGCAAAAACAGACTTACGCGCTTATCGGAGAATTCCACCCAAAGTACATTGCTTTTCTTCCCTTACAGGTACACTGCACGATCCTTAGGTAGAATGGCGGTTCATTCATCTACATTATTGCGCCTGGAACAAAGAGCCACAGAAGCAGACAAGCTCATAGAGTACCTAAAGCAACAAGTGCACCTTCTGAAGGAAAAAGCTAGTAAGAGACTGTCATTTAAATTGATGAACGTCACATAAATTAATGCAACTTAGGCAAGCATGATATCTGATAAATAATCCATTTATAATATGATCTCTGCATTTGTAGTTGCTCATGCAACTGTCCAAGAGGAAAAGAAGCTTAAAGTTGAAAATGCCAAATTGAAGGAAAGCATTGAGAAAACAAAGGAACAGCTCCTCCAAAAAGACAGGAAATCAGGTGAGTTATATTTCTCTGTGCTGTGTATGAACTTGGAAACTGGTAAGAATTGTGGTTGTAATAATGCAGAATTCAGGGCTTCCCCTACAGCAGGAGCCACTGAACTTTTCCCGTTCCAGCCGCATGCCATGCAACTGCCGCGCATTTCCCAGCCGAATGCCATGGTCCATTTCCCCCCTCCCTCTCCTATGTTAATTCTAAACACACCCATTCATCCGATTTCAGGGTATCACCTTCATGAGATGACACTCGCTTGATACTTTTGTTATGCTGTTCTTACCTACTCAGATAGCAAAACCTTTTGCGGTTTTTCAGTGTTGTCCTGGCATATACCTGGCTTGATTATGGCAGTGGCTGGCATTGGCTGGAGAGTGGCACGCCGAAGTAATGCCAAACATCATAACCAATGCCAAAACAGACCTTATGCCTGAATTAACGTTAAGACTTTTTTTTCTGGATACCCATAAATGTACAGATTTGCAGAACAAACTAAGACGCCGGAACTCAACGAAATATCAGTAACGTTACTAATGTTGACGCTTGCCAGCCAGCATATACTCGGGGGTGGTGGTCTCGTCTGGGTAAGTACATTATACATAAAAAATGTTTATTTTCTGTTAGTCATGTATATTAAACATAACATTTGGTGACTTCGTTTAGTGTTTGCCTTCGTTTATTTTACATTTAATTGGATATTGACAATAGGCTGAGAGTAGTCTAAGCTTAGTGAGATAATGTTAGCTACTATGATCACACCTACACAGGCTATTATTGAGAATTTGTGATCGTAATACAGCTATTGTTTTAGTTCAATTCAACTTGATTGTATATTACGTGTTAAATTTCTGATGTATTAGCCAGTGCTGCAAGCTAAACTAGGCTGCATGCCAACGAACGTGCAATGTGTATTAGATGTGGGCTATATTTTTTTGTAAATTTGTAATGATTGGGTAAACGATATCAAGGCATAGTCATAATGGGGTCAATGGCTTCATTGTTCAGTTATTTTTCTCCAGGTTGGGTCATCCTTATTAAATGTATTTTTGTTTGCTCTCTCTTTACATGTTCGTCTGCCCCTTCAGTTCGTCCAATGCCCTCTTCTCAACAAAGCTTACATTACCCTCTAGTAGTTAGGTAGCACCAGCTTTTGCTGCTGCTCCAAGTCTCGGTGAGTACACGACTTTCAATGTTTCTTTGCACTTGACACTTGGGGGCCCAGTACACGACTGTCAACGCTTCAGTTTCTTTTATCGCTTGCCCTGTCATGCACACGGTGCACTGTTTCGCGGCTAGTGCAGCTAGTCATATTGTATTCTTTCATGAATTTGTATGCTTGCGCTGCACATAGGAGATGAAGTTAGCTATTCACTCAATTTATACTGAATTTGGTTTAAAAGGTGGCGATCGCCGCCAAGTTCAAAATTAATGCACACATATAATTGTTGTCTGTGAAGATTCACATTCATCTGGGTTGTGGTAGTCATAGTGTTTAGAAAAGGCAACTGGGTTTAACTGGATTGTACATAAAAAAGTGAAATAATCTGGCAGGCGTATGATAATGTTGTTTTAAGAGGTTGGACAGTTGTGAACTAGTCTAGTTGTGTTTTAATTTCTTCAGCATAAAGTACACTTACAGCTTCTATAAAGATTGCTAAAGGTTCTTTGATTATTCATAATGTCTAAATAGCCTTTTTGGCTCATTATGATGTGACCAACTTGCTGATGTGAAGTGAAAATGTAATGTTAAACAAAAACTACATTCTACAGAAAAACCATTGTGAGCATCTCCAGTGGCATCACTGTGTGGGGCAGAGGCTGCACTGACTACAACAAGAAAACCCTGCAGCGCATTGAGAACACAGCTGAGAGGATCATCCACCAACCTGTTAGGCTGTTGAACTTTTCTCCTCTCCAGCCCCCAGGAAAACACTCTGGACTCTAAATCCCCTGACCCATAGAAATGACTGCCTGTGAATTATGCAAATTTGCACATATCAGCTGTTTCGTAATCTACCACTGCTGCTATTCCTGATTCTCTTTGCACTGTAAAACCTATACGCTTACACACTACACACGCTTACACTTTTCAAGGTACACCCTTGAACATTTCAAGCCTTCTTGGCTCTTACAACCACTTTAATTTGTTAGTGACTTTTGGGTAGGAATAAAATTCTGAACCTTTGAAAAAATGCAATATTTCTTTTTTTTTAATCACACTATTTTACACAAAATCTATTGGCCTGTTTTGCCATTGCGCCCTGCCCCATTTTGCTGCTCCCTTCACACATGCTTGAAAATGGATAAGGGGAGGGGGGCATAGGTGATGTCAGGGGTGTAGTGGGGATTTTTTAAGAGGGGGTACGCGGGTTGGGTCGTCACCCACGTGACTTCACACGACCCCGCCCACCTACCCAAAGATAGCCCCCATCCACCTCCACCCCACAATGTAAAAAACAACTTAAAAATTCAAGGCGACTTGATGCACAGAATCGTGTTGTAGGTTCTACAACACTAAATCAAACATTTATAGGTTTTAAAAAGACTTTTTGGGGTTGTGTTTATTTCTTTTACATGTTCATATACATGCTTTATTTCTTTTACATGCTTTTACAATTTACAATTTATTAAAATGATTAATAATTCTATAAATAAGTGTCTACAAATTCCCAACCTCCCCATCCCCATTCACCACCTTTTTTTGCCTGTCTTTTCTCCCTCCGTCTCTGTCAGCCGCCCCCTTTAAGTACAGCGACATCATTGTCTTCATTACTACAGCTCCTGTAGTAAAACAAAGAGTAAGATGTTGTGTATGGATGGATATTTAAACTTCACTTCCCATGATGCCATGCATTTAGGCGGGGGCTATATAAGGTAGAGCTCCCCCATTTAACACTCTTCAGTACCACAAGGATACACAGAAAGCCATACATGTATTATTAGGATGCAGTAGTTTAATAAAGTTCAGTTTTAATGTTCAGGACTTCCATGTCCGCCTCCATCAATGTGTATGCGTGCCCTCACTCGAACACAACATGAGAGAATTCTTTTGTTTTGCCAGGGGTTGTATACTTGAACATATTCAAAGTAGTTTTACAAAAACACTTACTGTGCACACTCTTCAGGTGAAAGGACTTAAAAGCCACCTTTCCTGCTGCACCAGTCCAATTAATTTGGAGCACCAGGGAACTCCTCAAACTCCTCCTTGCTATAATGTGGTGCGTTTGATTAGTGCTGCCATAACGTTAATTACAGAATGTCCATAATTTATGGTCAAATTACAGTGAACAGTCATCTATCAGTAGGCTACATATAATCAGTTACTATTGTATTGCTGTTGAGAGTTTTTAGTTTAATCAATGATATTCAATCAATTCAATTTTATTTATATAGCGCATTTTTACAGAAGGCATGTCACAAAGCGCTTAACACAAGAGGCCCAATGAGCAACAGGGGCAAGGAAAAACTGCCTACCAGCGTTTTTTGTTTTTACTTGTTATGGTAGAGGAAGAAACCTTGGGCAGTTCCGACGACTCAAGGGGCTAACCCAACTGCCTAGGGCAGGTTTTCAGTCTCTCAGATGGTGATTAGTCCACTATTATTCCATTAGATATGCATTACAAGAAAAGTTTGGTAAATAAAGTAAATAATAGAATCTTATAAGGTTGGATAATTTATTTTATAGGCGTTTTTGTGCATTAAAAAGTAGCTCTACCTCTGTAGTACTCTACTTGTAGAACTTAATGTCATATTTTTGTAAGTTCGCTCGCTAGATTTGTTCTTCAGACAGCTTTTGTCTAGCGAAGCTTTATTTGATGTGAAGTAACTGGTAGCTTAGTTAACTACATGTTCTGAGTAGCTTGCACAACTATGTCAACAACCTAACTACTTAAAGGGATAGTTCGGTTTTTAACACACTGAGCCCCTTTCACAGGTTGTCTAAAATGCAATAAAGTGGTTGACATCGAAATTTTGACAATTGCTTCTGTCTCGGCTATTTGGGAAATGTAGAATCGCCTCTGCCTGCCATCAAAATGGCTAGCAATGGGCATGTGTTGTTTCTATCCTTAAAACACTGGTTTTAAAAAAAAAGTGCTACTCACCAAGTGGTTAGTGGTGCTCAATGATGTTCCAAAACATGTATCGTAGTGAAATAAAGCTTCTGTCATGTTTTATTTGGCACTTTGTTTATATGAAGGAGCAAATAGATCCCTATGGGACTAACAAAATGGCAAATAAAACTACGATACTTGGGTTGGAACATCAGCAAACGCCACTAATCACTCCATGAGTTGCACTTTTTTTAAAACCAGTGTTTAAAGGATAGAAACAACACATGCCCATTGCTAGCCATTTTAAAAGACAGGCAGAGGCAATTCTATATTTCCCAAATAGCCGAGACAGGAGCAATCATCAAGATTTTGGTGTCAACCACTTTATTTCATTTCAGACAACCTGTGAAAGGGGCTCAATGTGTTAAAAACCGAACTATCCCTTTAAGGCAAACACGGACTAAGCTGGAAAAACCACCCTTCTTACCACGAGGGAATTAAACAAGCTGTTAATTAAAGACTATATTATCATAGTTTGTGCAGGACAAACCGTTGTCTTGCAATCTATGATTTTAACAAAAAATGTACTCATCTTACTACATTTGGCCGTGTCAGTTTCTAGAGCTTTATTTTTAAAAACACTGATAACACAAAACTAATAACAAAATCAAACACCCTAAGATGATGAGATAAAGACAAAAAGGCAGCAGTGGGTGGTCCTAAAGGCTGACATTAAAAAGAAGGCTACTAAACTAAGATATTTAACAGATCAACAGTAAAAACTTCATGGGACAAGAATGTTGAGGTTCTTTGCCTAGTTTGATCTCTTATTCTCTTATTTTATTATTATGTCGGTAAGTATGAACTATTTGCACTGTTGCTAAGTGTGGTAATGGTCTTAATTTTTATTCCTGGAGGTCTTAAAAAGGTCTTAAAAGTCATTAAATTTGTAGATCAAAAATGTGCATATACCCTGATTTGATCATTGTAATTGAAATGAATTAAAACACAATTACTAATCGTGATTGTATAAATGTCCAGCCCTATTTTTAATTAACATTTACTGCCACCTCTTTTAAGTTGTTAAATTTTCAAACTTACTGGTGCCTATAGAAGGATTTCACAATCCCACAATACTTGTGTGTGTGGCTGATGCTCACAGGGAGAGAAGTAGACATGCCTGCTGGGTACCATACAACCGTGAATGGCTCCAAAACTCCAGTCTCTTATCCTGCATCTGCTCCCCCTGCACACATGGCTGGAGGAAATGTACCAATTAAGGACTCTGAGGGTAAAAAGAAGAAACCAGAGAAAAAGGGTAAGTTGCAGAAATTATTTGTAAACAAATGAAATGTATATGAAGATTCTCATTCATCCAGGTTATGGTAGTTATATTGTTAGTTAAATGCAACTGGACTTCTTTTTGAGCTTGAAGACATTTCACTTTCCATCTAAAAAGCTTAATCAGTTTTTGACTGGAGATAAGAATGAAAGGAGCTAATATCTTCTGGCCTGTGGGTGAGAACTGTAGACCACACTCCGTATATCGTGATCAAGCATCAGTATCACCTATTAACAAAGTGAGCCAGTGAGCCTGGAGTGAGCCTCCAGGGGCACGCAGCGTTCTACGCGATGGAGAGAGCAAGCGCCATCGGCCTTTTGCGTCTCCCGCGTGTCGAAGATGCGGACGCGGGGTGTCTGGCACCCTCTTCGGCCACCGCCTGGACCTCACCTCCCGAGCTTCCCTCCAAGCCGTGTCAGCGCACGGAGCGGCTTGCGGGGAAGGCGTTCATTTGCACTGGCCAGGCGGTCAGGGCGATGAATACCGCCTTCCTTTTCCTGGTGTCAGCCCTCAGACCTGACTCTCAATCAGCTGTGGAGAGCCACCTCTCTGACGTCATTGACCATCAGAGCGGCGATTAAGGCCGACGGGCTGACATGTCGTGCGACCCCAGTCCATTGTCTGCTCTGCCTCTGTGTGCTTGAAAAGGCACGGGTCCTCGCTCTGCAGTCCCCAGCTCGGAGCGTTCTCCCCCGCTTCGGCGGTCCTCTCTGATCTCACCCCCACACGGGGTGCTGAGTTTGCCTTGTTCACAAGCACCCCGCACACACATTCCCGCCCCATGGGGGCAATGTTTGAAAATGAGCCCCGGCTTCAGCCGGAGGACGCTCCCCTTTTCTGCTCAGTCAGCGCTGACGCGCACCCGGGCACCGGACCAGTCCCCACTGTACGCTCGGCTCACGCACGGACTCCCGTCCCTCGCTTCATACGGCCCACTCACCTCCAAGCGAGGGGCGCACGACGCGTCAGAGGTGGCCACGGTCGAGGAGCGCTCTGCAGCCTCTCTCGCTGCCCTCGGCGCCCCCGGGGTCTCACACACAATTGGCTTGCCTTCAGCCTCCACATTACGTCAACGGTCTGTCGTCTCGAGCGGACGCTTCTCAGCTTCGCATTCAGCTTCAGCCACTGACGTCAGCCCCCACAGTGCCTCAAGGGGGCAGCATAGCGCTTCGTTTGTCTTTGTCGTGCCTCTCTGCTCCGGCAGAGCTGGTCCAGATGCACAACGTCACGTTGGGTTCTTTCAACAGTGCTGAGGGGCTATCAACTGCAGTTCAGGTGGCCTCCACCCCCCCCCCCCTTCAGAGGTGTCATGGAGTCGGTGGTGCCCCCAGCCAGGGCCCCTGCCCTCAGACAGGAGCTTTGCGATCTCTTGAAGAAAGGCACTATTCAGCGAGTAGATCTGACTCTTGCGCGCGCAGGTCGCTACAGTACGTACTTACTCGTGCCGAAAAAGTCAGGCGCTTTTCGCCCTATCCTGGATCTCAGAGCGCTCAATGCTTCGCTCAAGCCTCTCACCTTTCGCATGCTCACGGGGCGTATGGTGGCGGAATCAGTCCGCCAGGGGGATTACATGGTCACCATAGACCTTCAGGACGCCTATTTCCACATAGGCATTGTCCCCAGGCACAGGCGTTTTCTACGCTTCGCCTTCGAGGGCAGAGCTTACGAGTACGTAGCCCTCCCTTTCGGTCTGTCTCTACCACCTAGCTCCGCTACAGCTTGCCTTAGCGGAGCTAGGTGTGTCCTCCAGGTCGAATCCCTCTTGAGGCTTGGTTGTAGTGATCCATTCGTACGTTTCGGCTTCAAAACGAAAGAGAACGTTACTAACGTATCCTCGATTCTCTGAGTGAGAAGCCGAAACGTACGCTTCGGGCCTCAATTCGCCGCCGCTGGCGAGCTTGGCAAAGAGCGTAAGATATAGACTGTCTGACGTCACGCAGGGCTGTCTAAGTAGTTGCCTGCGCGCGTCAGATCGCTTACTGCCCTTTTTTCAGGGTTGGTTAAAGTTGACCTCAGAAAAAGTAGGAGATGATGGGCATCATCCATTCATATGTTTCGGCTTCTCACTCAGAGAACCGAGGATACATTCGTATCCCTAACGTTTTATTTGGTGAGTGCATTATAGTAAAAACATGTCTCATAGCGTGTCACAATTGCTGGCATACCTTGCATGGCAGCCTCTGCCACTGGTGTGTGTGAATGGGTGAATGTGATGCATACATTGTAAAACGCTTTGAGTGCTCATTGGAGTAGAAAAGCGCTAAATAAATGTGCATTAATAAAAATATCGCTGTTAATTTATTCTCAATGTTGGGTTAGGAGCTGTGTACTATTTCATTGTGATATTTTAGCACGGTGAAAACAACCTTTCAAACCTGTGTAGCCAATGCCTAATGTTTGCTGAAATAATTGTTAAAAGAGAATGTGTTTACTTATTTTTAGTTTTAAAAATGCCCAAAATGTGTTATTTATCAAGGGGTGCCCAAACTTTTGATCCTCTTTGTATGACTGCAAATGGATGAAATTACAGCAATGAGCCAAATCTGATGCAGAAAAAGACAGTAAATAAAATGTAATGTTTGTTTTTTCTGAGGCTGTTGCGTTCCAGATGACCAAGAGATGGTGCCATTAACATTGCAAACTTACACTGTAAGCATGGTAGCAAATGGTTTATTGAAAGAGTCTCAAGCCAAAGGCTAATTCCATCTAAATAGAGACTAAGGCTATTTTTAGTCATTGTTTAGGTTGAATACACCTTAATGCCTTTGGCAGAATTCAAATGACCAATTTAAATCTAGATTAAATTAACTTCAAGATTACAGTTAGATTAATCTAGATTAAAAAAATGTATCCATGCCCACTTTGACCATAAAATTATTACATCATAATGTGCCAGTAAAGGAACATACTAGTCCTATTATAATCCTGGTCTAGAGTCCCGTATTATTAGCGGAAGTCAAGCCATTGGGCCAACTGGAAGCTGTGTCAATTATGTGAGGGTTGTCTGTGGAGATGGAGGCAGCCCTTCCAGGAGGTTAGAGATGTAGAATCAAGCACTGAGAGGCACAGATGACTCTCAGTAGGGTGGTTGTGGCATGGACCGAGGAGTGGGCACAGGATCAAGCGGTAGGAGACAGGGATGACCCTAAGCAGGGTGGCATATTCAGTAGATTTAGAGTTGGGCACCATCAGGAGGTAAGTGGTGCAGGATCAGGCAGTGGAAGCCATAGATCAAGCAGTGGAAGTCATGGATGATATGGATAGGCAGAAGAAGGAAAGGAGTTAGAACAGTCTCCATCAGATTTCAGTGATATTTATAGGTTTATGTTGCATGTGCAGGCATGCACAGATGTGAGCTCAATTGGACAGAGAGGGAGAAGGGAGAGAGAGGGAGAGAGTGATAGTTGTACAACATGACAGATGAGTGGTTTTGTGGGGCATTAAGCTATAGCAGCATAACTAAGGTATGATGTAAGGGGGGGGGGTTGTGTGGGGGGGCTTGTTCCACAAGACAGGTGCACAATAGCAGAAAGCTCTTCTCCTAAAAATCCCTTGGTCTGCTGTCAGTAGATAGTAATATTCATTTAGGGTGTTTCGCTGAATATTTATATGCAATTATAGGTGTGATTTGAAGTACGCACAGGTGCGCAACTTTAGAGTAGGTTGAGATTTATAAAGGGAAACGGCGTGGAATGTGCATGCACATCATGAATTTCATTCGTACGCCATCTTCTGTCGTAAATCCTGTCGTAAATTTATAAGTTTTATAAATGAGGGCCCTGGTCCTGTGCTCCACTGTCAAAATAAAATTTGAAATGGTATTAATTCTGTAGTCGTGCAGAAAATGTCCTATATGTGCTCTAAAATGGCTGTAAAACACTACCTGATTGAAGGTTGACATACAGTGGTGAAAGGAACATTGTACTCACCTGCCCTCAATGCCCTGTGCAGACAAGGTCCTGCTGTCCATTTCCCTTAGTCTGTCTACAGCAGTCCTCTATACCCACACCACCACCAGAAAAAAATGCAACAATACAAAATGTCCTGCTAATCACAATAAACGATAACAAGAAATACCAACGAAAACACAAATAAATAACAACATCTCGCCGCCCTGACAAGGACCCCTGAGATCCGATGCTGGATAACTGGTCCCAGCCTTGTATGGCGTGGAGGTGGTATAATCCTGTTCATAGCTACCTTTAGCTGGTGGAGTTCTCTCCACCATTCAAACAAATCCCCAATTTGAATCCATTAATTCGTTTCTTCTCAATTTCTCTTCTTGCCTTTGGCCTCAGCCATTTTCCAAAAATTATATACAGTATTCAGCTAATCTGCTCTCAGATTCACGCTGTACAATCAACTCTCTCCTTTTATGGGCACGCACCTTAACCCCCACCTCTTGTCGATTGGTTGGCCATGGTTTGTTATTGCTTTGGTGCACATCCTCTGCCCCTAGTGTTTTGTTTTGTCATTGCAGCCTCGTTGTTGTCTTTTGAGACCGTTTTTTCCCCCCAATGTATTTAGAGGGCAGACACTAAGCCGATCAAGGGGTGATGTCTACAGTTTGAGATAAAAATGGAATTGCGCTTAAATCCTGCAACATCTCATAGAGCACCTTTTAATTTTCATTTAAATGGTTATAAAAACTTCTTTTAAAAATGTTTAAATTTGGAGTTGACTTATGTTTCATGTGTCTGCTTTTCATTCTCTAGAGAAACAAGAAAATAAACCATTGGTTCAAGTGGCTGAGGAATTAAAAGTGGATGTCTCACGTCTTGATCTGAGAATCGGCCGCATCGTCACTGCTGACAAGCACCCAGATGCTGACACACTCTATGTGGAAAAGGTGGATGTTGGAGAGCCTGTTCCCCGTACAGTTGTCAGTGGGCTTGTCAAGCACATTCCTCTAGATCAGGTATTTCTTATTTGGTTGCATACTATGAAATTTAGAGGAATACAAATTATTATAGTTAAGTAATGGGCTCATAGACAGGGATCTATTTTATGAAATTGGTGGTATTATAATTCATTTAAATCATATATTGTGCCTCACTGGAAATGAAGGAATCATGAAAAAAGGCAATGTCTTTATATTAATTACAGTCCATTAAACCAACCCTAAACATTAGTTTTAAAGCAGGGCTAAGCAACGTTCTGTTTTTCTCTTCCTCTAAAGCTCCCTCCCTAAGAGCTCCCTCTAAAGACCGCTGTATTGCATTGTATTGCACTGAACATTGCAAGTGCGGTATCTACCGCTATAGGCCACGCTATGAAACGGATTAATTAAATGAAAAATGTTGCAAAGTGGGCCTTTGGTGCAATTCACCAAGTGGGTATTGGTGTTTGCTGATTGTGCCAACACGAGTATCGTAGTGAAGTGTAGCTTCTGCCATGTTTTATTTGTGGTGGGGTAATATCAAGGAGCAAAGAGTCTTCTAACAGAAAGTAATGGGATGTACAAAATGCTAAATAAAACACAACAGAAGCTTTATTTCGCTACGGCTGATTCTTTGCAATGATGTTCTCTAAAGCCAAACTGGTAGGTATCCTGAATGTTGTTTTCATCTAAGAAAGTACAAATTTGCTTAGACTTTATTTTCTCAAGATTTTTTTTTATATAAATGGGAGGTAAGATATGGGCAGTAAGTAGGGGTGTGCAAAGTCACCAGTATTTGTTTCTGTATTTCTATTCGTTGAGGGAACAAAAAGTATTTGTATTGGCGTAAAATTAATGTACAAATCCAGGTATATTATCCAGTTATAATATAAGACCATCAAATTAATACAATACCATTATTAACCCCACTCTATTTGGGCTGCTCTGAACAGACAGAATTAAAACAAATAATACATCAAAAAGCTTTCTCTGAAAGAGAAACATTTAGTGCACAGAATCTTGCTGTCTGCAAAAGATAGAGTAACTTAACATTCTATATTAGTTGGGCGGCACGCCCCCAGGGGGGTGCGGTGTGATGCTAGGGGGGCACGTGTGACCCCACAAGAATTTGCCATACAAGAATAAAGTGTAACTGCACTTCCAGCACAGTAAATGACAGTGGCTCTCATTGTTAGAGAACTTTTAAACGGGCTCTGGTATTAACTCTATGGTGTTATTGCACCAAGTATGCACACACACTACACTGAACCTCCTCACCTGAAAGCTAAGACAAGGAAATATGACAAAGTTTATGTAGCGTTTGGCCTCACTGTCACGACGGTGGGAGACAAGGAAAAACGTTTGTGTTTACTGTGTCTTAAAATGTTGGCAGCGGACAGCATGGTGCCAAATAAATTAAGGCATCACATAAAGACATTAAAACCCAATCACGCTGATACAGTTTTTTTTGCAGCGAAAACATTCTGGATATTGCCAGCAATTATCCCGCTCTGTGAATATTTGTACTTAAGTTGCACAAATTGTTGCACTTCAATATATTTTTCTCTAACATACTAAAAATTAACATTATACATTAACGCAAGTTGTTGCATAGGAATTATGATATAAATATACATTGCTTAATATGGGGTTTTTAAGGTGGTACTAACAGAAGTAGAGTTATTTGCTCCTAATAATGCTCACCAAAGATGGTGATGGTGAGTGCTTGAGCCCCTGCCTCTTTGCCCCCTCCCTCTTTGCTTTTCCCCTTGATGCCTAAAGTGCCCTTTTGTCAATTTTTTTTTTTTTTTTTGTAAATATGTGTGTGTGTTCAAAAACAGGCATTTTTGTACTGTGTCAGTCAGTCTTTCATTTTCTCAACAAATGTCTCCCATTTCTGTTGGTGTGTTTTTAAGAGCTTCAACTCCCCATTTTTCACCTACTCTCTCACTGCTTCCGTCTCTAACTGCATTTTGCAAAACTGCATTTGTATACTGTATAAATTACGACATCTTTATTTCAAACGACCCAACCGACCGCAACCCAAATGTCATTAAAAATATTTTATGCTGGCCCGTAACCGCAAGACCCTGCTCAAGTTAGATCCATGCGCGCACCACTGATTTACAGATGTAGGCTAAATGGAAAGGGAGGGAGAAATGGAGAAGGAAGAGAGAGCTTGACAGACATTCAATTTCGCGAGCAAGTCAGTATGGCCATCGTGCCGATTTAGAGGAATTCTTTTTCCCAAATCTGTGGGCACCAATGAGAAACAAGCTTATGCATATCTCATCGGAATGAGTGGTCTGATTGACTTTGTATACTACTTGACGAATCTACAACCAGTTTTATTTGTCAATTTCTTCAAATGTACTTGACATACAAAGGAATCGAAATTTCGTTTCACACTTGTCCCAGGAGTTCAAATTGGCTACAGCTTGATGCAATCACAACTAATACTGATCCAACATGGCTTACAATGGAGGAGATGTTTTAATAACTTTACCAGTTAGTTTGTTTTTGTTACTTAAACAAGTCTTCTGTCACTATTATAGGTGGCTATTCCATTTCAGAGATGTTGAAATCTAAAGTTCTAATGTAAATCTAACCTAAAGTTCCATGGATTCTAACCTCCTTTTCGACCGTCTTTATCTTCCATCCCTCAACCCACTCGACTATGAGAGAGAGTTCAGTATCATTTTCAGCTGTATCAATATAATTTTCAAGTTAAGAGTTTTGAGACATAACGGGTATCTTTTTAATAATTTAAGCATAAAAAAGCATGTATCTGCATATTTGATTGTAACATCCCATCATAGCTCATAAAAACTCCCATTGTTTTGTGTTCGATATTTACAAGTGCATCTGATTGTGTCCTAATGCTTCTGCAACATCTGCAATCAGTTATGGTCTTCAGGCAGAGGTTCCTGTTGGCTTTTGAATATGTTGTTTTAAATTCCAGAGAGTGTATAAACCTCCTCAATAAATCTCATCTTATCTCAATCATAGAGGAATATTCAAGCTATCGCTTATGCTATTGACAAAGGGCCGCCAATTTGGTTTAATAATATGTATTTATTTAGAATTAGAAATTTGCAAATTTTTAAGGTTACATTTTTCAATGTAGTAGAACATCTACTAATAAATAAATCTTTTCTTGGGTCATACTCAGCAACTTTTACATTAAAGATCCCTCATGTGTAGGAATGATGTAACATGTGTTGCAGAACCAGTGTTACAGGCACACCATTGTCACTAAGCTTTATTTAAATCCTGAATCATCTTGTGGAATGTCAGTGGATGGTGGGGACAATTCCTTTTGTCTTGCATCAATGTTTCAATTAAATGTTTCAATGTTTCATCTGCGTTTTCAATTTTACTGTAGATGCAAAATCGAATGGTTGTCCTTTTGTGCAACCTGAAACCTGCCAAGATGAGAGGAGTGGTGTCCCAGGCCATGGTCATGTGTGCAAGTTCACCTGAGAAAGTAGAGATACTGGATCCACCAGCAGGAGCTTTACCTGGGGATAGAGTGGTTTGCCAAGGTTTCACAGGTAATTTCACAAAATGTAATAAAAGCTTTGTCAATCAAAATTACTGATTTTAAACCTTCAAAGCAAGGTTGCTTGGGGCCTTGATACAGTGTGACATCCATGATCACTCCCATAATTTCACAGTGACTCCTGGTTAGGGCTTAACAATTAAGTGGAATTTAAAAGAAATCACGTTTTTAATTACTGTCATTAGCAATCCACAACTTAACAGCTTTTTGATGTGCATGTTTTGATGTTGTGAATCCGGCACAAATCAGAAGAATCAAGTGTCATTGGCCTGCTCACGAATCACAAGAGCCTCCTAGGGTTGCCGAATATGAGATCAATGAAGAGATCCACAGGCGTTTTGGAGACCCAGAGGTCAGAGGTCAGGCAGGGGGAGATTCCACGGGAGCTGGATGATCGCAGCGAGACCTATTCAGGAAGTGGATTAAACCTGCCGGAAGACCATGGAAGAGAGTGGGGAGTGGCAAGGAGTGTCACCATTGGGAGCCACCAGTCCAAAAGCTTACAGGCTGTGGAGGAGGCAAAAGAGCAGTTTTTTTTCTTGGTTTTGGGTCCTCTGTGGCGCATTTCCACTTTGGGGTAAAACCCCGGTGTTTGGGGTAAAGCCTCGGGCTTGACGTCTTTCCATTATCGGTATTGGCCCACTGCCGGGGCTTAGGGTACGTTTTAGTTTCAGCACTAATATCAGAGGTTAATTCTGCTATGATAGATGGCGATATGCATCATTACCTGGAAATTAACGTAGGCTATTACGTTTGTATAGTAAACATTCCAAGTTCACCTAAAATCCCTGTGTAAATCTGGTAATGGAAATACAACACAGGGACTAAGCACCAGTGTTGAAGACCGGGGTAAAGACCGGGGTAAAGCCTGGGGCTGGCCCGGGACCATAGTGGAAATGCGCCACACTTTGCTGGTGGAGCATGACATCCCACTGGAAGACTCCATTCCTGTGAGACAGAAGATTTACCGGATCCCTGAGCGCTTGTTGCCGGCATTCCAGGAAGTGCATAAAGCAGCTTGGGGTAATTGAGCATTCCAACAGCAGTTGGAGTGCTTAATTTTTTTTAGATCCCCAAAAATATGGGAGCATCTGTTTTTTTACTAGCTTTAGATAATCTTGATGCCTATCCAATGCCAAGAATTGAGCGCCTTGGAAGGGGACAGTTCATTACCACCCTAGATCTGAAAGGAGTACTGGCAGGTCTCATTGACTGGAGAAGCGAGGCCATACATTGCTTCCGTGACCCTCAAGGTCTTTTTCAGTTCACCATGATGCCCTTTGGCCTGCTGGGGGCATCAGCTGGTGATATATACTGTTATCTAGCAGGACTTGAACCAGCATCTGGATGTGGTGCTGTGACGTACTTATCAAGCTGGGCTGACAGTCCAGTCAAAGAAATCTTTGGTGTCTGGGGTACATCATTGGTGATGGGGCAAATAACCCTCAGAAGGACAAATTGGAGACTATTTGGGACTGCCTGTGACCCCAAATCTTGCTACCCGGGCTCCACCTCTTACTTATCTTACCTGTCAGGGTCCTCAAGGTTCAGGTGAGAGGAGGTGTATGAGGGGGCTTTCCAGGATTTGAAGGCAACGTTGCTCTGTGAACCAGTGTTGCAAAGTCCAGACTTTGAGAAGCCTGAGAATTAATCTTGAGACCAGGTACTCTGTGGTGGAGCTTGATTGCCTGGCAGTAAAATGGGCTCTAGATACTTTTAAATATTATCTTTCAGGAAGAGACTTTTTGCTGGAATCTGGTTGGGAAAAATGAAAGACACGCATGTATGCATTGCCAGATGTTTTTTGTCTCTGCAACCATTCTGGTTTCAGGTTCAGTACAGGGCAGGGAAGCTGAACCCTGTGGCAGACTCTGTCCTGCCACCCAGGTGGCAAGACATCAGAAGGGGGAGGAAGTGTGAAAAAGCTATCATCAGAACCCATGGAGTTGCTGCAGTAGTCCCAAATGCAGCATCACGTTTACACTACATTTCCCAAGATGCACCCATGCAACCATATCGCATCTTAGTGGCTGCAGTTCTAAGATTGTGACAAACTTTGCTTATTTATCTGAAATCACAATGTACAGACTTTATTTACTAATCAACATAGCATATCTGTTCCATCCTCCATTCTGTAAAATGGTCAAACATGCACAACAGTGATGCGTGGGTCAGTGTATAGATGACTCACAACCGACCAACGTTTTCAACAAACTCGCCCACAACTCTGACCGCAAAAAAATAATTGTGAACATGTTTTACCCGACCTGCTTCCTGACCCGCAACTTTTTAAAAGTAGTCTATGCTTTTGATTAACTTTGTAGCGTTGTTGGGCTATGAAAAACTGACATTAGCCTAGGCTACTGATTTATAGGCCTTTATAAGTAAGCTTATTAAAATTGTAGTCAGTAGGATTTCTCTGTGTTTGGGGAAACCGGGCGTTTTGTCCCATGTCTGCATTCATTTAAAAGTTAATTTTCCTAATGCTTAACGTTTAAGGTAAATAAGTATTTCCCATTATTGGTTGTGCCTAACTGAAGCTCTCACAAGCACAAAATGCAGGCATTTATCTTTATTAACAGACTAAAACATAGGCTACAGTAAGTCTAACCTGGGCTTAAATAGAAGATTAAAATGTGCGAATTGTTGGTAAAGAAAAAGTAGCCTATAACAGAAGATAAATACATAATATAGGCTAGGTCTACTACAAGCTACAATTTTAAGAAAATAAAATATACACAAATAAAATTATAACATTAACCTAAATCAAGTTGGGCTTAAAAAGGCTATAAGGTCAAAGTTATAAGCTACATAGGCTTGTTGTCTAACACATAAGATGAACACAAAATATTGTAGTGCAAGTTGTACGATAAGCCCAATGCAATTCAATTTTCGTAAGAAATTGAAATGGGTTACACTGCTTTTTTTTTTGCTTTCCTCGCACTGTGGAGAAATAGTATTGAGTCAACCGTCTCTGGGTTGAGACGGTTTCTTCTCACCTCTATGACACAACGTGCAGAGCTATATGTGCGCTCATTGGCTGCACTTGAAGATGGAATGCAGGGGATCTTCCTTGCCAGTGCACGGAGCCTCGGGAAAGTGGGTGCCTGTCTCCCAAAATTCAAGCAACCAGTCCTCGTCACAGTCCTCCAGTGTAAAATGTGCAGCAAGGTACCACTCCAATTCGTTCTGTTGACTGTTCTACATCACCATTGGGATCAGCAACCTATTCACCGAGCCAGTCAAGGTCTTTTCTCTCTCTGACTTTCGTTAGTGACGTCTATGGAAGACACAATAGCCTTTGTCAATAATGTGACTTACAAGACTCAAATTAATTTGTCATAAAAAATCGCAGCCACTTACCTTCGTCTGATGTCCGTGGTTCTGAAGTTCTTGGAGTCGTAACCTCAGGAGAGTTACTTCAAAAGAGACATGGTGTATGAGGTCGCTAATGATTCTGTGGAAATGTGTCCTTTCAGTCCCTCATCATTTTTAGGCCTTTGAAGCGGGGACGGAGAAAGAGGGCAATTTTGTGTGTGGACGTTGGGATTAATTCAGTAGTGCATGTGCGCGCGTACGGAGCAGAACTATGTACTTAGGGTCTCCAAAGACTGATTGGCAGTGTGCGACCAGTTTGTAGAACCACAGCATCACTAAATGCAGTGTATGGTAGTCTTCTCCCTGCGACTCCTCGGATGTCCTCTTGAAAGACTCCAAGAAATCTATCATGGACGTGAGCGTGTTTTGGTAAACATCTTCCAACTCCTACATTTCCCTGTATTGCTTGCTCACAGATTTTAGCATGTCATTAAAAAATTCAATATCTCAGCCTCTGAAACACATAAAGACATGAAATAAGATGCATTTTATAGGTAAACTTCTATTCTTTTATTGGATCATGCTCATTCAGCATTAACACCAACACATTTTTATTTAAAAAAAATTTTAAAAATCTGTCAGATGAGAAAAATGTGTTATATGATTCATTCATATAAAAATCTGACACTGACCTAACACACCCATCTTATACACACCCACACACACACACACTACTGTCGTAGAGCGTGGTGTATGAAGCACTCGCGGTGGAGGGGAATATTGCACTGCCTGCATCCCATCAGTGTAGACTCTGGGCGTGCATTGGTGTGCTTTTTCACACAATCCCTGCAGGTCTTTCTCTTGTTGCTGATTTGAGCCAGATCATGCTCAGCTGAAGCTGCAGATGGGCTGGTGGGTAGCCTCTGGTGGGGAGCACATCTCTTGGTTACTGGAATGCACAGCTCCATTGTTAAGTCCTCCAACCAAGCTTTGTAGCCAACCTTCCTGTACTTCCATTCATCCCCTCCAGCAGATCTGGAAGCCATAAATGTATTGTAGCATGACACAGACAAAAAATAAAAAAAAAAGCCTCCTCCACCAATTCAAAGACCTGTGATCGACTTGGTAATACCCTACCATCTGGTCAAGCAGGGCTACACCCTTCATATTTTTCTGATAGTCAGCAAGGCAGGCTGGCACCTCAACCTCCACCTGATGCTGAGCCTCAACCTTCCTTTTCACTGACCCCAAAGCCATGGGGTCATGGTGATTGGACAGGACCATTACTGCCTTGGTGTCCTGCCACACACACAAGGTCAGGTCATCCTGTTGAGCCACCCGATACTGATGCCTGGCCAACCCAGACTGCTTGCTGAGCTCCTTGATCTTCGGTAGGCCCCTTCTGTTTGCACGCACCGTCCCACAAGCCTGAATTCCCCTTGCCTTCAGGTCAACCAGCAAGGGCACACTTGTGTAGAAGTTATCCATGTAAACAGACTGGTGTGGTCCGCAGTATGGGCCGGCCAGGTCGGTGACAATGCGATGCGCCAGGTTGAGCTCTGCCTTGCCCTCTATGGCCCCCGTATATACCTGGAAGCTGGTTATGTAGCCAGTTGTACTTTCAGCCATAACCCATACCTTAACTCCCCATTTCACTGGCTTCATGGGGAGGTACTGCTGGAACGGCAGCCGCCCTTTGTACTTGACCATGGACTCATCCACGGTCACAATACCATTAAATTCATAAAGGGACTGGTATTTGTTCAGGAGGAGGTCCAAGAAGCACCGCAACTTCCATAGCCTGTCTGTTTTGTCCACTGCAGGGTCAGTGTTGTCTTGGAGATGTAGATATCTAAAAATATGATTCAAGATTCAAAATGTTTTCGCCAGCTAGATTTTTATGATGTTTGTTGTCCATGAAAACGTATGAAATGCACGTGTTGGTCTTTGTTCTTATTTTTGTGTATTGTGCTATGCTTATGAATTTATTTATCTACTCCATATTTTGATATTGAAGCTAATCATTTATAATTGTATTACTTTTTAATCAATGTTGGACATTTAGGTATTTGTGACATGTAGTTTTGCTTTATGATTCAGGATCATACCAAATGCTGCTATTTATTTTACTATTATTACTATACTGTTACTATAGGCTACTATAACTAAATAATAATAATAATAATAATAATAATAATAATAATAATAATAATAATAATAATTATTATTATTATTATTATTATTGTTATTAT